>VZDJ01000141.1:11094703-11382788 GCA_008694505.1 Cyanoderma ruficeps
AGTATGTGCATATGTGTATATTTACTGTATGTGTGTGTATATATATATATATATATATGTATGTGTCTCTGTGTGTGTGTGTGTATGGGAGTAGGGGGGAGAAATGCATCTAAAGAGTGTAAAGGAAACATTCTGATTGGTAAAAACTTAAATCTAAGATCACAAGTTCAAAAAAAATCCATTTATAAGAAATATATCTCTTTAACTTTGAAATATGGCTCCTTAAAGAGCAACAAGAAAGGTTGTAAACCTCTCAATCAGTTTCAGCCCTGGTTTAAATCCACTTTCAGTATAAAGCTTTAGAACCTCTCCTTGGCCCCAGACATTACCTTCTCTTATTTTACACAGTGCTGACATCCTTGTTTATGTTTTGATATTTCTGGTGTTCCCAAGTGTCACTTGTGCTCAGGTAATAAGGGAGAAAGCCAAGAGGGGATTTATGGACCAGAGATAGCTTGCAAACTAAAGAGAGCTGTCACAGTTAGACTTGAAAAATAATCTTTAAATATCACGACTTCTGTCTACACATGGAAATTAGTAGGAGGGACAGCTTTACTGGGAAAATTCAGAAGGGGAGAAAAAAACAATTATCTTTAGTCAGTCAAGAGAGAGCATGGGATTGTTTCACAAAGAAAGTTAAGATCTCTGCATGAGCTTTCTTTCTGTCGTTCCTGGGCTTGCTCCTGCACATAAGGCACGTACATCCCCGGCCTCTTGTTTAACCTTGTGACTGGAAGTGGGAGCTGTTTCTCCAGCTGAAGTGGCCCCAGTTTCTCTATCACTTTTCTAGCACCACCAGCATTTCTCTTTCCCCTCCCCCTTCCCCTGGGTTTTTTTCTTTAAAAGAGAAAAGTGTCAATTTGAACTTCCTGCTTGACAGACCCCACTGAGAAACTGATATGGGCCTGATAAGGTGGTATTTATTTATTTTTGCTGCTGCAAGGCTTCACAAGTCCTGCCTCCCACCCCTCTGTCCAGTTTTCCGTGCTGCCTGGTCTTGATACTTCCTCATGCTGATAGTGTCACCAGGAATGTTTACTCTGAGACACTGCTGTGGTGAAAGGCAGCTGATAAGAAGATACAGATAATAACCACAGTGCCATTGTGGAGCTTCTTGAAGCTTAAATGGGTTACCAGTCCAGGAGTACAGACAAAATGACCAAAGAAAGTGGATGCTTTTTAAAGCCAGAAAACACAACGTGTTATTACTTTTTTTTTTGATACAGCTCTGCATTAAACTTTGGACCAAGAGAAGTAATTGGGAAGCTATCTGTGTGCTTTTGTGTGCACATGCTTGCTGTACAACACTTTTAAGTTTTATCATAAATATTTTAATTGAACTTAACTGTGTTCAATTGCATTTCATTGGAGCTTGAAAATATACAAACCACTCAAAAATCTCAAACTAAATTTGCTTGTTACTAGTCTAATGCCATGTCAAAAAGGATGCTACCACCTAAAGTAGGTTCCTGTAAGTAGAAGTATGCTTTGAAAGCAGCTGTTTTCTTGGATACGTTTAATAAATGGCTGTTTCTTTGCCTTATAGGGTAATGTTGCCAAATGATAGATTTCATCAGGGTAGTGAATAGTGAAGTAAAGAATTTGTGTTGAAAGCAGCATGGTCATTGCCTGTTCTCACATTCCTCACTTGGTTCAGATGATCCTCCAAAAATCAGAAGTAACTGTTTCTCACCTCAGATAGTGAAGTAAGAACAGTCAGTCGTGGAAGCAGAAACGCTTCTAATGGACTGGAGTGTTTTTGAGTCACGTACCTACTGGTGTTGGCTTGTACCCCCTGATGGAAAGCCTTGCACTAACTAACTATGATTATGAAACCTTCTTGTAGTTTCCCCCCCCATAATAAAATACCTTACAAGTAATCAAGATTATGCAACAAAGATAAAGGCAGATTTGTTTTTCTACTGAAGTCATTTTTCAGTGTGCTGTTATGATTGTATTATGTCCAGACAGCAAGGTCTTTGAATACAAATAGAGTATGTGCTGAACTGAGATGAATGTATGCTAGCTTCTATTTCCTTCTAAATACTATTTCTTTTCCCTTTTTTTTAAAGCACATTTCAACTTAAGCTGGAGCCAACCAGTCTTGCTTTCTTTTGCTTTGCTTCAGCATTTTTTTTTATAAAATACAGCTGTAAGCAGAGGAGTTTTGCATAGACTGAATGCCACAGAAATCTGCAGTAAATAGTCTGCTTTGTTGTAGATGTTCCTAAGCAGTATATTTAATGAGTAATGATCTGTTTACTGATGGAGAATACCTTCTCTTTGAAGAAGGCTTTCATCCTAGCCAGCCATGGTTTTTTTTGGTACTGTAAGTAATTGAACTGGCTGGTGAAGTGACTGCTGCGGTTTGGCAAAACCCGATTTGTCATGCCTTGTTATTTTACTGAGGAACATTTCTGGGAGCTTGTGTTCTGCAAAGTCCTTCAGTTAAACCTGTATTGTGAACAAATGCTCGTTACCACATTTATTAGAAATACTGCTTAAAGAGACATTCAACAGCAAAGCTAGCCAAATTTAAGGGGGAAGAAAGGTGAAATCAGTTTGCAGAGTGGAGGCTGGCACTCTGCAAATGCATCATCATCCAGATCTCTATGTACTGGTCGGTATCCCTTAAATTAACAGTGCTTTTTATTAACACCTAATACCAGCAGGCATTTCTTCACACCACAATTAGTTTTCTGGCAAATTGAATGATTGCTCATCTCTGAGAGTAGCCCTTCTTTCCCACTAAACTTGTAGGGGTTGGATTCTGTTTTGAAAAGAGATAATGCCCGTGACATATCTAAATAATCATTATCTTGTTTTTGTATTTCAGCACAAACTCACATTAATCCAAAGCAGCACAGCGCTGATAAAGATGAGCTTTATCAGAAAAGCGTCCCAAAGAAGGAGCACAGCGTGAAAGAAATCCTGAAAATGGAATCCAATCCTCCTAAAGGAAAAGACTTCTTTCAGACCAACATTTCACCAGTTACTCCAGAAAAAGACTTGGATGATTTACGTAAGAACTATAGCCCGGAGAGGTGTTTCTTCCCTCGAGTTGTCTACCCGATCCGACCTCACATTCCAGAAGACTATCTGAAAGCTTCCTTAGCATATGGCATGGACAGACCCAGCTACATTACTCACTCTCCCATCCAGGCATCTACTACACCAAGTCCTTCCGGGAGGAGCAGCCCAGACCAAAGTTTAAAAAGTTCAAGCCCTCACAGTAGTCCAGGGGTCACCGTTTCACCTCTGGCACCTACTTCCCAAGAGCACAGAGAGCCATACTCTTACTTGAACGGATCATATGGCTCAGAAGGATTGGGGTCTTATCCTGGATATGCACCCCCTGGCCACCTCTCACCTGCCTTTCTGCCATCCTATAACCCCCATTACCCCAAATTCCTGTTACCTCCGTTCAATATGAGCTGTAATAACCTGAGCGCTTTGAACAATATCAACGGCATCAACAATTTCAATCTCTTCCCAAGGATGTACCCTCTTTATGGCAACCTGCTCAGCGGAGGTAGCCTTTCCCACCACATGCTCAACCCCACCACGCTCCCCAGCTCATTGCCCAGTGAAGGAGGCCGTCGACTGCTGCAGCCTGATCATCCGAGAGACTTCCTCATACCAGCACCCAACAGTGCCTTCTCTATCACGGGCGCTGCTGCCAGCATGAAGGACAAGCCATGCAGCCCTACCAGTGGGTCCCCCACCGCTGGTACAGCAGCCAGTTCGGAACACATAATGCAACCTAAACCTACCTCAGTGGTGTTGGCTGCCTCCGGCGGTGAAGAAGCCATGAATCTCATTAAAAGTAAGAGGAATGTGACCGGTTACAAAACCCTCCCATACCCACTGAAAAAGCAGAATGGGAAGATCAAGTACGAATGCAATGTTTGCTCCAAGACCTTTGGCCAGCTCTCCAATCTGAAGGTAGGCAGTGGAGAATAAGACAGGAGCCTTCTTTGAAGGCTCGGATTTCTCCCTGTAGGTTTGGGTCAGGCTTCCCTTGCTTGTTAAGCTGTTTATGCGTCTGGGCCTAATACAGCATCCCCCAGCAATAAAGAGGGGTTGTGTATTTCAATACTGACGCCACCTAATTAACTAGATAACATTGTATTTTGGCAATGGGACTCTTCTGCTGGCTTTAGGAAACATCTGAAAGCACTTTTGTTGTAGTACTGGAAACTGCAAATTGTTAATTTTTTTGTCTCTCCCTAGGTGCACCTCCGAGTACACAGCGGAGAGAGACCATTTAAATGCCAGACTTGCAATAAGGGCTTCACGCAGCTGGCTCACCTCCAGAAGCACTATCTGGTACACACGGGAGAAAAACCCCACGAGTGTCAGGTATGTAACACAGAGAGACACAGATGATTCCTTCTGAGGCCGAAAGGACGGCAGGGCTTTGCACACCCCCTACACTGTGCAGGGAGGGCTGAGGGACAAACCCTTGGCTGCTCAAGGCCAGAATCTACACCACAGCCTGGCCCAGCCCTGGTGCAGCAGCATCTGTGAGACAGCACGATTGCCTGCAGCCTGCTAGAGCAACATCTGCTTGATACAGTTTTGTCATCAGCCACACTCAAAATGACATTCAGCAATATTTAAATAAAAAGGGTGGGGATTTTTTTCCCTTTGTGAGAAAGTGTGAAGATATAGAAAGCTGCTGCTTCATCCTGCCCTCTCCTCCTAGGTGTCTGTGATTTAAACCATAAAACTGCCTCCCACTCATTCACTGTTTCTCTGCCACCCCCCACATTAGGTTTGTCACAAGCGGTTCAGCAGCACCAGCAATCTCAAAACCCACCTGCGGCTCCACTCTGGAGAGAAGCCTTACCAGTGCAAGCTCTGCCCAGCCAAATTCACCCAGTTTGTGCACCTGAAGCTGCACAAGCGTCTCCACACCCGAGAACGCCCCCATAAATGCATCCACTGCCACAAGAGCTACATTCACCTCTGCAGCCTCCAGGTCCACCTGAAGGGCAACTGCCCTGTCGCCCCGGCCTCCGGCCTCTCCATGGAGGACCTGAACCGAATCAATGAGGAGATCGAGAAGTTCGACATCAGTGACAATGCTGACAAGCTGGAAGAAGTGGAGGACAACATCGACTTAACATCGATCGTGGAGAAGGATATACTGACCATGCTCAGGAGGGAAATGGAAGGAGCTAATCTGAAAGTCTCTCTACAGAGGAACCTGGGAAATGGGCTTATCTCCTCAGGATGCAACCTTTACGAGTCGTCAGATATGTCAGTTATGAAGTTGCCTCACGGTCACCCACTACCTCTGTTACCTGTAAAGGTCAAGCAAGAAACAATTGAACCAATGGACCCTTAAGACTTTTTGGCAAAGTGATTTTTTTTATTTATGACTTGGCAAGTCAGGGTGCCTGTAGCAGTTGCTTGTACATAGTTTGAATGCTGCAAAGCAATCTTGGCTTACAGTAGTCTCCCTACGCTCTCCAGCTGAAAGAAGGAACTCCAAAGTTACTGTTTTCTCAGGGCATAAAAAGGGGCAAAGGACTGTGCATTGCCTCGCCAGTTACTAAGAGACAATCATCTATCCATAATTATTTTTTCAATGATAGTACTTCATAATTTATTATGCAATTAATCATTCTAAAAGCAATAATTAGGAAAATGTTTACAATGACTGGAAAAATTCATTGTAATTTTTACTTTAAATGTTTTTATTTTTTGTTTTATGGCCATTCTTTGTAGATATTTTTTTCTGCACATCTGTTTTAAGAACCTAAGATTAGGGTTTCAGTAAATGTGTTTTATGTACCAATGTCTTTTAAACAAATGTGGTTTTTCGTATTGCCAAAGTTGGACATGTGACATACAGAATCCTATATCTGTTGGTTTGAAAAAAAAAATGCTGTGTATTTTCATGAGCAAATCACCCCACTGGGAATTGAAAAGGAAAAAAAAAAAACCAAGCCAACAACCCAGAGTAGCAGCAAGCAGGGAAGAAACTTTTTCTCCTGCCTCTCTGAGGAGAGGAGAAAGATTCTTCTACCTGTAGCTTTCCTGGAACAGATGTGGCACAGCAAACACTGGCCTGCCATAGACAATACCATAGGTTTTTAGAACATAGCTCCAGCCCCACACATTGTTACGTAACTTTAAGACCAAAGGAACACATGAGCTTAAAGTGGCTTTTCCAAAACAAAATCTCACTTACATTCTTTTGTTTCCAAAAGCAGTTTAAAAGCAAAGACAAATAATATTCTGCCTAAAAGGGTGGTTTGGGCAGATTTCATTCTTCGGATTTTTGTTTTATTTGGGGGTATTTTTGGCCAGAGCCTTCCAGGGATAAAAAAAAAAAAAAAAGAGATGGTCAGATTCCCTGAGAAAGAAGGGGTTCAGTTTTACTTGTATTTTTCTCTCCCACTTTGCCTGGGTAGAAGTGGGGAACAAAGTCCTTTCCTGGCACATAAATTTTTTTTCTTCCTTCCTGTACGACTCAGATTTTTCTCAGTATTTGTGTTTGTACATTTTGTGGTTAATTTAATTAAAGAAGAAAAGGGCATTGCAAAGTTGTTGAACAACAATTACCTCAGTGCTTGTGTCCAGTGGTGCAGACAATGCTGTTTTATCTAAATGCTTTGCTACTTTAGAGAAGAAACCAAAATGTGCACAGGGAAAGATAGAATGCACGTCCTTTTATCTTTTTGTTTTGCTAAGCCCAAAGATGATATGGTGACGTTTGAGGTGTAGCAAAGAATACATGTATATTTATAGATATATTTATACCACTATACGATATATGTATATGTATATATATTTATACCACTTAAGTTGTGAGCCAAACCATGTAATAAAACCTATTTTTCATCTAAGTGTGAAAATCAAATGTTATCCCAGTTTTGCAAATAACCAGTGACCTCAAAACCAGAAGGTTGTACCAAGGCATTTATCACTTGCAAATACACACGCACAGCTGAAGGCAAAGCCGGAACTTGCAAACACGTGAATGACATCGTCTTGCATCCACGTGTGGTATCTCAGTGAATTTGGTGGGAATGACCCTGTTTGCAGGCCAGGGCTCTTTCAAGTCCCCTGCTCTCCTGGCAGTCTGCACTTGGGGGACGAGGAGGCTGGTGGTCAGTCAACAGACAGCCAGAAAATGTAACTGAAAGAACTTGAAAAGAAACCAAATATGACCTGTGCGTGATGTGGTCACGAATCACAGTAAGGGCAGGATGGAAGTCAGGTGTGACACGGCCCTCGTCTCATTGTGCCCTGCCACTAATGAGTTGCACAGTCAACTCACACAAACATAAGTAGCATTATTACACACCTCTCCTCCACGTATCTCTTTTTGTCTGGTTATGTTCTTAAAAATTTTACAAGTCCACCTCAACAACTCAGGATTCGGTGGTCTCTTTTTTTCAGCAAACTTCATCTTAATGCCTTCTGTTAAAAAAACAAACAATCCTGAAATACAAGTCTCTCAACACAGCTTTTGAAGGACTCCAGTTCATTACATTTCCACTCCTGCAAATTGTGAGGCTGACATCTTTTAAATGTAGCAATAGTTCATAAATATAGTACTTAATTGTAGGATAAACCAAAGTATCACTACTCTGTCACTGGACACACACTTTTCCTATTATTGCCTGTAGTGCTTTCTTGTATTTGATACAAAATTTACAAGAATTTATATGCATCAGCTTTAAGAATTGTTACTTCTCTTTACTGTTTCCCCCTCCCCTTAGACGTTTTACATGTGAATGTAGCAACAATCAACAGTGTTTTGGGGGTTTTTTTTGTCTCTCTTAAGAAAGACTCTGACCAAAGTTAACAGGCTTTTTACTTTGCTAGAACAACAAACTATCATATGTTTACGTATTGGTTTACATCATTATTTATGTGCAAATTGTCAAATGTAAATTAAATATAAGTGTTCATTGCTTTACTGACGCTTCCCTTGTCTTCAATCTCTCTGCACCAGCTGGGTGCGCAGCCTGGTTGTGGCCCCAGTGCTGGTACACCGGAGGTGGTGGTGTCTTCAGCGATGCTGACTCTTGCCTTTGTGGGTTCTGATTTTCCCCTCATTGAAAGCTACAAACAGCAATGCCAGAGCTGAATGCCCTGGCATAGTTTTGTACAGAGGTTTCCTCAGTTTCAGCCAGTACCTTCTTTTTTTAAAAAAAAAAAGACAAGAATTTTCACTGTTTCAATGGAAATACTTGAATGCTGTCTGCCTCAGAGATATGTGACCAGGGTTCTCATTTACATTTTTCCAAATGATTGTCATTTCTGGCCTGAAACCCTAACCACCAGGACCACAATGGCATGCTCAAAATGTCGATGTGAGACCACTTAGTCCTGTAGCATGGTGGGAACTGCATTCAAAAACAAACGTGGATCTGTTGTAAGTGCTCACAAAGGAGATGTGAACACTGCACTAAATCCAGGGGAAGGTCAAGTGTCCACCCCTCCCTCCCCAACTCAGCCCAAGAATAACAGCAGGCCAGGATGCCCCAGAAACCTAATTCAACATTTGCTACTTCCATCATTTTCCGTGAGATCTAAACCAGAGAGGCCATGTGCTGCCCTGCCCTACCTGAATGTTAAAGAAATAACGTTCCTGCGCATATTGAGACACTCAGCGCCGTATGATGTTTTAAAACTACTTCACTGTCCTCTTAAAAAAATTCATTTAAACATCTGTCTCAAGAATTTGAAATACTGCCAACACCGAACTGTGGAGTTAAGAAAACCAGAGCACTGTTGTCATAAATGTGCCAAATGCAGCATGTTATATTCCTATATTCGACAGAGCTATTGCTGTAATAATTTTTTTTAAAAAAATAGGATAACCATTACCACCATAAATCATACTTCATTACTTGGCAAAGCATTACGTTGTGCTGGAGAGTTATGTCCTGGGGACACTTGTAAGCTTTAGAAGATGTTTAATAAAACACATTACACAAAAAGACAATGCACATTATAGATCACAGCCTCGCCAGGCCGAGCGCGGCAGCTGCTGCCTTGGTTTCTGGCAGCCCCCGGGCCGGCGTGTGCTCCGAGCAGCAATGCAGCGGGATTCAGCCATGGCAACACCACCACCACCAGGTCAGATAACCACAGCAGCGTTAGCAAGGGGCAGGGAGGAAAAGTTCATCAATTTGGGAGCCGCCACGAAAGGCAGCCCAGCGAGACCGCGTGCCCCAGCGCAGAGCTGCCGGCTGCCTGTGGGCGGGCAGGCCCGATGCCCATCTTGCTGCCGTCAGTGTGAAAACACTGAGGGGCCGAACGTGTTGGGCAACGTGGCCTTGCCAGCTGAGCTGCTTTGCCACAGGACAGGGCAAATTACAGCTGAGATAGACTGAAGCACAGATTTAGGGAGGATCCTGCCCTTCTGGCTGGTTTATAAAGCCCAGTGCTTCTCGGCTGGGTACTGGGGAGACACCGCTAATTCCCAGTGTGGGCAATTATGGCCTTGAGGTCGAAAATGAAAAATGTGACTCACTGAGGGGGTATGAGCCCTTTGGGTTCAAATTAGTGGCTGCCAGTGCACAGCCACGTCTCAACACGTGCTGGGACCGTGTGGGATGCAACCCAAAACCTTTGCTGTCATTCAGAGGTGTTACATTTGAGTGAGGGAAATAGTTGTGGCTGTAATTAAAGGCAGCCAGGAAACACTTGCCTAATTACTGCGTGAGCCGGAGCTGAGTGGATGCGGTGTGGCTGAGGAATGTGCCCGTCATGGGGCAGGTATCTGCAAAACACAGGCTGTCATGGTGGCTAAAGAAAAACTCACTGACAGCATCAAAGCAGCCGCCCTGGCATTGAGAGGGAGGTTTCCCTCCTCTGTGAGAGGTTGGGGTAGGCTGGCAGGGAAAAGGCAGCTGCTTGGCCTGGGATGTGGGGGACACAAGTTGACATTTTGGCAACATCAGCACAGTCTCCCCTGAACAGCAGAAAAACAGCTTTTGTCAAAGATGTGGCACTTCTCAAAATCACAGGTGTTTAATTTTTAATGAGATGCTGAAACAGACCCTTCCAGCAACCAACATGGCTGCTGCCCTTCCCTTTCTCATGAGAAGCACATGGAAGAGCTGGCAAAGTGCACATTTGCACACCAGTCGAGGCCACCTTTGTACCAACTGCCATCAATGATAGAGATTCCAACATGCTGCATGACTCTGCTTTCACTCATTTTTAAGAGATTGCGGAACATTTCCCAGCAATTCACTGTGGCAGCCAAACAGGACAGGGGCCACTAAGCCTCACCAAGACCCTGCCATCCAAGTACTGACTTCTGATGCAAAGTTATATTCTTGTCCCATGATAGAGGGGTCAGGTGTCTGCCTGAAGGTGTGTGCAAGCAGACAGTGCCTTCTGCTTCAAAGCCAAAGTATCCTTAGTTCCACCATGAGAACTTGCAGCTTGGCACTGGTTCAACGGTGCTCTGCACAGGAAAACCCAGCCCAGGTTTGCCTGGGATGATGCTTTCCAGCTCCAGGCAGCACAGGCTCTGCTGGCTCAAGCTGTTCAGCTCTACAAACTTCAGCCTGCACAAGTTCACCTAGGAAAGGCCCCTGAGACATCACCTCAGCACCCTTTTGCAGGGCCAGCCAAAGCCTGGAGACTGAACATCTGTCTCCTGGCCCTTCAGAGGCACCTGCCAGCCATCGCATCTAGCCACAAACTACTTTCTGGAGCTGGGCGTTACACAGACTGGCTGCCACGATAGGTAAACAAGGAGCAGAAACCCAGCAGTGGGGCAAAGATCTGCAGTGACTGGGTCGGGGGGCACATACCCCAAGAGCTGACCCTCCCTGGCAGGCACCCCTGCAGCTGGCAGGGGGGAACTCTGGCACCGGGCATGCATGAATTTCTGCTCCTTTTTGGCACCAGGCTTGGGGCAGAAACCTGTGCACAAAGCATGGGGGCAGGCAGCACTGGTGTGTGCTCTGGGCAGAGATCTCTAAAAAGAGATGCCTGGCCCTTCAGGAGAGGGAGATGGACACTCAGAGCTCTCTCTTCCCTGTGAGCTGTCAGCCGGGCACCTTGGTGACATTTGGGTGCAGTGGCCCTTCCTTCCTCCTCCCCGGCTTCCCGCGGAGGGATGGTTGGGATGCCAAACCACTTAGGTAGGTGTGACCAAATAGCCCTATTGAAGGGAGCAAAACCAGTATGACTTCCTTATTGTGCAATGATTAATAAAGGCTTTCAGCTCTTTTTCTCCATTAATTGTGAATAAGCAAGTCCTTGATCATTTCCTTATCCAAGGACTGAGTGAGATTCCTTACAGCATTCCTGCCCCAAAGTGGCCACACTGTGCTGGGAAGAGAAGGGATTCCTGCAATATTGAAAGCATACAAAGCAAAATCAGAGGCTGAAAACCTCTTTTGCAGTTCACCTGTGCTGAGGACAGCTGTCACAATGTGATACCAGTCTTGGGGTTAGGGAGACCCAACACTCCTGCCCTTACCAGTTAAGTTTTACAGACTAAATCCTAACTTAAATAAGCAAAACAGTGGTCAGTTTTTGGGCAGGAAGAGGAGTGTGGCAGGCTGCATTTTGTATGTGATTTCTTGGATATTATAGTTCCCAGTCTCCCTACAGCTTTCCTATGGCAAAATTTTCTCTGTGAGAACTGTCCCTCTGTGAACCCCAGGAAACATTTTTTCCCCCACCTTCACCTTCTTAGTCTACCTTGTGTATTCAGATGACCTTTTGTTTTTAAGGGACAGGTTCTGTAGATCTTTACAGACCTGATCTGCTCTTCTTGTCAGCCTCAAAGCCCCTTGCAGAAATGCTTTACTAAGAGGGAGAAGTTTGGTTTCTTCCGACCATGCTGGAGCCATGTCTCTATGTGGGGACCCAGTTAACTGGCCTGGGTGGTGTCCCAGAGAGGTCTCACTTTACTTGCAACCAGTCACGAAAAAAACAGAAGTTANCTTGCAACCAGTCATGAAAAAAACAGAAGTTAAAAATGTTGTAGAAACTGCAACCAGGTGCTCAGGGGAACGAGAATACATGAAAAGTGAAAATTTGCCTTTTTAATAAGCCGTTACAAGTAAATTGGGTGTTTAGGAGGGAACACGCACTGGTGCTTGTAGTCATTCAGTGAAGATTTGGTCTTGTGTGCATGTTTTTAATGAGACCAGAGGGTGCAGAACAGGGCTCCTTTTCTAACCTATATTGCAGCAATTTGTGCATGTCTGTAGCTGTGGGTGTTGTGTGCTTTCTACTCTGAGTGGTAAGTTTCAGTTTGATTCTGCTCTCGAGAGCTGCGGGGACAGTTTGCACTCGCCTTATCAACGCAGAATCCAAATTGCTTCATAGTGCACCCAGTCCCCTGACACTGCAAACTGAGAAAATACACTTTAAGCACAGAGAAACGAGAGAGGTGACAAGCAGAGGGCTTTTCTCAGCAGAGCATCCCAATCTGCCAAAACCCTCACAACCCAGTCAAGTGGAGCAATAAACCATCTCGAGAGCCGCAACCTCGGTGCCACCCTCAGAGGCCCTAGCCAGGACCTCAGCTAGCAGAGGCAGGATCCCAGGGCTGGGGCTTTTTTCCTACATCCCCTTTGCCCTAAAATCCTGCTTCAGCCCTGTTGCCTTGCACTGATGTCCCAGTACTGGGGGCCCAGTCTGGCAGCTTCAAACTGAGCAGCTGCAGGAGGTGCTTGCCCATCCCCATTCTTCCCAGGGCTGGCCCTGACCAAGACTGGCCACAAGCCCCATACCAAAATTGTGCCCATGATTAGAGATGGCAGCAAGGGAAGGGCAGGGCAGGTGCATCCATAGCCCTTGGGAAGCAGCTCTAGTTTGGCTCCAAAGGCTTGTGGTCTCAACAGTAACCCCTGTGCCCAGCTGTGGAGTCGATTTCAAGATGAGCATTGCTGTCTTTTTTATGTGTTTGCTATAAACACCCAGCTTTTAGACTACACACTAATGCCCATACTGGCTGTCCCGCTGTCCCTACATGGGCTGTGACCGAAAGGAGCCATCTGGGAGGAGTTCAGCATAGCTCCTGGGGGGATATCCTGGTTCCTATTGCTCTCCTTGGGAGTCACATGCCACAAATCACTGGGCAACTCGTTCATAAAATACCTGAGTATTTCTAAGATGAAGTTGTGACTTACATACCAACTATGTGCAGATTTCCTTCCTACCTCAGATCTCCTTGTAATCCCCTCCAGATCAATATTCAGGAATGACTGTGTTGTTTGCTGCACTGTCGTTGGTCTTGCTTGACCTCAAAAAGCAGCCCAGGAGATGAGGTGGAACAGTGGCTGCAGGTGCAAGTGGTTCAACATCTGCTGGGCATGGGCAACATGGCCCAGGTCCTTCTGCTGTGTAGGGCAGGATTATCCTTATCCTGCTAGTGAGCACCCAACAGAGAGGCAGGCAGAGGAGCGGAGGGGACAAACCTTAATGGAGGCAGAGTGTTCTCCAATTTCCTTCAAAATGTTATCTACTCATCCAAAATGAGGAGGCTGGAAAACAAGGGCCCACCCTGACCATTAAACCCATTTCGTGAAGGAGCACACACCCCTGCAAAACACTCTAACTGCCTTGTTAGACTTGAACATGCTAAATCTCAGTTCTCTGCCACTGGTCTCTTGCCCATTATCTCCCTCTGCATTCATTAGCCGCAAGGAAATGCCTCAACTTTATGTGAGTCTGACTTCAAAAATATATCAAGAGATGAACCCAGACACAGGTTCTCATTTACCTCAGATTCGGGGTGTTTAAGTGTGGAAATACCAGTTGATGCCATTCTTATAGCATTTTCTAGAAATTAATTTTTGGTGTAATTATTTAGATCAATCTAAACACTAAGTCAGGGATGAGTATCTACACAGAGAATATATCCAAGATCAAGCTTATCTAACAATGGAGGTTTAAAGACAAACTTTTTATTTTTAATCTAAAAACTTCAGTACTTCAAGGCCAGAGCTAAGCAGTAAAGACAAGGACCCTGGAGCTAAGATGGCTGTGTTCTGGTTTTGGTACCTCCACTAACTAGTAGTGAGGTCTGGAACAAGTCAGTTGACCTTCCCATACAGTGCCCAACTCATTTGTAGAATAGGTACAAGACTTGTTCAGGCTGTGGTGTAGGACTAATATTTGTACCTTGTTTTGAGATCCTCTGATCTGTAACTGCATGTAGTTTGTTGTTCATAGAGAAAACAAGTTGCTCACAGTACTATCTGCAATATCATAATATTTAGAAATCCTCACTTATGGGCTATGACTACTCTGAACTCAACACAAACTCTCTCTGCCCGAAGGACCTTACAAACGAAGCACTATTAAAAACCCAAAAAACCACAGTGGCTAGGTGCACAGCTTAAATTTCCATTTTCTCTCAGCATTTTCCCACGAGGGCATTGCATGTGAGAGCACAAAACAGAGAGTCAGATCACACCCGGATCGGTTGCGCTGGCATGCCATTTGGCAATACAAGAATGACATAAATTAAAGTGAAACCTCTTCACCTCAGCCTAAGTGAAAATGTGAAGAGCAAGAGGGTTGAGGAGGAAGGGGATATATTGATCCATATCTACTCAACAGTCAGACCAGTGGTGTGGTGGCAACAGAAGACATGCCTTTGCTTTTTCAGTAACTAATAATCTATAGAGAACCATTTCCTTTTCCGCTGTTGAGATAACACATTCGCCACCTCAGCTTCATGCAAATAATTCATGCCTCTGCTTACCTAATTTACCTCTCTGGTGCAGACAGAAGGGCAGAAACCTCCCACCAGCACTGACTGACATGCTGCACTGAAAAAAAGAGCCATCTCACCCAGAACTTTTTGAAATGCTTAAATCGTTAGAGGACAATTGCACCAAATGCTCTGCAGGAGAGACACAGCTCCATAAGATTAAATGGGTTAATTTTGCCGGTCTTCAGTTCTGCCTCTGAGCCACATGTGGTTTGCAGGCTGGAACTGACATTATCCAAAGAAAAGCATTTGGTATCTCTGCACACAGACCACAGCTGGTCAACAACTCATCCCAGATTTAAACACAATGTATTAACTCTCATCTGTTGCCAGAAATTAATATTACATGCTATTAAGAGCCTGGGCCCCCAGAACTGTGCTGAACTAAGTGGGCCTTCACATCGCTTGGAAACAAACAGGTACCAGGTTGGACATGTGTCTGCATCTAATGGAAACCTTGTTCTGATCAAAATGCTGACACCACTTTCACTCACTCACATACACTCACCTCTCTCCCTGCATTACCGCACTGCAACCAAGGTTCAAATAGTCAAGCACCAAAAAAAACTTATGAAGACACAGAATTAATTAACCTTGTCCACACATAGCTTCAGGAGCAGCCCTTGCTTGCAGGATCACACACTGGTTTTCTCACAGGACTTGTACCTTGCTCAGTGCACAAGGTGGGAAACACTCGTCCTGCGTGGGTCAGGGGAGGGATGCCATCCCTCTTACCCCATCTTCCTTTCCAGCTACATGGCTCTGGCCTTTGTGCTCCTGCCCCACTCTCCACCTGAATCCTGATGCTTTCAGTGGACCCACTGGCTGAAGGTTTCACCTGTGTCAGTCAGCATCCATGTGGGAGAGGGAGGTGGCACCCCTAGGCTGGACTGAGAAAGAAACAAAATACAGGAGTTTAAAGTCAAAAACTCTCTTTGAGTGCCCAGAATTTCAGGGCAGTTTATCCCATATGTTATTTGACTTAAGCTTATCTTAACCTGAGGAGTCAGCTGGGAATCCTGAACACCTTCAAACCAAGCACAAACCAGGGATAACTATACATGACCTGTGAAAACTCAGGTTGAGTGACTTACCCCATGCAATCCACAACTCCTTGGGTAACAGCCAGTGCAAAACATTACCCCTATGCAGCACTCCAGTCTCTGGCCATGACAGCCCCTCCATCTCTCCCTCCTCTTTGAAGAGACCACCTCCAAAGCCTCCTTTGGTTCCCAATTCCAAAGGCCAAGAGCAAAGGTAATACACATCCTGTAAAGACCACATCATTATGCATGTCCATGAAGGACTGAGTGAACCTTAATTCCAGGTTTTCTCATCCTCTGAGGGCCTGAGATTGCTGCCTCAGTGCGGTTCCCAGCTGGGCAAACTCTGAGGCTTTGGAAAGCACATGCACTGGCAAGATTTGTCCTTTCTGTGATTGTCCCATGGTATGGCTGCACAGCCCAGCAGGACTGCACTTTCCATATATCAATCCATCAACTCTGCTAGCCATGGCACTGCTGCCAGGAGAAGTCTGTCATCCATGATGCAGACTGGCACAAGAGGGTGGTGAACCTTCCATTCTTCCTCTCCATCTCTGTTACCTTTCTCATTCTCCCCTTCCCTGTGCCTATCCCTGTCCTCCTGCCTTCTAGGTGAGCACCCCTGGGGCTCCTGGATCCCTGCCAGTGCTGCAAGTTGGTGGCCACCAGCTTCTTCAGTCTTCCCAGGAGGAGAATTTCTGGTGAAGTGGAGCAGTGAAACATCACCTTTCTTTGGAAAACATGGTGCCTAATCAGTGAGGGGACCCACACAACAAAGGGCAAGGGTGAGATAAAATACTAAGAGAGAGAAAAAGAAAAAAAAGGAAGAACATCTTTTCATAGTCTGTAGATGCAAAGTGAAACTATTTTGATAGATTCAGCTCTCCCATATTGAAAGGTCCAGAGTTTCTCATCTCATTTACTCTGAGGCATGAAATTTCACCCATGACTTGACAAACTGTAACATCCACGATGCTTTCTGGCTCCTTGGAAGCCTGTTGCCACTGTGCCAAAACTCCCCTTCAGTATTTTTCTGGGTTGATATTACCAAATTACTCTTTCTTTTTTTTAGGCTTTTCCTTATTTTGACACATCTTCCTTTGCTAATACTTTTCCCTGCAGCTGAAAATCCAGTGATATCCAGCTGGTGCTCTTGTTAGGACACTGACATCTCCATGACTGGATACAGATAGCTGGGGAAGAAAATAACTAGGTCCATGTTAGCAAAGTGTCCCTTTTACTGGCAAGTGATCACCCCCAGTTTTTTTGTGGATGCTGAGAAAATTGCTAAGCTGCTAATATATGCAAGAGCCATCTGCCTTCAGCCTCTTCACAGAGATTCACCCTCAGCAGAGGGCAAATCTGCCCATTTGCAGCCTCATTTCAGATGCTCTTCAACTACAACCCATGTAATGGACATTTAAAACAAGACTGGTTTCTTCAGAAGCATTTTAAATAAAGAGAATTGTGTTTCAACCTGATTTTACAAAAGCTCAGCCATGTGCTTGCCTTCCCATAGTTGGCTCAAAGGGATAACAATCCCATATACTGCTTTTGAAAAGATTCTTATTTTGCTTTATTCTGTTTTAGCAAACATGGATGAAGGAATGGTAAATGTTTCAGTTTGGACTGAACACCTTTCAAAAGGAAATGGCCTATATCAAGGAAGTTACAGAAAGGTTCAAAGGAATGGGTGACATTCATAAGCTTGTCTCATACAAGGAAACAACCAAGGATTAAAAATCTATTATCCTGGTATTATCCTATGAATTTTCCTCCAAGCACTATGAAAGATTTCTGTCTCCCTGTTGACAAATCATCTTCTACAATGTTGTCCAAATACACAGTACTTCATCCACTCACTGTCACCATTGTCGTGCTCTGATTCAGGGGAGATGAGAAGATAAACCAAAAGAGAGGTAGCTGGTGATTGGTTGTACCACCTGTGAAATATTCATGCGTGATGCATTGTTTGCTAGAATTGATGCTCAGATCCTTAGGATATGTTTCCTTCTTCTCCCTCATGAGAATATTCTTGTATCATCTTGGTCAGTTTTGGCACTGACACAAATGTTCTGCCCTGCTTCAGGGATAACTAATGTACCTCTAGAATGATTTTTAAAAGCTAGGAACGGGGTAGAACAAAACACAAAATCTATGCTTTGGAGAATTTTTGTCCTAGTATACACAGAAATTAAATTGTGTTTGTCTTCTCCCTCTGCTCTAAGGACAGAGGTGACAGAGGTAGGATTAGTAATCCAGAGCATGTCACCCTTCAAGCTCTCTTGCAGCTTTTAAAACATAGAGAGCAAATGGCAAATTTACCTTTCATCTCCTTTTGAAACTTAAGTTAGGCCTTATTGGTAACAAGTGAAATTAAACTGGTTGTTGCTGTTTAACTTCTCCGTGCTGTTTCCTCACATGAATTAGTCATGACCAACTCTACTTGGCAACTGTCCTTACAGAAAACAGAACAGAGAGAAGGGTTAAGCACTCCCATACAATTTACCCAATAAATTTGTCATACCCCTCATATAGAGTTGTCCCTCCAGTTCTGCCTGTTCCCTAACATATCTGGCAGTTTGAACAATGTTGGCAATATTTGAGCAATTAGGCATTCCAAGTGGAAAGGTTAATACACCTTACCCTCAAATGCAGGGTGTGTTTTGTCTTGTGCCTTTAACCATCCTTGATGAGCATCGATTGCACAACAGCCATGAAGCAGGAAGGTCTTTCAATTTCAGTATGGCTTAGCTTGTTTTGGTTTAGCAGAAGGCCAATAGTCCAATGCAAGGATGGGATAAACACACTTTGACTTGAGTGGTATCAAGGCAGATCAGAAAGAGGGAACTTCATGGTGGTAATCGCTTTCCGAGTGTTAAATGCTTTGGTCATCCTGGCACGGTTGCAAAACCAGGTAAAAGATAACCCATAAAAGAAAACTCTCCGATGGAGCTTGGAATAGGGCTGGCAAGGGGGTGTGACTTGTGGTTTATTTCCTACTCTTTTCATTGAGCAACATTAGGACCTCAGTTTCTTTTTTGGCAAGTTCTCAGAAACAGCAGTCTGTTTGTGGTCCAAGCAGCAAGTTCTGGGCAAGAGTGGGCAGAGCTGGAGACATCCTGCAGCCTTGCACCAGCTGGGACCTGCAAAGATCACAGTCAACCAGGACAAAAGCCAGCCACCCAGCCAGCCCAGCAGCCGCCATCCTCAGCCCAAGCCACTGCTGAAGCTGGAGAGCAACTGTGAACTGCAAACAGCAGCACTACAGAGGAGCACCCCAGGTCAGCAGGAGGCCAGCAGCTGCTGGACCGGCTGCCACAGCCCTCCTCTGCCGGCAGCAGGGCACACCCAGCAGCCAGCCGGCCTGCCCTGCCTGCCAGGGATGCTTGGCTGCATAGTCAGGACCTAACTTAAGAAAGAAAAAACAAATATAAGCAGCATGGAAAGATGTTTTGCAGGTCACAGAGATGCTGCCAATCTGTCCTGAGCCTTCACAGGAGGTCTGGAGCACTGGTAGACGAAGGAGGTCAGGTCTGGGATATCTACTGACCTCCTCCCACAAAACCTGAATGGGTCTGAATGGCCCAACCTGTGCTAGGGTGCTCCTGCAAGGCCCCACATACCTCACCTCTGGTACAGCAGGCCCATTCTGGTAAAAGCTGTTGAGAATTGGGCATCCGGCCTCTCTACTTGTGGCTGGTGGTATTTCTCTTGCCGGGGTGATGTTGATGTTCCTAATGAAGCTTTGGCAGAGAAACAGAGACATGTTGTAACCATTAGCAGACATTACATTTAGAATTTATCTGGGAATGGGACAAAGGATAACTCAGCTTCATGAGGTTATTGTACAAGTTTGGGTCTACACTCTTCATTGTAGTATCAGCCCCAGTCTTCATCATTTTCTTCCTCTGACCCAGAAAAACTTGATCATTAAAATAATGTTAGTTAGAAAATAATGGAACTGATAAGTCATTGCAGGCACATGTGTGTCTCATTATACATCAGTTCGGTTTCACTATATATTTTACACAATGTAACATAAATTTCACTACGCACCACAAGTATTTCAATATGTGATAGTCAGAAAGTGGCAGTTTACACTAAAAGTTTCAGTATGTGGTAGGATATTTCAAATACTATAAATTCTCCTTTTAAATTAAATGCATTGTGTAGATTAGTAAGAAATGCAGTTGGTTTAGTTTACTCAATGCGGTTTTCTTTCAGAACAGTATTTTAGTACTGTGCTGTTCAATTGCCATGTTTATTTTATTAATACATATTAATGGAAAATTAAGTGGAAATTCATTAAATATACAACACACAGGACTCAGGCAGGAGTTCTATTTCTTAGATCTTTTATGTCAGCTCAATTTATACCATATTAACAAACACACTGTATTTACAGATACTATATTAATGAAAAGAATAAACTTCCCGTTATCAGCCTGGTTTTTAAAATGAATTTTCTTTGAGCAAGTAAAATATGAGGGATCTGAAAACCCATGTGAGGGTGAATTGTTAAAGCAACAGGCAGGCATGTCCAGGGTTTGCGCTGATTTGCCATTTATTGCAGATAATCACCATTTCAGTCACAACCAGCAGCAGAGGAGTCGGCACTTGCCAGTGCTGTGCTGCTCCTCACAGCTTTGATCAGTTGACCGTAGAAGTATCTTGTCAACCAGGCCTTTTCCTAGCAAACCCCATGCCAGTTACTGAAAAGGGGTGCTCACCATGGCTCTGCTACACCAAAAACCTCTGTCATAGAGCTACCACATCATCACCTTTTCACATGCGACGTACTTCAGTGCACGAGGGTACGGATTACCTCTGAGAGGTGCTTGCCATGAACCAAAAAGCAGAAATAATCACACAGAAACAGCAGAACCAAAAGCAGAAATAATCACACAGAAATAATCACACAGGTTAGTAAAGCCAAAGCACATCTGGCAGCAAGGACCATCTCTTACAACCTCGATCAAAGCTACAGTAACATTTCCAGACTGGTGCAGCAAACAATTTCCCTGCATCCTGTACTTACCATCAGAAATGCAGAAAGAAGAAAAAAAAAAGAGTAGGCTAATTTTGGGTTATGAATCTTCCCTCATTCTCATCTCCTGTAAACAGAAGCCACACCAAGAAGAGCCCCATGCCGAGTTCTATTTTATTCAAAAAAACAGCCTCAGCAGAGATCATGGGGCAATGCTGATCTCCAGCCCAAGAGAGAAACATCAGTCAGCTCTGCTCTGCCTTCTGCCCCTCAAGATATAATCACATGGATAATTTCTAGAACTTTTCTCCTGATAAGGTCAAAATGTTAATGATCTGTATTGAAGTTCAGTGTTCAGCAGAACCTGAGGCCTCATCTGCCCTGTCTCACACTCAGAAGACAAGGGTGACCCTGCACCGGTGTGACTTTGGGCAAGCTACTTAGAGAGTTACAAAGGCCTGGATTAATTAGAAACTGGGTCTTTTCACATAACTCCTTGCCCCATGGCAGACCCAGCAGACCTCATTGGCTCCCTGCCAAATAGTTCAAGCACCTCTTAACCAACAAAAAGGTAAAGAGCTTGGGTTGTATGTAACATGCTGGATTTCAGCCCGGCAGCTTCAAATCTCCTAACCCACAAGAGCAGCTTATCTATGTTTGGAGGTCAGAGACCTCAACAAAGCCCTGTTAACAGGTGCATGCTGGCACAAGCTCAAAAGTTTATCTCTCCAGATTGTAGCAATTCCCGGGTTTCTTACAAGTGTGGCAAAAAGGGCCACCAAAGTGGTCAGTGACACACTCAGGACTGGCTGAGTCTGCCTCTGTTAATCCATTTGGTAAAACATGTCACCACAAGTGCTTCCTTAGCTCACAGGAGCTGAAACTGAACGTATTCAATGCAAGTATAAAGCTTAGCTACCCTACTCTTCCAAAATTCAAATCCAAGACCCACATTTCTTCTTGTCTGTAGTCTCTGACTGCCATAAGAAACAAATTGTTCCCCAGAGACACAAATCAAAGCTCATCAGCTGTGTCAGATGCTTCCCAGGGACCAGGCTGAAGGAAATACAAATATTTCTGTCACATGTGAGGCACGTGGACAGTTCAGGTTAGCTGTGATCGCTGCTTTCATCCTGGACAGGAGCTGGGTGCAATGGGAGCTGCCTTCCTGTGCCAAGCCTGAAGACCTGAACTATGAGTTTCCTCATCTGCCTCCTCCATGGCTGCTTTGAGAGCAGCCCTGCTGTCTGGCTGAGGGTCTCTGTTTTGGACTGGGTAAAACCTGAGCTCATATCTCCCTTCAATAAGATGTTTGGGATGAAATAAAGGTAATGTTTTTAAGTGCATGCCTATTTTGCAGCACAACCAAGCCCAAGCTGTCCCTGTTCCTGTTTAAAAAAAGGAGAAGCAACAACAGTGCAAGCTTTCCCGTATTCACTTGCTCCACGTTAGATCTGGGCTAAGATACACATAAAGCAATGCATTTATGCCCTAGATTCCACTGCTGATACTGCCAGCAAAAGCTAAATTACAGTGATTCTCCTGTAGTCAGGCTGCTAGTCTAACAAGTTTTGGAAGGAAGCAAATGTATTACACACGTCCTCCAAGTCCCCTCCTAAGCATTGTCAGGCTATAATTTCAGCTTACTCTTATTACTTATCATGTATAATTGGTGTTGAGCCATCCTTTAGCCATCTCAAAAGTTACATTATCAAAGGTATTGCACTACTTTCACTAATTCATCTTGCCCAAAGTTTTTGGTATTTCTCAACTGACATGGCAGAACAGCAACAGAAGCTGACAAGCCATATACCAACTTATTGATCAAATCTAGACCTTTTCATTTGACCCAATTAAGTTCCCATTGTAGGCTAAACCACACGATTTCAGGAAAAGACATGGCCATGCAGCTTCCAATATCCTCTGTTGTGATTTCAGAAGCAGCTGGCATAGGCTTGAAGACTGCAGTTTCATGTGTACATTAACATTTAATAAAGGACTTTTCCATCTTCACTGGCTGAAGAGTAGGACAGTGTGTCATTAAGCTGGTGAGTTTCCGTTGTTTTGAATATGACCTACCTTTTTTTCCTCTTTACTCAGCTCTGACTGAAGCTAATATCTGCATATCAAAATCCTTCTGTTTTGAATCAATGCATCTCCATCTATGCAAATGTGAGAGGGGAGATGCTCGCAACAGTTCATATTCCTGGTAGCTGAAATATCCCTGCGGAACATCTCTGCTGCATTCATGTTTCATGGACATTTCTCTCTTTGAAGTCAACTTCTGCAGGTTTTCACACAGAAAATTTTCATTAGTCTCATTTCCTCCAGCTGTAGCAGCAAAACGTAATCATCAGCATGCAACCTTGCAAAGTGACACCCTAAAGAAAAAAACTTGATAAAAAACATCATGCCTTGGCATGATGTTAAAATTTTTCACATCAGCAGCTTCCTGCACTTTTTTCTCTCAATTTTCATAAAATCAACATTTCTTTGTTTTAAAAACAGAACAAATATTGGTTCTTCAACAACAGACTGCAACAAATAGCATTCTGCTAATCTTATGTGAGAAAAAAGATCAGTTAAGCCAAACCTTCTCATTCATTTCTGCATGTCCCTGCCTCTCTCTGGTGTTCTCTTCAGGACAGAGGAAGCAGCTTTGCTTCACTTGTAAGATTGCTTAAGAGTTTTGGTGGGAAAAAGGCTTTTCCTCAATGTTCATACTACAGCTTTTATAAAAACTTGAAAATTCAGCATCTGTTGAATTTCATCTGTGTAAACAGGGAGGCATTTCCCTGTTCTGGATTTGGGGTTTGCAACACTGTTTACAAGGATGGCAAACCTCCCAACTTTCATTTGCAAAATGCTCCATAGATACAGATGAAAGCCATGAAAGTGGCTTGGGGGGTACTTTTGTATCTTAAGCAAGATGGCCAAGTGAAAAGAAACAGCTTGAAGGCTCTCTGAGGGCTGCTCTGTGGTAGCACAATGCATTTTACCTTCTGGACAACTGCAAAAGATTACCAAATCACTTGTTTAATGCTGGATTTCTACACATGGAAACCTGCTGGTTCCCATGTCCTGTAAACATAGGATAACTCTGAGGAGAACACAAATTTCATTCCACCACAGTAACAGGAAACAACAATCAGGATAGCACAGAGAGGTGTACTGGAATCAGTAGTTGTCCTCTGAAGCTGACATATCAAATCATGGTTTATTTTTTAATTTTAAAATTTTAACATTATTTGCACAGAGTTGGCAGATCCAAAGAGCTGGAGAGGAACAGACCAAATCCAAACAACTTCTTACATGCGGAAGCATCAGAGGATGCTGCAGTCCCAGACTGTGTTTGGAAACTCAAGAGCTCAGGGAAGTTTCTGCTACATGGGAGTTGTACCCAAGATTCAGCACTGGGGGCTTTGGAAAGGATATTGTTTAAAAGGCACAAACCAGTGCTGGCATAAAGAAATCTCACAGGTCTCAACAAACCCTGAATCACCACAGTCCATGCAAAAACCAAGCATTAAAAGCAAGATTACTCTAAATTCATTCTCAGTAAGAGCCATCACAGATCAGAATCACACCTTCCCTGGAAACTGACACTTGGAATTTACACTTATCCCTCAACTGCTTCTGTGGAAATAATGAAAACCACCAAAATGAAACTCAGAAATCAATCCCGACCTTTGCAGCACTCCAACTAGGCATATCCTAAACCCTGGGTGGTGGGAGAGGGAAGCCACACTGTCTTTCTTGCTCAGTTAGCAATACCCCAGAGCACACTGAAAGTAATTGTTTCCATCTGCTGCACACAACCTACAAAATGGTACTGAAAATGGTACTGCTACCAGAAATCTAATATACCAGTGAGTAATGAGAAACAACGTACTGCTTGCATTTGTGGTTGGTCACAATGCCATGGAGATGCCACAAGGGCAATTCACTGTTACCCCATGCTTGATAGGGTGAATGTTTAGTGCAAGTCTCCAGACAGAGAGGGCATCAAGCAACAGCTGGTAGAGAACAGAAGTATAGAAAATACCCAACCCGCTGCAGAAATAACTTTTTTCCTTTCAGTCTGCCTTTGAGAAGTATTAGACTAGTCAATTTTTCCCCTTCTTTTGAGAAAAAGCTGGTAATAACCCAATTATCTGTTTGAAGAAAGATAACTGCTTTGAGATTATGAAGTTCTTTGTGCAAACAGACACTGTCTGCAAAAAGTAATTTCAGGATAAATGTGTAGGACTTCAGCAGGTACAAACATAAATTGAAGCAGAGCAGCTGCCACAGTTCAGCCCACAAAATCCTCAGGTATTCATGTGATCACTATTTTTGAGATTATTGACCACTATCAACCAGATCAGAGACGTCACTGTCGATGCAGCAGCACTGCCTTTCATTCCCATACATCTGACACAAGCTGCTGCATCCATGTCTGCACCACTGCAACCCCTCCTTTCGAACAAAAGCACTGTGCTGGGTGGGGAAGAGAAGGGAAAAGGGAATGAGCTGTAGGCATCATTTCAGTAGCCATTCAAGTCTGAACTATTTGATAAAACAAGGTCAAGTTCTATTTCTTTATGAGACTTGTGTGAAACATTCCAGGAAAAGCAAAGCATTATTATCTGAAGGTACAAGTTAACCTTTGAACTGTGTAACAATTTTCTTCTTAACCATAAATATAGGACTACATAGGCCTATCTGCCTTCCACAGGTTGGTGAGTAGCCACGTGTGTTGGGCCTTGATCAAAACAAGGATAGCTAAGATGATTCCCAGTCATTATTCACAACTGAAACCAGACAATCCTCAGCATTAAGACTCAGTCCCATGCACAGAAGATAAGCTCAGATTGAATTACCTGGCAAAGAGTGAGTTTCTGGCTTAGCAGGACCTGGCAGAATTTTATATCAGGGATGAAAGCACACCTTTTTTAAGAGAAGAGTCTTGGGAGCAAACATAAAAAGCAAAGTTCCCACATTTCCTAGAAACAATATTTTAATTGATGAAGAATCTGCAGTTCCTAAAGTCATCCTATGATTCCCATGAATTGCTTAATAACTGGGAAGTGGACTGGCTAGAAGCAAACAGGCTAAGGAGCCACTCTCTCATTGTTAAAATAATTGGGATATCTCAAGATCCTCAGTTAAGGTAACAAACTAACCCCTGCGGTCTGATCTTGCTGAAATATTTTGGATATTGTGTTTCTGCCAGTCCAAGAAATTTTTTCTTCCTTTGGACAAAAGAGGCAAAAGCAGCAGATCTGCATGATAAATCCCCAAATAGTTACACCCCTAGACAGAGACAGGACCTCTGTCTCAGACTGCAATTTTCATCCTCCCTTTCTTATTTCCTGGGAGCTGTAATTGTCAGGTACAGTATTTTTCAGAAGGGAAAGTAGGATCCAGAATCTAAAATACTAGGAATGCCTCCTCCAACCATACACACTAACCTCAGCCTTATCAAAGCAGACAAGAAAAAACTGAGGTTGCTGCACTGTGTTGGTTCAAATTAAACAAGCCAAGCAAAAGATTTTTAAAATTTTATTTATGAGATGTGAAGAAGTTGCCTTCTACTCACCAAACCATAGTGCTAAATACCAAACACACTGTGAAAGGGGCGCCTCTATTATTCAAAAAGTATTTGTATGCTTTTGGTGGATTACTTTAACATTTTGGTTAAACACACAAACAAGCACAGCTTTTTGTTGTTGCTTCAAATGAAGCCACAAAGAGAACAAAAGGCATCCAACTGAACCAATTTAGGTTTATAAACATACTAATTTTAAGAGCACTATGTGTACACTTAAAATGAATTTAAAGCAGTCGACCTTTGCAGTACGATGCCCATTTTCATGGTATCCAAATTATCCATAAATCCAGATGCAAGTTGTCACAGACACTTCTTTGGAGAGCTTGCAAAGTTAAAAGTTAATGTTTCCTATTAATTAATAATTGTTTTCAGCTGTTTTGGCAAGTGATTAAAACAAAGTGTCTGCCTTTAATGTTACAATATAAAAGTTTTCTTCCTCAGCGGCTTGAACGCCAAGCGGGATTTGCTTCATTTGCAGGAAGGTGTCACACGTGATTGCTTGAGGCATTTGCAAGCAAATAAAGGTGAGCAGCTATTGTACCTGCCAGTGCAGTCAGTGACTTCCATTCCACATCAGCCGGGTTCTGGCCAGGACGGGGTTAATTTTTGCCGCAGCCAGGAAGGGGCACAAACAGGACCTGGAGGTTATTCTGTACCCCCTCACCATTTTCCGGGACAGGGGAAGGGCTCCCTCCTGGACCAGCGTAGTGTGGTGGAGGGAGCAGCTGGGTGTTGTCAGGGGGTCTCTGTGTGTGAATCACTGGCCTTTCCTGTGCCCTCTGGCATTAATATTGCTGCTCTTACTGTTCTTTTTTTTCCTCTCATTGCTGTTTCCAGTAAACTGTTCTCACCTCAGCCCGTGATCTTTACCTTTTGTGCCTCCCATTTTCCTCTCCATCCCATGGCAGGGGGAGGGGGAAGTGAGCAATCAGAGCACGGTTTGGAATGATTTCAGTGGGAACACTAAACTGTGGAATCCCATTCCTAACCCATGACACACATTCTTTCGAACTACCCACCAAGCAGTTTCAGAGGAACATCCGCTGAGATAAATAAAACAGTGCTCCTCATTTTAATGGTGTACCATGCCATGAAAGAGATGTTCCACAAGAAAACCATACAGGCTGTGCATCCTTTACCAAACCCTGCCATCTTGTAAATTCAGGCTCACACACTCTTGCAAGTTTGCACAGCAAAGCATGATAGCATCTGTCCCTTCTGATGTCCAAGCCATCACACAGGTATTACTGACTGGCTTGTTCAACACATCAGGAGATGGTTCAACACAACCCCAGTTCTGACCGGCACCTGATCCACAGCAGGGTTAAACACAGCTCTGAGAAGGATCATCTGTCATAAGTAACCTTTTAGACATCTTTTATTCCCAAGCTTCTACCAATTCCTTCCCCCAGTAAAAATGAAATGGCAGTTCTCCTGGAAGCTGAATTTCCACATCCATGCAGAGGAAGGACAGCAGATTAACAGCAGAGCCTGATAAGCTCTGCATGCAAAGTCAAAAGTACTGACATCAACATAAGCAGCAGTAAGACCCCCAGTTCTCTTCCTTATATGAACCCCACACAGCTTGTTGAGAAACCTTTCATTTATGCTGCATCAAGAAGCTTGTGAAGCAATGAAAAGCATAGGATTTGAGTTTTCTCTCTTTCTGGCACACCATGGCAGGTTGCTTCTAGCTCCTCCCTCTAGTTTGAAAAACTTTTAAGGTGTCCTTCAGTTGTTAAGGTAGGAGCTTTTCAGACCAAACAGCAGGCTTTATCTCTGCAAGGCAATAAATCCAGAAAAAACCTACAAATTTGTTGAGCAGCAACAACGTGGCTTGTGCTCAGTGCAATTATTATTGTCAGAATTCAGAAGAACCAGACTCAGGTTTTGTTTGGCCCTCATGTTGGGCAAGGAGATTTTTCCACCAGAACACCCTTACTACATGATCTGAATGGCAGAGGGATACTTCACCACTTCAGGCCAACAGTGACCCACCAAAACCCTCAGCAGAGACAGCACAAGCAAGAGTGTTCTCTTTTTCCTGTGATCCAATGTGACACTGCAAAATAAACCTAAATATTTCTCAAGAAGTTTCCAGCCACACCATGTACACTTAATCTTATCTAACTCCACAGTGAAACTTCATAAAAATGTTAGTGTCTGATTTGCTTCAAATAATTAGCATCAAGGCTAGTCAACAAAATGACCCCATGCCTAAGATTACTTCAAATCCCTGAAGCCCTCTGACATAAATAACAAAATCCCTGAACATAAATCCTGCAGGTGAAGGTGAACACTCAGTTTCATTCCTATCAGGTCAAGATGCATGTATGTACCAACAGCACAACTGGGAAATTCACAATAATTACTCATCTCTCCCTGGCCAGTGCCAGAGAAAGCACTCCACTGCTCTCAGAGACACTAGCCACCTGTTTACCCTGGGACAAGAGAAGGTAAGAAGTTCCCTATCTTGGGGCAGCTCTGAAAAGCTTACGCCCTTGTTTATGATGTGGCAACTGCGGCATATGCCCATACATTAAGGTGTTAAGGATCTTCTCCTTTATTGATGGTATCCACATTCATTTCAGCATAGTGCCCCACAACACATTAGGATCAAAGCAGAACACATAAATATATTACAGTTCATTTCAAGCATATATTATACTGAGGAAGTATTTTTATCCCATCCAGATCATAATTTGCAGCAAAGATCTTGCTGATGCTACACACTCAATGCCTTCTCTTACTTCAGCATTTTCTAATGCTGAAGAATAAACTCCCTTTAAAATATAAACTTTTTTTTTTTCTGGAATGCTCATGTCCCAGTACCATCAAATGGCATTTTGGAATAGGAGCCGCTCTGGTTTTCAGCACTGTTAATTACCTGCAGTGACACAAGCAAGGGCTGAGCTGGGAGCAGCCAAGGGAGTTGTGCAACAGGCATCACATCGTCCATTCCCTCCACATGATCTCCGTGAGATTTACTTTTTGAAAGTATCCAGAAAGCTGGTTACACAGAAACAGCAAAAACAGCTTGAATGAAGGGTGGGGATACTTCCATTTACACGAGTACCAATTTTTAAAGAGAATTTAATTTACACTTTGTATTACCTTGTTGGAAGCTTGTGTGGCTACCCCAGAACAAGTCAATGTTGGAAGCGTGGTTCAGAAACTCAAAAGACCTAAATTTCAGAGACCCCCAAAATGACAGCTGAAGATCATTATCATTATGCTCAGTAGCTATAGTTCACCTGGTTTGTTGTCCAATGCATGCAACAACAACAAAAGAAACAGTGGGTTGCATGATGGAAAATTTTAGCATCTAGCTTGGGGAAGGAGTGAGGGAAGAGTGTAAATAGTTAAGTTGCAGAGAACTATTCTCCTGTGTACCTCCAAAAGACACTGATCCCAGTGTGATCTACAGAGGCCAGAAGGGACACAATTCCTGCTTTACTTCCCTGAGGAAGCCAATTGCAGCAGATCCCTTGAATGCATTCAAGTTTCAGTAAGAGAAAGAATAAAAAACAAGTCGTTCCTGTTACTGGCATATTAATTAAAAACACACTATATATATTTCAAGGTAATTGTAAGCTGACCCATTAGGATTGTTCCCTCTTACCACTGAAATAACTGAATGCACAACCAGAAGTAGGACATCACTAATTTCGCTGAAAACTGACATCATGATTTCGTACTGAACAACATTCCACTTTAGCAGTACATTAAGCTTTGCTTTTCTGGGTTTTTTCTTTTTCTTTTTCTTTTTTTTTTTCCATTGCTATTACGGCTATTCTTCCAGTCATTTTCTCAACAGCCACCAAGTATAAATTTAAATACAATAAACCAAAACTGGAGAGTTTCCATAGGGGAACAGACCTCCCAAATTGGCAGAGAAACTGCCTGGGTGGTTCAGCAAAACCATGCCTCAGCACAAGTCCTCGTGTATCTTCATACTGAAAGGTGTTGAGATGTACAGCGCAGAAATGCTGATGATTACAACGGACACATCTTCTTTCTACAGCCTATACAGACTCATTACAAATATTGACATCTTGTTCTACAACTAAACCCCATATAATGGAATTTTATTCTGACTGGAAAATGAAACAGAGAATGCTTGTGACCAAAACTGGGTTTGGTATTTATCACCCACATTGAAAATGTGTTCTGCTGTACTATATGAAACATTCAGAACAGCATAAAGTAAAACTTCAGAAACATGAAACAGTAATTTTCAGGAAAGAAAGGTCCTCTAGTGACTCATCCATCCATCCATCCCCATGACTCGGTTTTCCAGCATACAGTGTATTGGAACAGTGACCTGCGGTGCCTGTTCAGGATGTTTTCTGCAGCAGGACCTCCCCATTCTGACTCCTCACATGAAGGAAGCCTTGGCTGAGGATCTGCTGCAGAGGAGGAGGCTCTGAAACAATTCCTGTAAATAAACGCCTCCTTCAACAATGTGCTAAACCATCAAAGTTAAATACACACTCAGTGCACTGCTCACTCCAGGCAACACCAGAGGTGCCAGACACTTTGTCCCACAGGTGAAAGCCATCGAACTGTATTCATGGAAAGGATGGAAAGGAAAGCACGTGGTGGGAGCTGTAAGGTGATGAGTGAATGAGAAACCTGGGTGAGATCAAGAATCCGGCTCTGTCATTTCACTCCCCACAAAGTATTTTCTCTCAAGCCCCACCTTCACTGTTTTTTAATTCCTCTCGTTTCCCTCTCTCCTCCTCTGCACCCTTCTCTCACTGCTTTCCTACAGGGCCACCCAGTTTGTGGTAAAAGCCAGCAGAAATGAACTCATCATCTGATGGTGAAGGAGGAGCTGTGTGAGAGGTGGCAGGGAGGGCCCCAGAGATGGACATTTTAGTCCCACACAGGGCATCAATGGCAATCCTGCAAGGGAGAGACAGGAGCTGTGGAGCCAGGGGCAGGCACAGCCTCATCACTACTCAGCTGAGGTCAAGCATCAGCTAAATAAAAAGAAGCTGCAAATTAAAGAAGAATCTGCAAGGGCCAGGATTCATATGGTAAAATGGTCGCTGTGGAAATGGTGAAGAAACTGTGTGACTTCCTGTGTCATGCCACGATTTCAGGGCTTTAGGCTCACCCCCATGGCCTGATCCCCTTCTCCTGTTTGCCTTGTACAGTCTCAAATAAACTTTAAAATGAAGGGAAACCAGCCTATTTTGCTAATTTTGAGCTGTGGAAAAAATCCAGTGAGGGTGTGTGTACATATGACTGATGGAAATCAAACCTCTGAAGTGCAGATTATTTTAATTATAGTCAGAAAAGCATGTAAGGTGCAAGTTTCAGCCAGATAGTTTCCATTCTGATCTTTAATTTTGTAGTAATAAAAATACTTGAGTGCTTCTGTCTAGCACTCAGAATAACTCACCTGTTATTCAGAAAGAATAACTATTCAGAAAGAATAACAGGTTGTCTGGTTTGTTATGTCAGCTGGGACACTAAGTAACAACATACACAAGGAGAAATTATATACGTATCTGTAGAAAATAAGGCATCACCAGCTCTCACTCAGGCACTCTCTCCACGTGTCTCTCACTGTAAGGCAGCCACTGAAGGGACAGGTTTAGTGAACAGCACTATTCATTGTTTTTCCCCCATTACAGCCCAATTTTCTTTGAAAAATAACCAAGCTTCTAGAGGTTTCTAAGAAGTGCTTGTGAACTTGCAAAACACACTTGACAAAAATCTAGCAAGCAATCCTCCAAATTCCAACAGATGCAAGCAAACTACATTGCAAACTGGCTTTAGCCTTTCCAACATGTTACACTCAGTCATGGTGAGAGCTCAGGGTATAATGAGTATTAGTAGCTAGATCACAGATTTGTTTCCACAACATATTCCTTCTATTATTGACCTAGATTAGTGAAATGATGCAAGGATTAAGGCTTTGAACATCTTCAGTGGAAAGTGCTATTTTAAAATCAGACACATTTGGGCAGTTTCAACTGCAGTCAAGATCCTCCAACCCTAACATGGTGTTTGACTGCTTCTCTTTCTACCCTAAGTGCTTTTTATACATATAAATGCTACTAAAACCACACCTTTAAATTCCATATAATGCTAGTTATTTTATACATAGAAAAACCTGACATACACCAAACTCGTCACATAGCTGTTTGCCTAGCTGGCTTGTATTCCCTTGTGTTCTTCAACCTATTGTTCAGAGAAACTGGTGTTTCATTTCACATTTAAAAGAACTTAATTACTTGAATCATAGGGACATGAAAGTCAAGGGAAGGAGAGAAAACATCTCTCCCATTTTAAATTCATCTTCCACAAGCTAATTTGATAGTGTGACTTGAAAGTACAGAAATCTGAAATCTAGTTCTGAATGTCTTTTAACCTCTCTCTCAAGAGATATTACTCAGGTTTAGTGTGACATTTCAAAATGTCACCATGCCTATCTCAAAACCAGATATTTTAACACAGAATAGATACCTACCTGCTTTAATTCAGAACCCATTCTATATGTGACTCTAAGAATCTCTTCTAAGAAGTTCCTACTTACTAAGTATTAGTTAAATACTCTTGTCATTCCATGAAAAAGATCCTTATTTAGCTGGAAATAAAGACAGACTCAAACTTTGTTTTATTTTTTAATAAAGTTTAAATAAAGTAAGAGGAAAGAGTATGTTTTAAAGTCAAGCTATTTCTTTGTTCCATGCTAGGCCTTAAAGTTGGATTTACCAGCAAATTCAGGCCATGAGAAGAGCTGCATACTTAAAATGCTGGTGTAGAATATATTAAAATAGCCAGTGACTCACTCCAGATTACCTTAAAACAAAGGAAACACAATCTCTACACTTTTTGAAATGTATTGCCTCTTATCCTGATTAATGGAAAAATTATCCCTACAAAAGATTTTTTTTAAATATGAATACTCTACAAAATATTTGCATTATCCATTGACAGGACTTTGAAAATCTCCAAAATATTTAGATATGAGTGCCTAAGGAAGTTTATAAATGCCAATCCAACACTCTAACAAAAATTCCAAACAGAACTGGAAATTAGAATAACTCAACCAAATCATCCCACCATAAGAATATTATATTTCAATTCTGCATAAACACAGACCAGCATGGTTTGGTTTGTTTCAAAAAATCTTCATGTCCTGCAGAACACAGCATAGGTTTGTTTCATTAGTACCTTTACCCTTCCATTTCCTTAATGCTATTTCCTCATTAACATTTAAAACAGTATCTAATCTGTCTACCGACTTTTTCTGCCCTCGGGGCTCTTCTCAGCCTCAACCCTATCCTCACCCATGGAGATCCTTCCCCTCTTGCTTCAGAAAGAGGTTTTTGTTCATTTGATTGATTTTCATTTTCTTCTTTTTCAGATACAGGTAAGTATCCTACCATAAAGGGAGCATGGAAACGAATGGGAACAGCACTGGGAATTACCAGGACATTTACAAGCCAAGACTGTGAGTAGGAGCTTCAACAGCCACTATTTTTGAAAGAAAAATGTCATGCTTTCTTTATATTGGATAATATTTGACAGATTGGATAATATGTCAACTATAAACATAGTTTTGTGCCACAAACAGCCACAAACTGCAGACAATGCAATAGAGTTTGATGAATTTAGTGTAACACAAAAAAAAAAAAATTGGTAGAGTTCGAGTAGCATCTGCAATGGTAACAAACATTTAGAAACCAAAATGATCCAATAATCTAAACATACATCCGCTACACTAGGAAAAAAAATCTGTGCAATGAAATTAGAAGCTTCCAAATTGTGGACTGATTGCTCAGGGACCACAGATGTAAGAAAGTATTAGCTCGGAAAAGCCTCAGCTTTCCAAAATTCAAAATCATTAAAAAGCAATCTGTTCATCGTTCTATGATTTAACTGTTTCCTAGTCTACGGGAATAAACAGCAGGATACAATCCTGTTTGCGACATCCATGTAGCTTTAAAAAACCTCCAACTTTTTAAAGTAAATTAAGAAAATATATTCTTAAAGAAATAAAAAATTAGATGAGCACAAAGAAATGCCATGATGAATCCTGAGACAAATTATCCTACATCACTGCTAGTCTATGAAAACTGGTTTGAATAATAAACACAGTGGAGTATTCAGTGACAGGATACAAATCAAAAGTATTTGCAATTATTAAGTTGTGCATGTTTTTAACTGACAAAACATGCTCACGGGCTTACTCTAAAATCTCTCACTGCTTGTTATCAAAGTTAAAAGATCATTTGCATACCAATACATATACTGTAAACATGAACTTCTCATTAAGGAAAGATGGATTTACAGTAATTTGATCTTTTACAAAAAGCTATTGGTAATCAAATCTCTCGGTGTCTAACTTTCTAGAAAATTAAACCAATGTTTCCACCCTCAAAGCTGAAACACTACCTCTTTAGGAAACAGCCCTGTTTATTTGTTAATCAGAAATACAATCAAGTGGCATATTTCCATTTGCTCTTCGGCTGACAGTTTCAGTTTCATTGTATTTTACAAGAAAACAGCAGACTTGTAGAAGTCCTGTAAATTCTTTCATATCGCAACTGATTTAATTACAGCAGTGAACAAACGCAGCAGTGATGCAAAATAAGATCAGCCCAATTGCCCTTATCTGATGATAGGATCTCTCTTCCTGTTTGGCTTACAGCAGTGAGGACTTCTTGTTTTGTTTCGGCTTTTGGTTGGTTTCTTTTTTTCTGGTCAGGCTGCCTCTGTCAAGACTGACAAGAAGCAAGATGTTGACATGCCCTTAGAATTCCAGCTTGAGAACGATCCTCATACGAATATAGCTGAGTTTCAATCAGTAGGTCGGGGAATGATACTAATGTGGAGAAAATTATCTGGATAGCTCATATGTTCACTTAGCCACTGAATGGGTGTTTCCAGCATGGGCTCAATTCCATGAATCATCACTTGAATCTTCTGCTCTCCATCTAATTCAAAGAAAAAGAGAAACCACTAGTATACCATTCAAAGTTCACAGAAAGATTAAACATTTACTCATACTTAATTTACGGTAGATTTAATTGGTGTTACAGAGTTCAACATTTAACAGAACGAAAAGTAGGAAACATCAGTGTGGAGAAAGCTGAGATTTGTATCATCTGAAACAGAAACTTTGAGTTAAAATTAATTCTAAGAAAAAACTGGAATTAAGTGAAACTTAATGAAAGTGCCACTCTTCTTTACTAATTGCAAGCGGCTTTTTCTTAACCCTACAGTGATCCCAGCTTGTTGTCAACCCAGTTAAGGCACATCCACCTCACCCAGCGCTAAGGCATATGAATTTTACACAGATCATGCTTAAAATGTTGAGTTTCGTAAAACATACTTCTAAGTCATATTCTTAATACTGTCACCTCCTGAGAGAGCTGGACTATGTGTAATATAATACATGTATTATTGCTGAAGTAATTTTGTTTTGCTAAGAATAATTTACATAAATCACTAGCAGTATTTCGGAGTTACTTTGAAGGCACAGTTGTCACTGTCTTTTTCTCACTTAGTTTCATCTCTTGGAAAACCTAAGTTAGCAAATCATTCCCAGTATAACAAGAGTATTTTCTAAGAATATTTCAATTCTTTTTATTTATACTTGTCCCGAAGGATGCAAGTACTTTGATCCTTTGATTCAAATGATGGGAACCAGCTAAAGCAACTGACATAACAGTCATGACATGAACTAAAACAACAAGAAATGAAAATTTATTTCAGAGACAAGGGATGAGAAGAGCATATGAAATATGCTTCAAATAATGGTCAGGGGGGAAAAAGTAGGCAGTGACCTTTCACTCATTTTATTCTATACTATGGCATTCTCACATGGACCTACCACAGTGCAATCCACATTCAGTATTCAAAAGTATTACTGCATTCACTAATTGGCATTTTATGTTCCCTCCAGTGTTTTTATTACAGAACCACCATCTTCACCAAGAGCTGCATGGAAGAGAGCAGAATTTAGAAGTGTAGGTACCATCACTGTTTCTTTCTTTCAGCAGCCCCAGTTGTAGTGTAATTTCTATTTTATGACACAGATAAAATCAGGTTTGTTTGGTAGCCAAAATGATTTGACAGCTGCCTGAAGAAGTTTGAAGTATAACCAGCTATCTATGCCCACACAGCTGAATTATGCTGGTAAAGTCATCCTTAAACATGCAGTTGACTTTATGCTAGTAATAATTCTTCCTGCAAGAGCAGACATTCTGTTTGCCTAAAATAAAGCATACTTTTGTTACTTGTTACCTACATATAGTATATTCTGTACAAAGTCTTGATTCTCTAAATACATAATGCACACATTATCACACTAAATTAAGCATAAACAGTTGGTTTCTGGTTTTATTGCAGACAAGTCTGAAGAACAAAGCACATAATTTAAAAACAAGCTTCTGGTATTTCTAGCCAAAACAGGTATTTATTGGGCTGAAACACTACCAGTCAGACTGTCAAGAGAATAAACTCCAAAAGAAAAGATCTCAAGAAATCCACTTGTGGTGGTGCATTCATTCATTTACAGCACCAGTTTTCTTTCCTCTTAGGAGTTAGGGAACATTTAAATATTTTTAAGTAACCTCCAAAACTAAGTATTTAACACTTTAAAATGACAACCTACCTATGGTATTCCTTAAACTAGTGTTAGTGACTTTTTTTAATGTTTCATAGTATTATTTAGTTTTCAGAAACAACTAATTTGCATAAAACCAGATGACAGAATGCATCTGACTCTTTTTAGCCAAAAAATAAGATTAAAAGCTTTAGAACCCCAGTATAATTTTTTTGATTTTTCTTGCCATTGGAGCAAAGGCTTATAAATGACAAACTTTTTTTTTGGCTCCTCCATTACTGTGCAACATAATATTTTCATACGTGTGTGCATGTGCCTACTCTTGCTTAAAAATGAAGAGCAGGTAATCTTGGTGTCTCCATTCCTTGCTCCTTATCCAGCTTTGTCCCTTTCTCATACAAGTATTTCATTCAGTTCCTCCGCAAACTGAGAAAGCCTCAGAGGTCAATGAAGAATTTACAGTTTAATTAAAATCTAAATCTCTGCATTAGCACTGTTTGTGCTTTAGTATTATCTCTGACAAAGCATCACTTCTCCTTAATTCCTTTTCCCCTTGAGGCTTGACTGAAGAGATCTTATCTCCCAATTCTGTATTTACTGCAGCCTTCTTTCACAAAATCCACTGTTTTTACTTCAACATTCTTCTCTCCTTTTGTTACTAGGAACCATAAACTCTCACTTAAGGCACATTTACCCAAACTTTCCTCAACTTTCAAGTTTTCCGTCACACATCCGATTATAAATCAGTGTCTCTCATATAGACTCTTCTCTACTTTTGTAGCAAGAAGTTGTCAACAGCAAACACACTAAAAAAATTACTGAAGAGTATTCTTGTTTTGTCAACAGCTGTCTAATTCTAATCCATTTCCACTGTGATTTGAGTCCTGAATGATCTGCTAGCTATCATGAAAACTTCATCCACCTGTTTTAGAGAGACAATAGATTAGTAGATTTACAAAACATTTTTCCTTCCATGATTTTAGCTGCATCTTGACACACCAACCACTGTCCTCTTCTTCCCCACCCCATAAGAAGCCTTTTTAAACTGCCAAAATGCATCTACAAAGTGTATAAGTTGCTAAACACAACATATATTTAAATTAGTGGTACAAAATTTAAACCACCTAATTACAAAGAGTAATGCCACTCTATATCACTGGTTAATGCCTGTGAAAATTAGGGCAAATAACTCTGCTCATCTGCAGTGCACAGAGTCCAGACCTGATGATATCACTACTGTTAATACCCATTCTACAATCTTCAGTAATGTAGTGAAAAAACCTCAGGATTTCCTCAAAACGATTAAGTTCAAATTTTCCAGTAACCTCACCGACTTTTTTGGTCTTCTTAAGATCCTGTCAGAACTCAGTTACATGTTATTTATCACATGACCTAAGATTTATTTTTTTTTTTTTGCTTTGCTGCAAATTACTCTTGGGAGGAAGATGAAGTGGAAATACAAGAAAAATAAAAGCATAGCAATGTATGTTTTTTAAGTTTTCATAGTGCTACTTAAGAGTATTTCTGATTATGAAGTGATGCACAAATAACAAACACTGTTCTGGCATTTGCAAAAAAAACCAAAAAACAAAAAACCCACAACAAACCAAAACCCCTGAAAACTATCAAAATGGTTGTCCCAAGATTAAATGATTTTTTTTTTTTTCCACTTTCCTTATGGAGCTGTATCAATAGAGAAGGTACTATGGCCCCCTCAAGTTACTGGAGGCAAGCTCTAAGGACACATGATAAAGCTTTTTGGTAAAACTGAACAGTACTCCATCTCCAGAAGGCAGGTAACTATGCTTATATGTTATGTACTAAGAGACATTCATTTTTGAGACATTCAGCTCACTTAACTTAGACCCTAACTCAACCCTGCAACACTTATATGTGTTGACCAGACCCAGGCTAATTAATCATATCATGTAAAGTCAGAAGAGCTTTCCAGCTCTGTATAGAAAATGGAGAGAAACAAGAACCTCTCAACTGAAGGGTTTAAGAAGAGATCTGCTTTTCTGTCACCTATAAGGTTGCTCCGTGTTCCGGATGAGGAAAACACTACAAGAAAATATTGGCAAAGGACTCTCTTTTGCAGATAAGCATCTGCTGGCAGGAAGGAAGGGAGAGTGGCCTGTTGCATCTCAAGTGAGTCCTTAAGAGACTGGCTCAAAGCCCTCCTCAACCTGAGGCAGCTTCAGTCCACTCTCTCTTCTTTAAGGGGAATGTCCTAACTACAATATTCACTGTTGCTAATCCCCAGCTTCCTTTAACACCTCTCGATATCCAGGAATCAGCAAGACACAGCGGAAGAACAAACAAGAAAATCTGTAGACTTCCGAGAAGGTGGGAAGATGTGCAATGTCATGGTATCTCACAGTAAGTTTTTCCTTCAGCTGTGTAAGTTGTTGATTGCAAAGGAAACTACTCAGTCTTAGGAAAATGTGCTTATTCAGCATCAATTCAGATTGTTGCACATAACCACTGATGCATTTACTGAGTTACGTAATTATTTAAAAGAAAGAACTGCAAATAAAAGATTGGTTTAGTTTTGAGACACATTCAAGTGCCTGAGAGCATAATAGTGAGAAGGCACTGCCTCTGTCACAGGTACTTATTTCAGTTGTTTTTTACCCAGATTAGCACCTCAATGCTCAGCAGTGCTGCAGTGACATACTCCCTTTCACCTACACAAGATCAGCTCTTCTAGCCAGACTACATCCCTGATGTACCACTTAAAATTCTTTAGCGGGATGAAATACCTCCCTTCTGATTTGTGGCCTCAAGCAATCACCTGTCAGGGCAATTTAGCAGGCTTAAACCCCTCAACCGATAGACAATACAAGATATTCAGGCTTTTGCTAAAGTGCCCCTGGAGTACTCAATTAGAATCCTCAGTATGCAAGTTCTCTGCATAGCAAGTCCTAGAATCTGTAGTTGGCGGCAGTGCCACTTACAAAATTGGCTTTACAACCCCAAGAAGGCAAATAGAACCTGGTACTTCAAATTAGGGGCACACAATACATTTCCTGTACGGCACAAGGCCGCAGGACTATAGACAAGGACACTAAAATGTCCAAGGAGTAAACACAACCAAGTTTCATGCAGTAGCAGCATTTTAATAGTGTTACATAACTGGATGCCAGCTTTTCCAGCTGTGAAGTGGGCCACAGGCATTTGGTTGCTTATCTTCAGAATATATCATATGCTCTGGAGAAAATGATACATACTAAAGGTATTCCTGACAATAGGCTATACCATATTTTAGGAAAACTCATCTTGGGATAACATTATAAGGAGTAGAATTTTCTTTTTGTGACTGTGATGTGGTTGCTTTCCTCCCCATTTCTTCTCCTCAGATTATCTGACAGAACAGTGCATGCTCAGCACCTGGTGCCTCAGACATCTCAGAATCTGAAAAGACACACCAACACCTTCACTGGAAAGATTTTAATCTACCTCTGTAGGATCTCATAGGAAATTACTTACAGAAACATAGCTTTCAGTAATGTGCTTCGTGTGAGTAATGTAGTGTGCAACCACTAAGTTTGTTACTGAAAGATATTGCTGACCCGATTTTGAAAGCCTAAAGCCAAAGCTGGGCAAGGCTAAATATCCAGTAAGCAAAAGTGAAAATTTCCTTCTTGGAAGCTAAGCTTCTGGTCTGGCACCAAGGATTATACATGAAACTGTGAACTTATTTACAAAAGACTATTCTATATTAGTAAGCAAATTCAAAGACTGTGTTCTAATTTGTAACCAAATTACTAATGGTAGAAAAGCACTGGCCAGTGGCTGAAGTTATTCTTCCCCTCTCTGGGCACCTCAGGTTGGATAGTCTAGGACACACAGAGACGATGGCCCCAAACAAGTCTCAGGGTCTGAAGAAATTCTCCACCAGTGACTTCAGCACTGGTAGCAGAAAAGAAACAAACATTTGATGAATGTGCTTCACTTTTTGCACTTTTAAGTAGGTAGCATCTCCAAAAACCCTCAAACCTCAATAAAGTCAGCAATGGTTTCATTTGTTAGCCCTGAAACTCGACAAAGAGCATCCACCTCGTTTAACACTAACCTGGCCAAACAGCTCCAATGCCCAATATTAAAATTGACAAAGACAGGATACCATTTACAACAAAACAAGCTTCACAATTATTTTCATTGTGCATGCTACAAAAACCCCCCACTTGTTTATAAAACGCAAAAAAAAAAATTAGGCGAAGGAATATTTATGAACATTTTCACATCACTTTTGTAGTACTTACTATAGGCAAGATACCATATATTTTTTAACTCATGGCAAAATATTTCTTTGCTCAGTGAGCAACCATAGCTACAGAATGAATTAAACCCATATATAAATTTTGACACTTTACTTTTCTTCAGTACCTTTAAAAAAAGTATTAGAAACTAACACATATTATTACAGGCTTTTCTATTCATAAACTCCAATCTAACTGGAACATCTGCAATCAGTTTCTGGCATGTATATGTGTAATAATGACCAAGGTACCGAAATATGGTGAAGTGTCCTGATTCCACAGTAATGACAACCTCAATATAAAGGGATCAAATAGAAAAAATAAATTTGCATACTAAACAAAATTTATTTAATCAGCTGAGTAGTAACAAGAGCTCAATACCTATGCAATTTCATGGTAAGTGCATAAAAAGTTGATTTTGGTAAAAACTCATGACCAAATGATATTCTGCTCTTCAAAAGAATCCAGCACAAGTACTTCAGAGAGCGAACATGTTCTCTTTACTAAACCCAAGTATTTCATACCTAAGAAACTATAGCTTCAAGGTCTAAGTTTACGACATGTTCAATTGGGCAGGGTTTTTTTAGCTTAGTTTAGTTTTTTTAGAATTTAGAATTTTTTAACTAGGAATAAAATCTGATGAGCTTTCAGAAGCTGCACACTGGCCTATTTCAGCCAGCATATCCCAGGCTGTCCTTTTCAGTGAATTCCATCTTGTGCAAAAACGACCCTGTTTTGTCACAGCAGTAGGTTCTACTCCTAGAAGTGACTCATTTTCCATAGCAATCTTAACATGTTTTAACCTCACTTCAACCACACAAACTACCAAAATCCTTATTCTCTTCCTCTCCCCCAAGTTGGAATGATGATCAGTTTAAGGAGACACACAGATGATACACTGGATCACATCAGCAGATACGCTGTTCAGTATCCTCTGACCAAGAGCAAAAAGACACAATGAGTTCTGCAAAGCCAACTCTACAATAGCCTAGCCACAACAAAAGGTTCCTCTGACCTCAAAAATTTTAGATGCTGATATGTGACATGAAAGCACAGGACTGACTTTTCCTTCCTGCCTACATACCTCACCAGCACTGGGGAAAGCCACTGAAGCTGACTTAAGGTGAAGAACTCACACACAGAAATACAAGGTCAGTGCATTATTCAGTACAAATTTCTTTCTCAAAATGATTCCATGTCTGAAATAAGAATTGCTCCAAACACAAGATGTGGTTTGAAGAATAAGAATTACAGTTCCTGGATAGACTCTGAGTGCCTGACATAAATATAAACCCACCATGACACAGATTTAGTGAACTGTCAGCAACAAGACAGCATCACTCATTTTAACCATTGGCAGTAACGTGAGTTCAATTGCTCAAACTGAAGGTCATCATTTTCCTGAATGTCTGGTTTCAGTTTGGGGTATGGTAAATAAAAGCTACAACGGTATTTAGCTTTAAAATCTCTTTTAAAAGGAATGTCAATTTTTAATACTTTACTGAACAACCTACGGATAGGTTGAACACTCTTGTTCTGTTATCTTTTCTAACTCATTAAGCTGATTTTTTAAAATTCTTCTCCAAAATAAAGAGTTAGAAACATCAGTTTCTTGATCCTGGAGTGTTTTGTCACTCATATTACATGTTTCAATTTAACCCTTACAGCACCTTCATGTCATCTTACCAGAGGCCCTCATAAGAACTACTTTTCCAAAATGCTATGATAGAACTAGACCTGTATCAACTTCAGTGAACTCCATTCTTGCAGAGTACCTGACTACAAAAGCCCAGCTTCAGGCAAGATATAAATATGGACTGATAGCCATATCCACTAACTTAGCTTTAACTATTGCTCTACTTCTCCACATGGTCTTGACACAGGCTAGTCAGCTAGTATCTTCATGATCTTCTGGTGGTATAAACATCTCAACTCGAATTTAGACATCTGTGACTTAATAGAAAGGACAAAACTTTCTTTGTCTCAGTTCTTACATGATTACTTTCCTTGGATTATCCCAGGCACAGTCCAGCCTTCTCTATCCTCAAAAGAGAAGTGCAATATTATCATACGTGATATTACCATCATCTATGTTAAATATCACTACATACTGAGATGAAATCAAATATTTGGCATCACACCATTCATAATTTTCTTCTCCATGCTATTTTTCTTTCTTGTTATTTCCTGTCATCTTTTACGTCTATCTTCAGTCTAGATAGATCTTTAACTCTATCTTCAAGTTAGATAGCCATATTTCTGAAACGCAGCAAAAAAAGCAGATTAAAGTAATGACCACAAGTCAAAGTTTATGATACTTTGGAGTAGCGTATGAGAACCTGGCTTACACTTCTAATCTCACAGGAGCCAGAAAGCATGTAAAAGAACCAGAAAACCTTTTTTCTAGTCCGCTCAGAAAGTTTTTAGAGAAAGTGAATTTGGCCTGAAACAACACTAAGCAGACTAAGCCTGGGCAGACATTTTTAACAATTCCCCAAAACAGTTAACACTTGCAGTAACACCATGTAAGACAAGGGAACTTTTCCTTCTGTAAAAGAGTTCATGCAACTCAATGGGAAAGCAGATAGAGGGTGGAAATGGGTTAAGCTTTACTTAACTGAACTTTACTGGTGTTGTTTTTTAATTATTATTTTATTCTTGTATATTTCATACAAGTTTTTTGAATGGAGTTCTTGCAGAAAGTCCCAAACTAATTTATGACAGAACCCTAAAATACTTTTCTTAAAAATCTTAAGTTTTTAAAGGGCTTTGGAAGACCTTAAAGGCCAAAGATGCTTCCCATCAAACATATAGCTTCAGGCAGAATAAAAAAAAAAAGTAAGACTAAACTCCCAGGGAATATTCTTATAACTTTTCTTCTTCCTTAGCATCAGTGTCTTAGCCTCATCTTTGAACTAGCAATAAACCTGTGGTAGTTTATAAAAGACCAGGGTTAGCAGCTGAGGCTAATAAAATTATTTTCTTCAATGCATTAAGTTTGGTCATTCACATATGAAAAAGGTGACAAAGTTCAATGTAAATCGTGCTGCTGTTCCATGTAAGAAGCAAGCACACAACACATTTTAGATACATGAAGAACAGGCAGGCTGTGCATTAAAAGATAAACACTTGAATGTGTGACAAATTGAGGCCAACTCATCCATGATATGTTTTCCATTGTTGAAGGAAAGCTAAATCACTTTTAAGAGTTGTGTAGCTTTTTTGAACAGCAGGCATCTTGACTTACAATAAGTTAACCCTTTTGTGCACTATGCCCTTAATTAGATTTGAGGTTGCCCTTCCCTCCAAACAGTGTACAACTGACCTTCTGAAATTAGGGCTCTCCCTCTATACAGCTAGGGAGCTAAACATGATTAATATGCTTCTTGGGGGGGGCGGGGGGGGAACCAAAAAAAACCCCCAACCAACCAACCAAAAATTTTACCACATTTGATAAAGATTTATCTCTACAAAGTTTGGTCTAAAGCAAATAAATTCACTCTAAAAGACATTGTTACTAATGGTTTGTAAGAACTTTTATAATGTCATTGTTTTCAAAATACTATTATGGCAAACAATTGAACAACAAATTCTCTATGCAATCATATTATATATTCCCTAAGCATACGCACATTCATACACTTTTAAAGGTTTTTAATGGCATTCTTGAACTTTCAACCTCAAGTTTACTTAATTTTCAAGTTACTATAACTCACATCATGCCTGCAAATATTCTGTGATCCTAATGGCCGTTCATCTTTTATAAAGAACTTTTCAGCTAATCAAATGATGACCTATTCCTAGCAAAGGGTTACTGTTTCTGAAAAATCACTCTCAATACAGAAGAGACCACCACGTTCACTTGTTTTCAAGCCATAATGCTAATTGCTAGTTTATCTGCTCAGTTTAATACATCAAATTCAAAAGTGGACATTGGGACATAATTACCATTTAAAACCATTTGGCTGAAGAGTGATAAGTGACACATACAGATTGAAGGTTTAATGGCTGTTACTTCATGTTTTGTGCCTTCCCCTATTTAACTAGAGAAAAATAAGCTGGTTTTTCCTTTTTAAAAATGCTACTTCCAGGAATATTATTATGTTATTTAACAAAGTAAACAACTTCATAAGCAAACTACATGTGAAAATTGAGATGAGCTATTCAATCCAACCCAAAGTATGGACAGTTTTGTTCCGTCTCTGACAAATTCTTCAACCTCTGCTAAACTGATCAGTAAAAACTCAGCTAATTGAATCCATTGATGTGAAAAACCACAGGCTCAAGTCTGTACTGCATACATCAGGCTGAAGGATTTCTGCTCCAGCCATGGCGGTAATAGTCAGTGGGGTCAGGTCAAAGAGGGTTAAAGTGAGTCAGGATATAGCCAAAGGAATACATCAAACACTGATTTTAAAAGGGCAATTAATCTTAGACAGAAATGCTTCCTGGGGAATGAGATCTCAATCTTAAGAGCACACTACATGATGTAGCAGTAAAAATGTACATATACAAGCTTAGAGAGCTTTCATCCTGTGATCACAAACAGAAGGGGAGTGCTGTTTATCAGAGAAATACAAACCCTTGCTAAAATACTTACATTAGCTTCTTCCGGGCCCTTACTCACTGAAAAACAAATTCTGTAACAAGTAGGCTGTAGAGTTTGCATACATGAAATACCATTTTTTGTACATGTACTGTAGGTTCTTTCAAACAGCTAGGAGACTAAAGTATTTAGAGATCTCTACCACAGTAAAATTAAAGAATCTAGCATTGAAAAATTCAGGAAAAAGTGGTGAAAGGAGTAATGGAATACCTGCAGAACTCTTTACACTGAACACTAAAAAAAGTAACAACTCCTTCTCAAAATAGCTACCTGGTGAGAATTAAATTGGAAGTAAGTTTTCATCAAAAGTTCTTTTTAGCTTTTCCATTCCAAAATATTAAGGCAGTTAGTTGTAAAGCTGACAAGACTATAACATAATTTTTATTTTTAATGAGAACTTGACTAAATACTTCTAATTTAGAGTTCAGAAAGTATTTTTCCGCTTTATAGTAGAAAAATAGATCCATAAAGCTTACAACGCAAACATACAGCATTTGCAAACAAAATTTGCTACGTCAGTATCATCAATTAGTTAGCAAGATTACTAGGAATCATTACCTATGATCAGGTCTGAAATTAATTACCACAAATTTGGCTGCATTAGCTCACAGCACTAAAGAGAACTAGCTCAGCAATCATCTCTCCATCTGAAGATGTTGATGCCCAACATCACAAGTGTCAGAAGGCCATCCATTTGTGTATCTGGTTCATACATGTGGCTTCTTGGCTTAAATGGCTGGTGACAGCTTGCACAAAGATATTGGACGTAGTGAAGTTTGCCAAAGTGTAGAGACCTGCTGCATTTTGCCATTCAAAATGTGGTGATGATACCACCTGGAAAAAGGACAAGGAGCACAACTGCATTCAAATCTTCACTGATTGCAGCATCTCTGTGCACAAGCCAAACCACTACATAAGACTTTGGCTTTGACATAAGGAGGAGTTTGACCTCTATTTTTTAACAGATATTCTCCAAATGGCTACAGGTGCGAAGTAAAATATAAAGTTATTCACTGTTTATCCACTGATTTTGAAGTTATTAAAATCTCTGATTAAAATGGGGCATTCAAGCAGGGGACAACTACTGTTAGCAAATGCTGCTGAATCCTTAGAGAAGAGACTAGGACACGTAGTGGATTATTCTCCTTTACATTACTGGCAAAATGGCTATTTTTCTCCTAATAATTTTTGTAGGTCCTTTAGTTTTGCAGGTTCTATTTTTTCCAGCCCTGTAAGAAGTTTATCTCCTGGAAAAATCAGGTTATACCTATATAGGTATAGAACCAGATTTCAAGAGAGATGCAAGGAAGATGGGAATGATTTTACTCAGCCAACCCCCAAGGACACAGTACATACACCTAATTTAAAGGTATAGATATAATTCAAAAGATGGGCCAAACCCCACTCTTTGAACTTCAGAGCAAATGCCAGAGAACAGCTCATGTCCATTCGGCTAAATTATCTGCCCCTCTCTACTGCCTATTGAGAACAGACCCCAGACAGTTAATCCATGAACCCTGCTCAAGTTTTCTGGGAGAGTATTAATATGCCTTGACCAAAATTATGCCCGAGAACTGCTAATAGTCACACAGCACAAACAACACATGCTCTAGCCCACTTTTGTTTACTAGTATAAATAAAATCACTGAGACCACATCATTTACATCTGTGCGCTGCAGTGTCCTGGTTGAGAACTTCACATTGTGGATCTTCACAGATGGTTATTACTGTCTCCTGAAAGCTTTGGTAGACCCAAATCTCGAGTTACTCTTGCACCAATTACAGCACAAAAGGCATTGTCACATCTTCTGTGAAACTAACCATAAGAAATATCCCATAAATCTCTGTACTTCATGTACTTCAGCTGTTGCTGACATGTTAATTTCTGCAAGCAATGACATACAAGAAACAAGAAGGAAGGCTTGGTTTGGGTTTCTTTCCATGAAGTTTTTGAAGCCACCTCTGTGGCTTCTGGAGTAAGACAGACTGACTTAGATCATGACTCAAAAAAATCCAAATCTTAACTCTGCTACTGACCTCAGTGTGACCAGGTACAAGCCACATCACCCCTCTGTGCCTCTTAATTTCTCCTTTTTTGTCTCTCTTCACTCATTTTTTATCTAAGTGATAAATTCTGTGGGAACACACTGCAACATATACAGTACATAAGGAACCTGAGGTCTCCTCCTAAAACACAAAAAAATACTCATTTTAAAACTGAAAATTCAACACAACCAAAACACTGTCATGATGCTTTGATCCCAACAGTTCTCCTAAAACTCACATACACAGTAGATGACTAGAAATCAGGCAGGTTTTCTGCCAGTAATTTTCCACAATCTTTTCTCAACTGCCTAGATTTCCAACTCTATATAGCACTCAGTCAGGAAATTGGTGGTAGAACACTGATGTTCCCAGGAAGAGCAGACTATTCTAGGATGAAAAACCCCACCTCTCTTCTGGAGAAAATTTTAGAAATGCTGGCTTGGGATTTTCAAACAGAATCCTCCTGTGGAGGATTTTACTTTCTCCTTTTCATACTAGTACTGTTAATGATAGACTTAAAAAACTTGGTTGTGCCTGAATAAAGCCATTGGCCTTTTGACTAATTTAAAGAGAATAGTCTGAAGTCTGATACTAATAAAACTTATTGGGTGGCCGGCAGAACAAATTTAGCTGAAGCTGAACAAATTTACAAAGGCTTGTCCGAGAAACAGGATTATTTCCCCATTTGCTGTACCTCTTCCTACAGTCTACCATTCTGAATGTGCGTGCCTGTGCGTGCCCAGAAACCACTTCTGAGTCACAAAGAAACAGCACATTACTTTTGTGATGTTAGCAAAGTTGCTGGATGCAAGAGGAAAGAGTAGACTAGAATAGACTATTGCAGTTGGAAGGGACCTACAACAATCATTTCATCCAACTGCCTGAGAAATCCAGGGCTGGCCAAAAGTTAGAATATGTTATTAAGGGCATTGTGTAAATACTTCTTATACACTGACAGGCTTGGAGCATCGACCACCTCTCTTAAGAAACTGTTCTAGTGTTTGACCACACTCATGGTAAAGAAATGCTTCATAAGGTCCAGTTTAAACCTTCCCAGTGCAGCTTTGAGCTATTCCCACCTGTCCTATTACTGGATACTCGGGGAAGAACTTAACACCTCCCTCTCCCCTTCTTCAGGAAGCTGCTCCTCACAGGGCATCCCTTCCAGCCCCACCACCAGCTTAGTTGCTCTCCTCTGGAGGCACTTGAGTACCTCAACACCCTTACATTGCAGGGCCCGGAGCGGCACACAGCGCTCCAGGAGAGGCTGCACCAATGCTGAATACAGTGGGATAATCACCCCTTCTGACTGACTGTGCTGTGTTTGATGCACCCCAGGACATGGTTTCCTCTCTTGGCTGCCAGGACACACAGCTGCCTCATACTGGGTCTGCCACTGGCCAACACCCCCAGACCCTTTTCTGCAAGCCTGCTCTCCAGCCACTCCTCTCCCAGTTTATATCCATGCTCCATGCTACTCTGTCCTAGGTGCAGAATCTTGGCATTTGGACTTACTAAATTTCATCCCATTTGCCAACAGGAAAAGAGCAAAGCACTCATAAGCTACCAAATAATGATAATCCTTGTAGAGTCGATTGAGGTAAAGTTAGAGAAACCCTTAAAACCAAGCCATGTTCACTGTTTCCCAAGAAACTGTATGCAGAAAGAACACAAGCAGCCCCAGATACCCACTATGTTTCCTTTTAGGAACAAGTGAGCCAGAACATTCTGCACACAACAGAAGCCCTCTCTGATTATGTAAAGAGTTTGTTTAGAAATGAATATGGCTAACAAGAAACACAGCTGCCACATTATTCTCAGATTATTTGCACCTTTCCACATAGTCATGACAAATTCATTATGTAGTCATGACTATTAATTCTATAATCTCAAGCCAACCTCTGGACTTCCACCCCTTTTGATCAAAAAGGACTACTAAATCAAAAGGTATGCAATTTTAACCCAGAAAAATCCTGTTTCCACTTCAACTTAAAAAAAGGCAACTGGGGCGGGTAGGTGTTTGAGGGTGTAAAAAAAACCAAAAAACCAAGAATCAAGAAGTCGGCAGTAAGATGAAAGTCAGTGCAGAAGGATAATCCAAGCAGATGGCCTAGTTAGGAAAAGATAACAGGCACAAATAATGACTCACACCAGAAAGGAGGAGTGCAGGATGACTTCCAATACAGAAAGCACCACTGAGTCAAGGACGCAAGGACAGTTTAAGCAGTGGTCTGTGGGTCAGTTGTGGCCTGCAAGACGACTCCCACAGAAGAGGAGACTGGACTGGAATCTGTATCCCTAGCGAGCATTTAACTATCTTCTAGTACATCCACACTCTACAAGACCTCTAACCCTTCACAATACACTCATAGCCATGTGGGATCAAAGTGTGTCTAATCAAGTGCCTAAACTGCCCAGGGGTTGTTATATTTTTAAATTTAGGAGGCCTGGGAAAGTATTTCAACACTGCATCTCCGCAGCACTGAAAAGCAGAGACCAGTCTGCAGAGAGCACATGCAATCAGACTTACTAGTTAGACATGGGGAGCAAAGACTTCCTCAGTTTGCTAACCACAGGAGCAGCAAGGAATGGGATGGTGCTGTGCTGCTCCAATTCCCACAGCAAGCCCCAAGTCAAGCTAATTCTGACCCCAGGCAGAGCAAGCCCAGTCATATTTCATGTCTACCCAAAGACATTCACACTGCATAAATTTACCTCCTTCTGTTGCACAATTTCTCATTTGTATCAAAATTAGGAGTCTACACGGCAAATCTAATCTAAATTCAATTTTCTTTTTAACTGATTTACTGGAAGTCAATGCTTAAAAAACTGAGGGAGAACAAAAACAATTAATATGTAGTTTCTCATACATTATACATTAAAAAAAGCTGAGAGCTAATTGAAAACAGTTGATCCCTAATTTTACAAAATCATTCAGTACAGCAAGTCTTAAGAGAAAAATCCTGAAAGTCTTTTTGATCCTTGTTTTATTTCTGAAAGAACTAATGACACTGCTTTAGAAAGAGGTCAGTTCACGCAGCTTTTCTGAATGAACAACAATGCTGTGAAAACTGGGAATGATTGATAGCCTACTGTTTGCGTCATTATGTCCAAATGTTTACCATTTGAGCCTTCAAGGAAGCATGAGACAAAAATCAAAACAAGTTTTATGAAGACTTCAACAACACTAGCAAATTAAAATTGTATCCAGAATTGTTTAGACATGATAGCAGTGCAAAAAAACTCCTTTCTTCTATATTACACAGTTTTTATCTTTGCATTATGCCCAATGTCTTAAATTTCTTGTGTGGAAGAGGAATAACCTTTCCCTCCCCAGAACTCTGTTTTCTATCATTTTAACCCTTTGCCTCTTCAAAGCATTCTGTTGAACGCAACACTGTTTCCCCTTGCAATTGTTGCTTTGTAGTTATGGAAGATCATACTGTGTTCTTCCCTTTCTCCTAAGATGAGTCACTATTTCTAAACGAACTGTTTACAATATTAGGATGTTCATTTACAGGAACTTCATAAATGTGCACTAAACAAAATATTTTTTCCAATAGTTGTGAATGATTCACTTTTTTTTTTCCAATTTGATGAACACTGTCATTCAGAACTGATATTATTTCTGGAAACAAAGGCCCCTTAATTGGCAACGGGAACGGTATCACCAGATACAGAAAATCACGGGGAAACACAGCACAACTTCATTGAAGCAACAAATAGATAATATTTAATTTTATTATGCTATAACAGTATTGCTGTAAGCAGGTGGCCTAATCCACATAATCTGAGTAAAACACAGAATTTTAGACAGTGAGAGAGAGTAGCCATGGGATTATCTCCTTCAGGGATGGATAATTTTGTTATTCATCAGTTTGAGGAAGCATACCCGTAAATAACGTGCCCTATCATATCAGGTATGTGACCTTTTGCCAGAGTTGCAGGCAACAACATGGTCTTAACATCCTCTCTTCCTTACCTGCATAGAAACAACAATAACACAGTCTAAGAGACTACAAGCAGTATCAAGCTTTATCTTAGCCTTTTCCTGTATAATCCACTAAATCTTCACATAAACAGCAATAACTTTGAAGTTATTTAAATGACTGCCTAATTTTCTGGAACTGGAACTACTGCAGACAATTGCACTTTACCACACAAGAACTGTCCAATTAAAGAATCAACTTTTGTCTGTGCAAGTGGCATCCACAAACATAAGAAAAAAGACCAGACAATGAGTTTAGAGGCTGCAGCATGAATAATCAGAATAATCTGATTCTAACCCTGATTCTAAACACTCATGAATGGGTGTTTCATATTAAAATAAAAAAGCCATCTATCATTCAAAGCTATATGATGCACAGTCTACGAGAATCAAAATTGTAGGATTATGGACTGTTGGCTGGAAAGGATATATGTACAATTTCAAGAGTGTAAAATGGTGAATGTCCAGGGCAACACTGGACAACTTTACTCTGATTTCCCTGAGTAACTAACCAGGACATTGGTCATTTTGAAGGACAAATGAAAAGCAAGAGAAACTGGGAAATGGAAGAATGCTGCTAGAGAGGCACAGTCCCTAGGTGTCAAAATATTTTAGATTTTCACATCCAGTGATACAAAAATTTGCAGGTAAACTCTAGGAAAACTGAAGCCTAAGTCTAGACAATAGAATACCACTGGACAAAAAGAAAGCAAAAAGAAAAAACTATCACAGAAGTGACTATAGACTAATTACTACCCCAGAGAACTAGATCTCTTCCTGTTAGGAAATCAGCTAAAGTCTGATAATCTGCAAAATTAGTTACACAAATTATGATCAGCTTAGTCAAAGGAGGGTTAGTTTTAGAGGATGCAAAAGCAGATATTAAAAGAGTAGCAAAGGACAGCAAGAGCTATTACTAGAATAGATGATGAAGGAAGAAGCAGGAAAGCAGGAAAAGGAAGAGACACTGACATGACAGAAAATAAGATAGGTCAATGCAAGTTGAAAAGAGAACTGAAAAATAAGCACCCCACTTTCCTGATGCTGCCAACAGGATTAAATATAATGAGATACTGCTCAAAAACCTAACTGACCAGCTTGCCTCAGATTTAAGTATGAACAGCTAGGGAGGAGCAAATATAATTAACAAGTACCCACGCTCCTCCAACAGAGGATGATCACAACTGAGAACTAAACATAGTTTACTATGTTCAAAGCACAGAACTTGCAATGTTTAACCTTAAAAGACTGAAAACTGAAATGAAAATTGCCCATCTTCCAGGAAGGATTTCCAAAAACTCTAGACTGTCAGGAATAGTAGTCCATGAATAACAAACTAAGTACATCTGTACAACTACACAACACCCAAATTTGATTTCAATTGTATGCAGCCTTTAGACAAACTGAATTAAACAATAATTATGGAAATAGAGTAAATAAAAAATATACTAATACACAATATAGGTTTATCCACAGTAAAATTTCAGACTGAGGTGACTAATTTACGAACTGCTGTGTAACTGATAAAATACAGTTTAGTAACTAAATACAAAAATGTAACATGCCTTAAAGAAGTTGACTACAGCAGACTACTATACAGAGGAAGTGATTATTGGATTAGTTTGAAAATACTGATTTTAATATTTATTAAACATGACAAGCAGGACTTCACTGCTTCTCAAACTTTGTCAACACACAAAGACCAGAACAAAGAAATTAACTGAAACAAATGAAATGTCTCAATGTTCAGTGGAAGGTGGTGACCTGGTCTTACCGTTTCTGTTGCCACATAACCACAACCACTGCCTATGACGCAGCTAAATAGGAACCAAGTAAAAAGAAAAACTATTCAGCTAATAAGAAAACATGATTTAACACATTTGCTGTCTGAACACTTATTCAGACACAAAATTAGAGAGAGTTATATTAGATCAGTTCTAATCTAGCCTTCTGGAAGAAAGTACTGCACAGTACTGCAGGAGGAGTAATACATGGTGAAATAAGTGCATCTTCCTTGAAGGTTCTCTGAACATTTTATTATTCTTAAAGCTGTTTCCAGTACCTAAAGCAGGCCTATAAGAGAGCTGGAGAGGGACTTTTTACAAGGCATGAAGGGAGAGGAAAAAGGGAAATGCTTTAAATGGAAAGAGGCCAGGTTTAAATTGGGCATTAGGAATAAATTCTTTACTCAGCAGGTGGCGAGACAGCAGCACAGGCTGTGCAGAGAAGCTGTGGATGCCCCATCCCTGGAAGTGTTCAAGGCCAGGTTGGATGGGGCCTTGAGCAACCTGGGATAGTGGAAGGTGCCCCTGCCCATGACAGTGGGATTGGAACTAGATGAACTTTAAGATCCCTTCCAACCCAAGCCATTCTATGACACTGTGTCTGGTACTAACAAAGACAGCCACTCTCATTGTTGCTTTAGAAAAACAGGGTACCCTTTATAGTCAAGATAAATAATGTAATTGCCAATAGTTTTAAGAGCTACACTGGCTTCTTAGTGCTTGTTCCAATTCCATTGCTTTTCTTTACACTTTCTGACCATTACTACTAATGTATGAAATGCTTGATACACGTTTTGACAAATGGGTTCTCAACTACTGTACACTGTGCTCCAACACCACTGCAGTGATTGAGGACATGGGAAGATAAAGCCAACACTCCTTGCAATCTGAAGAGTTAGAGGATGGACTCTAAACAGAAGCCACTCTTTGCTTTTGGTGTAATGAACCCACAACAAAAAGTCTTTTGTCCTCCAGTTTTTCTCCGATTAACAGCTTAAGCAGATGAAACTATTCAGCAACCCAGAAAGGTGAGCACTGTACAGAATTCATTAAGCAGAAAAAAAAGTACATATATATATTTATTTATTTTTTAAAATATGTATATAAAATTGAATAAAGGACCAGTTTGAGGGGATACAGAAAAGTACGGGTTGGGATAATAACAGTTCAAATTTTCCTTTTTTTACAGCACTTCAACAAACAATAAAAGCCTTGAATAAATAATTTCATAAACTAATTTAAATAAAATACAGTATTCTAACCAGTTACCCACAGTCCAAAATAATATTGACACAGCATTTTATAAAGACTATTTTCATTATCAATTTTTAATGTCATTATTCAACCTGCTCTTTTGACGGTGCTCTTTACACCGTGTTTTCAACAGTTGGTAATCAATGCATATATTCAATTCACATATATATATATAAATACATTTTTTCATTGAAACATATTTCTCACCACAGTTAAAAGGAAGACTTAATTATATCCATTCTTCCTAAAGCAAAGGCATATATACACCGTGGGTGGTTCTTGAAACTCTTCCCTCCCTCTTCTTGTGGTGGTCCCTAAGAATCTGGCAGCAGGAACAGCTCAATATACAGCTACAAATGCTGAGTCTGAAAACCATATACTCTGTGTTCCCACGGCACAAAGCTCAGTTACGGATGTCACCACAGACAAGCAACCACCACAATTACCATGAAGCTTCCAGTTGAATGAAAAGTCATTGGAAAAGAGAAAACCATAGAGGAAAAGGGGGAAAAAAGAGTCAGCAGATGGAGAAAAAGCAGACAAATTCATATTGATTGTGTTGCACTGAAGAAAAGATGCAGTTAATGTCACCAGTGAATCAATTCACTAAAGAGGGAGGTTTAAATACAGCTTCAAAAAATAACTAAATGGCTTTGAAAAGAAGAGTAAAAAGATTAAAACCCTGCTTCTCCAGTATCTATTATACACATTCAAGCATATCTTTGATGAGATGCTACTTGTATCTCCTTTGTTCAGAAAAACTAAGTAAATCTAAACTTTGATAACTGAATAATCTGAAAATCCAGATGTAAAAAAGTTTTTAATTATTTTCTAATAAACCTTTGATAATGTATTCTGCTTTGTTAAAATATTATTTTTAAGCCTCCACCAGAATAAAGTGTAGATTAAGAGAAAACATACACGTTAACAAGAAAAACATTAGAAGATACTAAGTAAGGTCCAAAGAAGATAATTTTTAATGTCTGACTACAATCTATTTCTCCTTCAGAAACCATTTCAACAAGAGTTTTCTGAATTATCATCAGTTTAGAGATCACAAATTTAAGTCAAAGAGATACAGCCAGAAATAATAATTTTTTGGAGCATGGGACAGAAGAATAGTTATGAGAGGCCTAAACTTCAGAAAGTGTCTGGGGTTTTCACACTCAAAGGCCCAGAGTTCTCACTGATTCCAAGTACAAACAAGCAAACTGCTCCGTAGAACACTCACGCTGATCATTGGATTTTTCTGATGCTCCTCTCTATAAATGGGTGGATTGGTAACAATCAGCTTGCCTGTGATCACATATGAATGAATTTTCCAGGGAAAAAAGAATTAAATTCTGTTCCCAAAGCCAGTATTCAGCTGCCTACATTATACTTCCTGAAGCACATTCATTCTTGATTTATCCTTTCAAGAATCAGGACTGTGATTTTTCACTATACACACCTGACGCTAAAACATGCCCAACCTGGCACAAAGACAATAATCTCACAGAAGAAAAAGAGAGATGAGAGGCAGAGAGTGATTACAAGCTGAATGTTAAGTGTGCAAGGAAATTATGACTGTAGAGCCAGTCTACACATCTGACACCTTCTAAACTTCAAGTATTCAACTTCAAATGAAGACAACTGCTTCCGAAGTAAAACCTTCAGGTGTAGTACCCCAGGTTTCCAAAACATGCAAATTAAACTCTCCTATACCCTATCTCCTCTGTATTTTGAACTGATGGAACATCTGTTGACAGAGGAAACTTGTTGAATTCTCAGTAATCCAGCATCAGAGAGAAAATTATTTTACTGAATGGGTTTCATGGAGACTTCAGTAGCACAGATGTGCTGTGGTTCTGTAACTCAGGAGTTTAGTCTACTTCACAGAAAAGGGTAACACTCTTCCTCACTATGGCTGCTAACATTTCTACAGGCAAAACTCAAAAGTGGCATTAAGTCTGGTGAGTTAGTTGGTTTTTTAATGGCTCAAAGCTTTATTAGAGCATCAACATCTAATATAGTGAACATTACATTTGAATAATGAATGAGTGGATTTAGTCAAGCAAGAGAATAATCAAATTCACTTACTGGCTAAACTGAATAATCAGTGAACAGAGAATGATGACCTCTGGCAGTCAAGCCTAAACCAGCATTGTCCTTCCCTGTCCACGATCCTTAGCAGTAAGAATCACTGCTGTCACAGGCATCCATCTTTCCAGGTCAGCCTGAACCTTTCTCTATCATCCTTCTGTTTTGTTCTAATTCTGCTTCTTCCTTTTTTTCTTTCCATGTTGCCACACCTACATTTCTGCTTTGTATTCTTGTCTGCAGTACAGCAAACCCTGAACAGGTTTTCCTCAGTCTTTTATCTGACAATCCCCAGCTCCACCTCTTCACCTGCAGCTTGTCATTCTGCCAGCACAAGCTACCCTTCTTTTCAACTTCTGATACCACTTGCTTCTCCAAATCTCTTCTCTGAATTACTTGGCCAGCAGGATATCCACTCACCATTCTTTCACAGATGCCTTGCACAATCTCTATGCATGCTCCACAAACAACATGCTTCCTTTTCTCCCTCATCCTTTTATCATCTCCTACCCCACTTACTCTGTCCAGGTGTTTGCATTTATTATGTCAGGTTTTGGCTTTTGCCCCAATCTCTTTCATTTTGCCACATTGTTTATAGTCACTCTCCCCATCACATTTAATGATTCCCAGATCTGTCATTTTCTTCCAAATTACTTGTTCAGTCAGACTCTCACCCCCCCCACCTCCACTGGCTCTGTGTATCAGTCTATCCCCACATCTCCTCAGGAGCCCACATTATTTTCTGCATTTAGCTCAAACAGCTTCCCTAGCTTTCCAGCATACCAGAAGAGCAAAACACTCAAAGTACAAGAGGAACAACTGAACAACACTACAATACAAAGGTATGTTCCAGGAAAAAAATGTGCTGAGTGCTGGATAGCTCACACCCATGTGAGGGACCACATCTATTAAACTCTTAAGTTTGCAAGTTTCTCAGTAAAAATTGGGCCAAATTTAAGCAGATGCATACAGAAACAGACAAGCATATTCCAATACTCCAAAGTCCATCAAATTTCACATTCCTCCTTGTATGTATAAGTACAGTACCTGCTTTAGTCGCTCTACTTTCAAATTTTTTTTTGCCCACGTTGGGTAAATATAAGTGTTCTTAGCTTTTAACAAAAACGAAGCAAGCAATTAGCACAGCATATTTCTGTTCTGCTGTCAAAGGCTGGTGCTTTTGTCAGCCTCTGAAAAGAGGGCCTACTGATGGGAAGCATCATCACTGGTATTCAGACAGAATTGTATTACATACACACTTTCAATAATGACAGTTAACTACCACATTCACCATCTGCAGCTTTGGTACATCTACACAAAAATTGTCATCCCTTAAATCCTGGAATAACTTGTGCATAAATGCTTTTGAGTTTCTTTCATTTAATTTGTGCTAGACTCCTTTCAAGTTAAAATGCATCCATCCTTCTTTATGACTTTTTTAAATTCACTCTGTACCTCTTCAGTAGGGTGTGTGTGATACTGACAGTTAAGTACTTAAAGATGGTTAAACTCGCTGCTGCTAACATTCATGTACCTATTGGTACCTCCCTTTATCTTTTGGACAGTTTGTCCAAATTTTAAGTAATTTTAAGTAATGCTTTCCATTGTGGAAAGCATTACTTAAAATAATGCTCCAAAATTTAAAATAGCTTTATGAAAGATGGACACATGGTTAGCAATATTCCATATTTTTCTTACCTTCTGTTACTTTTGGAAATGGTTCTCACATGTTAATAAGTATTAAACAAAGGTAAAAAAAGTACTTTGATATTTCAGTGAATTTCTAAGATCCTGATAGCGGGAGAAATCCATGACAATTGTTTCATTTTGAATCAAGCAACTTCTCTGTACAACAAAATCATACAGAATTTTATATTGACTTCCAATTCAGTCCTTCACTGTCAAAAGATGCTGATACTACATCAGTAAATTCTATGCCATGATCTTCTCTAGAATATTACACGTTTCTCATAGGTTCCCCATTTACAGGTACTGGTAAGACAACAGCAAGAACAAATGAAAAACCTTTTGCATTAAATAATTTTGATCTTAATTTGCAGAGTACATCACCCCTGAAACATGTACCACAGTTCCAATACCTGTAAGCTTAGAGACTAAAATTACATCCAAAAAATCCTGTTTCCAGAATAAGTACTCATCAGCAAATGCTATTGTATGAAATAATATGCTACATTAATTGGTCACACAATACTAATTCATAATCATACATAAACTGTTATATACTTGTAAAAATCTCTTACTGGTACATTTCAAAAGGTTGGACTTCAAGAACAGAAAAAAGCATTCTGAAAACATCTTCAATTTCTATCAGTTTTGAAGTTTTACACTTAAAAAGTTTTTAGAATATAAATTAAACGTAACAAAATCTCCTGACACATTCAGAATTTTTTTTTAAATGCAGAAAATAACGTGTGAATGCTTTTACTATCACCATCATAATGGCAAAAGAGCACAGGAATTTTAGAACAGAACTTTTAGAGATTAATTTTTCAGGACTGACTAAGGACTCAATCTTACCCTCTTGAAACCATGCAGGTGATGCAAGGCACACTAGAGAGCCAGGAATGAATGAGATCTGGCACTGACATTTAGTTCTACCTCCAAAATACTCATATTAAAAAAAAAAAAGCCAAAACCAAAAAAACCCAACCGAAAAAAAAATTCAACAGAAAAAGATTTATCTTATTGGACAAAAACTTTTTGCTCCAGTACCTTCAGGGGTGATAGCACTAGGACACACATCTTTTAGCAGGTCTCCCAAAGTATGCAACTGTCCTCCTGAAGCAATTGGTCGAAATAGTTTCTGTATAAAAGGTCTCTCTGTTGTTGCCTGTTTTGATAAAAAAAAAAAACAACAAACCAAACAATGTAAGGAGCATGCAAATATGCAGTATTAGCACTTAAGACAGGTACACGATTGGACAGAAGTAAAGCCTGCAGCAGAAGAAACATCTGGTATTTCCACATCCCCCCTGCCCCGCACCTTGCATTCCATTAGTATTATGAAATGCAGGGAAGTTTTTGTTTATTAACAATTACAACTAAGCTGTCACTCCAGAAAAACTGTAAAGATAATTTATAGATAGTGTCATGGATACAAGAGTGTTAATTTTTTTTTAAAGCCCCAAATCTTCTGTTATGAGAATACAACCTGCTTTAATAAAAAACATTTTAATATATCCTTTATTTAAAAAAAAAAGCAGTGAGCACAAACTTAGGAGTTCAACATATCCCTATGTATTTTGCCAAGTCAAAGCAATACTGTACCTTCCACCTCAACGGGTGCTTTTTTCTCAGTAGATTTCATATCGAAAATTTCAAACTACTTCAGCTGCAAGAACCACTAATCAACTTAGAAAAAAAAGTACTGTGCTTTGACAGGCAACCTAGAATCTTCTACCTACTTAAGGAATCGGTCGTATGTAAAGAACATATATGGCGCACTTCTGCTGCAGCTATGCAAAGGAATTCAGAATGATTTCAGCTATGCATCGTTCCGTTTAAAGCCATTCCCCTTGTCCTAGCATCACATGCCCTTGTAAAAAGTCCCTCCCCGGCTCTCTCGTAGGCCACCTTTAGGTACTGGAAGGTCTCGTGGAGCATTCTCTTTCCCAGGCTGATCAAAAACTCCTTATTCCCCATATGCATTAACACAGTTTCCAGGACAATTTGCTCCATGGCCTTTGTTGAGCACCAAGGTAAGACTGACTGCCCTGTAGCTCCCCAAGTCTTCCCTACTTCCCTTTTTAAAAAATGGGGTTATGTTTCAGTAGGAACTTCACTGGACTGCCACAGCTTCTGAAATATGATGGATAGTGGCTTAGCCACTTCATGTGCCACTTTCCTCAGGATCTGTGGGGATGTCTCTCATCCAGTCCCACAGACTTGTGCATCTTCAGGTTCCTTAGCTGTTCTTGGACCTGATCTTCTAGAGTAGGCAGTTCTTTGCTCTCCCAGTCCCCATCTTTTCCCTTTTGGGACTTGGGCAGTATGGCTGGAATATTTGCTGGTGAAGACTGAGGCAAAAAAGACACTGAATACGTCCATGTTCTGGATAAACAGGTCTCCCATTTCTTCTGGAGAGGGCTCACAATTTTTCTAGTCTTGCTTTATCCCTGACATTCCTATAGAAGTTCCTCCTGTTGCCCTTGATGCCCCAGGCCAGATTTGATTCTAGCAGATCTTTAGCACTTATTTAAAAACTGTAGTTATGTTAAGGTAGCTCTCTTCTTTGGATATGTGTAAAAACAGCTCCAGGGCCAGCAAGAACCTGACATTGACTGCAATGACAGGCAAAGGTTTTTTCCCTGATAACCTGACATCTCCACCCAAACTCAGCACCTGAGCCAGAGAAGTTAAAAATCTCGTATTCATGCAACCCAAACATTTTAATCTAGCTCCAAATTGTTGCTGACAATTTTCTGCTAGCAGCTAACTCCCAAAAGCAGCTCATGTGCCCTGCATTGTGGGACTGGGCTCCAGTAAATGAGACTTTCATTACATATTATCTTAATTGGAACAAGCAATACAAGCCATTGCTCCTTTCAAATTTAGTTTCCTACCTCTCAGAAAGTGTCTCCCATCTTATTATGGTAATTAAAAAATAGAAACAACTCAACATCAAGAGGTATGCTATCTCCCAGTGGGGATTTATGGGGAAAAAAACAATCACTCAAACAAACAAATTAAGAACAACGCAACTGTCACTCACAGGCAGGCAGGGAGTCTTTGCCTAAGAGTGGTACCCTACTCAGAAGTAATTCCAGGGTAGTACACCGCAGAACTCTTGACACACAGCTACTTGTTACTTCTTGCTAACAGTCCTCAAATATGGAAAAATACCCTTTTCCGAGTCTTTCTTACGAAGACTGATCAGAAGTAGTTTCCAAGCTGCTCTAGTCAATTCTCTATGTCCTCAGGGTAAAAATATGAGGATATCATCAGTGCTAATGAAATATCTGAACATTTGAAATATGATGGAAGGCACACAGCCAGCAGGATCCATCCACCTCAGGCAGCTCCACACTTAAGAAATTAACTCTGGCACAATATGTTGAAGAAATGTACCTATAAAATATTGAAAGACAGATCCCCTAAAAGATTGTTTTAGTCAAAACAGTTTTGTACCAAGTTTAGCTTTTAAAAATAATCAGATATTCACAGAAGTCCAGTCATAACTCCCAAGTACTTAATGACTGAAGTAGCTGAAGTGGAAATAAACAGAAGTATGCAGGCAAAGGTTGTTATCAACAGACTTTTAAGATAAAAATTTCCCAAGTGTGTACTGCAGTTTCTCATTATTTATTAATAAATTAAAACAATTTTTCCCTAGCTAAAATAATTTAATGCCAAGAGGGAAAAGCCAAAGTTGTATTTTCTCAAGTCTCCCACATAGTTGCTGACTGCTGCAAACAATATCCTTAGCTGCTATCATGAAACATTATAGAAAATGAATTCAATTTTACATTTTAAGTGTTAAGCAACACAGATGTGGTAAAGTAAATAAAAATCACTGGTTTTCATCAATGTTAAAACGATAAAAGTAACTGTATGTTGTTTATACAAAGACTGTGGTTCACAAATCTAATCTTACAGGCAGAATATTACCCCAAGATGCTTACACATTTCTTCCCTCACATGCAGCAGATGCTTTACACATTAAAAGAATCAAAAGGAAAGTCCCATCCTATATTTCACAATACTTACAAGCTAAGTTTTCAAAGTATCTTGGTCACACAGGAGCATAGTTTTAGAAAAACCTTGCCATCACCCTTTTCCAAGTGTAGTAATGTAAGACCAACCTGACTACAACTTTCTACTCTAGTATTGCCATCCTTGCAAGTGTCCTGGCCAGGCCGGATGGAAGATGATTTAGTGCAAGATGTCCCTACCCACAGCAGGCAAGCTGAACTCAATGGTCTTTCAAAGCTCCCTTCCAACTTGAACTATTCTATGATTCTATTTACAAGAAGGAACAGCCACCTTAAATAGCTGCTTATGTAATGTTGTGTTTTGTACAATATTTGCTTAATCAACCATGAGAAAGTACTACCTGTAATCTAACCCATAAAGACATCACTGCATAACTGACAAAGATTTAAAATAATCTACACCAGATCTAAACCAAATATTCATACAATATCTATTATTTTGCCAACTAAAATGATCATAGTTTCAACAGAATGTAGTGCTTTTTAAATTACTTTATTTGACAGTGTAGCCTCCATGCAGCTGTGAGCTGTTCAAGATTCTGGATGCATTTGCAGGATACAACAGGTGAAAGTCAATCAGTAATTGCCAGTCTGCAGAGAAGACGCCTTTAAGTACATGAGCATATGAAGATTATCATTCAGCCTAAAAATTGCAGGGCATTTTACACTGATCATATCCACAATATAGTATCAAATTATTGAATTTATGTGAAAGCAAATCTTCATCTCTGAAATAACACACTTTCTAGAAAGTTGGACTTAACTGCAATGGCAATTTCTCATTCTTTTCTATTAGTAAATAGCACCACAGATCTCATGATTTGCAGAACAAATGAAGACTCTACTCTTTTTAAAAGAAAGTTTAAACCCTGACAGTGATAGGAGAGTGAGGGTGAAAACAAATTCACAGTGAGAAAGATTAAAGTTACCTGTTCAGTTATACTGGCACTGAGAAGAGTTACCGGTGAGGTTCAATTTTTAAGAAGCTTTTTAAGGCAGTGCAAAGCCTCACAGGATCACAGACAAGCTATATAGTTACATACTATGCCAACAAATACTACAAATTTCTTCCCTATCATCCTGGCAAAGCAAAACAAAAAAAAAAGGAGTCGTCAGCTTGCCTGTTCCTTTTCAGAATCAACACAACATCAAACACTGCATGAAATCCACAATTTAATTAGTCAGATATTGTATACAGGATGCACCTTAAAATGAAAAACATAACCCACAAACCACTGGGTTTTAATCTGGAAAAATCACAGTTACCAGTATTTTCATCAAGAGGAAGGTATTTGGATTTTCTGCCTGAACACTCAGCTGCTCCTCAATATTAAATCAACTAAGTTACCATACATACTGAACCCACAAAGTAAAAAAAAAATTTCTTACAATCCCCACATGTGGCTAAGCTGGCAACCTAAAACAATAAAAGTTGATACTTCCCTACATATTCCATCATATTTTCAGTAACTTGTCAAATTCATAGTCTGTGCTGCTTTTTACATTAAAAAAACCTCTTAATTTCATAGAACGATTTTGTTTAAACTCATTTAAACTCAACCAAGAAGCTATAGCAGTAACAAGAATTTGCATAACAATGCAAGTTATTTAATATTAAAAAGAAAGAACAGGAAAATTAACTAGTCCCTGAAAATAAAATTATGCAAATATTTGCTAAAAATTTTTTTCTGTACATTGTAGATGTCTCCTATTTTGTAGGAGAGTTTTCAATTAAGAATCTCAATGCACAATGTAAAAGTGACTAACTGAAAAGCTGATGAGTTGCTGCAGTCACAGAACCATCACAACATCATGCCTGTCCAAAAGCACGATACTGCAAACCCCCATCTGAAATACTCCTCTTTCACTGGCGCTGAAATGCTGGGGTTTTGCTGTAATTTCAGGATGGGTATCTTTGACTTCTTTTTGCTTAATATTAGACCAGACTCATTGAGTATTTAATTGTGGAGAAGGTACAACAATGTTTCTGGGTGAGAGTTGATGGGTTTTTGTTGCTTTGCTTCTTTCCTTATGAAAAAGCTTTTAAAAAAACTTCCGACTCTTTTATAAAGGTGATTTTCAGCTCAAAAAGCTAAAGTACACACAAAAATGATCTTGTTTGATCTACCTGAAATCTGTCACCTTTCAAACTTTAGTAATATTTTTTGAACTTCTATTACAAGAGGCATAAAACACGACAACATGTATCCTGTAATCATTACTCCTCTTCTTCAAATCTTCCAAGCAATAGAGGGCTTCTCCCAGACAGCCCGCTGCTTTATTCTATACCTTTGATAATTCTTCTATTTCAATTACTCTTTATGATGTTAGGACCGGAACAACATTCAAAAAAAAAAGACTATTTCTAGTATTTCTTTAGTCTCTGCAAAGTCCATCAAAAGTAGATGCTCTAGTTATGATTTTGTGTGCTTTGAATAAGGCTGGCACTGCTTTTGTTAGCATTCAAAATTCTGAACTACTTATCTGCAACATCATACCACCGTTCAAAGAAAAAGGTACAACTCAATATAAAACAGAATTAATTAATTTTTTTAAAATAAAAGAAGCAAATAATGCTTTTATATATCTGAGACGTAACTAAAACCCATAAGACAAAAAAGGAGAATACACACTCTCTACACACTTACCCAGAACTACCACAAAAATTGAGACACAGACAGGATGTGCTGTGGGTTGGAGGACTCATAAAATCAACAAATGTATTAAATCAAATTGCCTGCTTTTCCCATACTACATTTTAAATTTCTCTAACAAATTAGACATTTTCAGTGGTTGTAAAAATTACAACATATATACCTGAGTTTAACCTATGGAAAAAAATTAATCCTTTCATTTTTTTTTTTTAAATCAGAATTTCTGCGGTTATGTTGCAAAAAGGACTCTTTGGTTTCCTCATGAAATTGAAAGTCTTAATCATGATGGACAGGAATTTTACTCTCCCCAATATTTTTAAGAGGCTTGAAACAACAATGACAAAAAAGATTAACCAAACAGGCTACACTTAATACATTTAATTACATTAACTCCAGTCACCTAAATTAGTAGTGCAAAAGTTTATCACTAGATTGAAGTTAAAGCTAATTCCATGAATAAATGCACATATGCTTTAATATGGTCATGCTAAATGTGTTCCTCCATAATGATACCCCTATAAAACTCCTTAGATGGGGAGATAATCATCGTATCAATCATACATGTCAAGGAATCACAACATCAAGTAGAGTGAAAATTCTGTTATTCTTGAAAGCACTCCAAACACTATTACACAAACTGAAAAACCTTTAGGTGTTGTTGAATGTTAATGATCACTGGTTTAAAAGCAAGATAAATTATACTATGTGTTTTCTTGGTGGAAGCTTTAACAGACCTTAACAACGCCCTCCATAACATGTGGCAAGTATTATGTCAAGAATTGATGCAAGTAATAATGCCAAAATTATCTAGTATCTTAGCCAAGACTGCAGTCAAATTAAAGCCACAACTAGAATTATAAACACATCTGGAATAAGGTTAAAATTTTATGTAGTAGGGCTTATTACAGTTATGTCTAGACAATAATATTGAACCATTTTTGATCATGAATGGTTAAGGACTATTCTTCTAATCATTCATGGACAACAACTCGTGTCTTCCTTGATGTTTTTCATTGAACAGAGCACACTTACGAAGCAATTGTAGTTCTGTCTTAACTTTGTACACAACTATCAATGGTTTAGCATTATCATAAACCTGCAGACAAATATGGCAACTATTTCACTTAATTCTCCCTTACATTGTTGAAGGCAATTACTTGCTCATCCTTAAAAAGATTAAAGAACCATTTAAAATATCACCCTTCTTCATATTATTTAAACTGGCAGAGAATGCTTCCTTACAATCTTTTTGAAAAAACTTTACGTAATAGCAACAAAATGAGCAATTAGAACCATGTAAAACATTTGAAAGTTAAAGTCCTACGATATGCTCTACTTATCTGAAAAAGATATGTGTAGTTAGAAAGCATCCCCTAACAAACATTAAAAAATTAATGGGCTGAGTACATTGTGACACTTCAAAATAGAAGACACTGCTCCCATTTCTGTAACTATTTGTAAAGATGCATCATGCTGTCCACATGGATTTTGCACTCAAAATATTTTCTGATGTTCAGACAGGTATTTATACACACTGATTTTATACATGCAAATCTTTTCTTCTCCAGGCTGAACAGTCCCAGCTCCTGCAGCCTTTTTTCTCCTCTCATGTTAGCTTCACTAGTTCCTCAATCATCTCAATGGTCCTTTATTGTACTCTCATCCCATAGCTCCACGTCTCTCGAACTGGGAAGCCCAAAACAGGATTCCAGGTGTGGTCCCACCAGTGTCGAATAGAGTGGAGAGACACAAGCTGCTGACAACTCTCATCCTACAGGAGCCCAGGATACAATTTACTTTCCCTGTCATAGGCCCCACTGCTAAGATTGTCTTATACCTTGTGTGTCATTTTTAACACGAGTATGTACTGCCAAAAGTTCCAATACCAAACAAAAAGTTGCAGAAGTACCACTCAAATGCCTAACAAGCATGGCTGAAGCACATTCTGTCTATTCCCTGGTGTTTCAAATTATCTATCAAATGTTCTTGTGCAGGGAAAGTAGCACTGTATTCTCTGAAAAACTGCATTTGCATTATTTAATGTCGGGTGAATTGGACAGATCCTACAAGGAGAAGAATCAACACTTCAGACACAGAGCAGACAGTAGGCAACTGTCACACAGCCAGAAATAGCAGAGACTAAATACAAAAAACAGCTTCAAGAGGTAGTTTTGTTGAGCCCTGAGAAGACAAACACACCTACAATAAAAGCATGGCCTTGAAGTATTAAATTTCCTTCTCAGGAAAGAACTCGTATTTGTAACTGGTAAAATATCAAGATATCTGAAGAGTCAGGGACAACAAATCAATAGTGCTCCTCACAGCTGCAGTGTTTTATGTGCACATGCAGGCCTAAGGGTCACTTAACAATTGAGCAATTGAGTACTGACTACCTATCAAGCAAACAACTTTAGAAATGGATTTACATCCACAAAAGCAAACACTACATTGCTTGCTTAAGAGCAGTGAAAAATACAATACTTCATAAATCACTTTCAAGCTACTTCAAACCATTAAATCCAATAATTCTCTGTAGTTTTCTACAGTAATGATTAACTGGAAGGAGCTCCTATAATCAAGGACAGCAAAATTTCAAAAATTTGTTTGCTAATTCATATTGTATTTCTAGAGTATGGTGTTATATCCGACTTCCTCATAGGTTTGTTCCATTCTACATCTACCTGTAGAGAATTTGCTTTCAGTCTTCTGGAAAGTGTAAATAAAAGTCTTGGTACTTTCTGAAAAACAGAACACTTTCTATATTTTCTAATACTCAATTCTGTGCAGAAGTTAACCTACTTTATTCACCTATTTTATTTAAAAAATAAATAAAGGTGGAATGCTGATATTGGTAAGTCAAAACAGGTACTGGCTGTGTCTTCCATCTCTGCAGTTTTGCATCAGCATCACAGGCTAGCTAGGCTTAGTTCTATAGGTACTGCTCCTACTGCACAGCCACAGAAATAACCCTTGAAGATGACATTCCTCTGAAGAAAAGAATTTCCTATCAGCTTTTTCCCTTTTTCTGAGGAAACCAGCTCACCAACTATTTTTTTTTTAAGTTTTGCTACTACATCAGAGTACAAGAGCCAATCTCTGTGGAATACAGCTCTTCAGTAAGCTTCAGATTGGCAAAGTCTCTTTTGCCACAACATAAGAACCTGCCCACATTACACAGTATGTAATGAAATTGTAAAATTTAAATTATATTAAAATTTAAATTATAAGATCTGTGAGTAACTGTATACATGCCCAACAACCGAATTACTGTTTCATTCATTGTCTTCATCACAGTCCCGCAATGTACTGATATTCTTAAGAATAAAGATTCAAGGTTGAGGTAAAAAGTGCAATTTTTTTAAATTGCATACATACACTAACTCTCCTAACAAATTTAGGATGATGTTTAAATCTACAAGAGTACCACCTTAAAGAAACAGTTTAGGGAGCCACGAATTCAAACATCATGGTTTAAATTCAAACTTGTAGCATGAACACTTACCCAAACCTATTTACACTCAATTCCATTATCATAAGACAATTCAAAGAAAAGACAACAATTGAAGAGTTTTATACAATACCAGTTGGTTAAAAAGTTACTACCAATCTGTAATTAGGGGGTGCATAAGAGGTAACATTTTCAAATTGGCAAGGGACTTTTTCCCCCCCCCACACAAAGTGTTCATTATTTCATTGTAATTCAAGACATACTTTGACTATAAAAAAATCCATAAAACAAAGTTAATTTAGTAACTAGTATGACTCCACTCGTTTTTCATATACTTAGATTCTTTAGATTTACGTATAACTTAAGTATTGCAAGATACTCCCTGCATCTCCTTCCCTGAGCACTGTGAAACTTTTACAATAGCTTTGAACCAGACAGATTGACAGTTTTAGAGACAACTTGGGCATATTTAAAGAAACTTTAGTCATATTTTGGCAACAAATACAGTTTACACTCTCAGAATTTTTCTTTGAAATTCTGATTGACAGCTCCCATCCTGTACCAGGATTCTTAAAGGCACAAGGCTGATCTTGCACATGAGTTCCCAAAGTCTTTCAAGAGAGCTGCATGAGCGCTCCTTAATATAGAATATGTTAAAAAAGTCATCTTTAGCAGCACTGGTTTGAGCCAGCTCATTTCATTGTGCATAAGAAAAGCTTATGCAATTATGGAACCTCTGGTGAAACTGTGGTGACAGTGACCTTCAACTCAAGGTGAGAACTAGTCAAATTGGTATTACTTTCAGCACAGAACAAAACAACCCAGTTCAGAAAACAACTATTTAAGGATCACGCCGCCCCCATCCAATACTTGACAGAAGTGTTTCTTTCTTTTTTCCCCCCTCCCAATCATGAGGCACTAGGAAAAATATTTACTTAACAAAGCTTTTAAACTTTCTTATTCATAAAGCTTTGATTTTGAAGTAATTTAAGACTGGTGAAAGTGTGCTACTGTTTCTTTAGTACTGAACCATCAACTGATTATTAAAATAACTCAGAGTCCATTTGTTTCTCTTCAGCACAGAAATTCAACTGAGCCCAGATCTGCTACACAAATCACAATTCCACATGATCTTCCTATTCACTCAAACTTCTTCCCAGTAAAAGGAAGATTTTAAGAAACAAATTCTCTGTTTTCAGCAGGGCCTTTATGAAAGCATAATTTTCAATAAGTAAGAAACAAAATAAGTTATTGCACACAGGTCTGTTCAAGGGCATTCTACAGTAACCAACAAAATGCTTAAACTTGCTGTGTTGTGTTGCCCTCTTCAGGTCGACAGCACATTTTCTAGTTCTTTTGCTTGTCGAGTTATTGCAAGGCAACTTTTTCCATAACATTTTTCGGATCTGAAGTTTCAAGCAGCAGCTAACTTCACCTGTATTCCACCAGTGCCTGAAGCATTTTTGATTTAATACCCTATAAACATAACCTTTCTTTTGCCCTTTATGTCTCCCTAACCTCAATATTAATCTTGAGGATTATCAAACTATCAGCTAGCATTTGAAAAGATGACTAAAACCCAACTTCAGTACTGATGAGGAAGTCTCATGACAAGAGGTTTAAAGGGTTCAATTGATTCAGCTTACCAAAGTCCTGATACAGATCCGTAAGTGAATATGGGAGGTCAGAAAGTCACATGACTTTAAAGTGGGTTAAGGCAAAAACAGAATCTAGAAACTGAAGTCAGACAAATTCAGACTTGAAATGCAATGGAAACTTTTCAACAATGACAAAAAAATTAATAATCTACTAGCATAAAAAGGTAGATGCACTATTACCCCAAAACTCCACAGGTAGACCCAGTATTTTTCCAAACAATCTGTTTTGATCAGTTTTTTTAACAGTTGTCATAACATGGGCCCAACTGTGGTGTTGATTTGCATACTTGCAATGGGTTTTGCAATTGCTTATCCGAGCCCTGACAATTAATGTGGAAATATGGATGAAACAGTCTTCAATTGCTTGGAAATGGCCATGCTTGAGCTTCTGACTCACTTACTGAGACAGATATTAATAATGTCTTAAAATATTTCATTTCCCACTCACACTTTTAGAGGACAGGTCATGGTAAACATGTATGTCTACTTAGACACCTTAATAGTGCAGCTTTGACATAAAGAGCAAAGTGTTGAATTTAACTAGACAAATTGATAGTTGATATATTATTAAGTATGGAGAAGAGAGATAAAGGAAGATAAATATCCTAACAATTTGTGACTTTACAACTTAATCTCAACATCTTAAGGGACTTAGGATAGGAAAACCTGTTCAAAGTTAAGGCTTACTAGGTAATTATAAGCAATAAAATTAATAAAATAATGAAAACCCTTAGAAAATGGAAGCAAAGGAAATGCTTGTTCAGTACCCAATAAATAAAAATGCAAACAATCCCAGATCATCCCTTTTCGGGATGGCAAACACAAAACAACCAGCCTGCCTCAAGCAATTGGAACTCTAAAAACACTCAGGAGAACTTGGCATGAAGAGTTTTCATTCACTTTCTTTCCAATACTTTTGTAAATTTCACCTCAAGAATGAAATACATCTTTAAATCCCATACACTCAGAGGGCAGACTCCAGAGAAAAGCATGATGAAGTTGAGTGAGAATGACATGGGGAGAGCAAGAAATAAAAACTGGGGAACAAGTACAAACTATGTGCACAACAACTGAGACACAGAATGCTCCCACAGCAGGCAGCAGTTCATCAGAGCAGCCTCCATCAGCACGTAGAGACTCCTCTCCTGACTAATATGCCCTGTCACAGTGCCTGGAGCCAAAGACTGATTAAAACTTCCTGCCATCTATCACCCAGTTTATTCAATTAGACTGTGAAACATCAGCTGGTCTTAAAAACACAGGGGGAAATTCCACAAGTCAAACTAGCTCTAGTACTGGACGTGAAAAGCAACACCTGAATCCAAAATATACTCAAAACATTACTATTATTTTCTTTCTTGCCATTAAAGAACAAGTGCAAAAAGCACTCAATTCTACAGCACTATCAGATTAAAAGGCAAAAAAGCTATTGTGCACCTGTCAGTTGAAGACAAAGCAGCTTACACCTCTGAAGTCATGAAATGGAGAACTTCTTTTTTGACACATTGAATTAAAACTATCACAAAAATATAATACTATTTTTAAACTGTCTCCGGTAGAAAAAGTTTCCACCTATTTAAAGGTTTAGCTGGTTCAAGTTCCATATGACATAACTAACAGAATATGACAGACAGCTGGAAATAAAATCTCCAAGATATCTCAGCTAACTTTTAAAATTGCAAATGAGTTGATCCTAAGTGATTCTCAACCTTTTTTACATCATCTACTGTAGATGCCAGGATTCTGGTCCAATCTTAGCTGCTATACTTAAAAGAAGGGGTGGACAAGGGTTTTTAAAATTACCTGTGGTTAGTTTAGTTCTGACTTACCCAAGTATGCTGTTCATATTTTTGCCATTTCTTTCTCCCACACACTCCGTCAGATTTGGTCACCAAAGGAGGTATGATTCATATTATTCTTTAGAAATGTATTTTAATAGACAAACTTTACAACTGAAAGACTTCTTGAGTTTTTAAAATAATGAATTCTTCAGTGAAAAAAATCTATCAAATCACTTTATTGAACGCATTTTTTTCTGCAGCAACTTCTGCCAATTCGCATTTTATTGCACTTAAGACTGATTTTTCTTACTTGGTATCATAATCTAGTACAACTTTTTGAAGGAAAAAAAAAATTCATCCACCTCATACTGACAAAAAACAATGTAGAAAGTTCCCTTCACAGAACTTCCTTCTAATAATTTAGCATAATAGAAGGTATGGAGAATACAAGGAGGAACTCTTCCCACTGAAGGCAATGCCTCATCATTTCCTGCCATCCACTCGTGTATCCCTAAGTATCTACAAGAACACTGTGTGAAGACACACAGGGAATAAATATCCACTGCAACACAAACACAGGTTAAATCAAGTGTTTACTTAGGGATATACAAGCAACCAATTAGAATACCAAGTAGACTTGTAACAGCACTAATGGAAATTAAATGCATTCAGGGTGGGGGTTAAATACATCCGAAGAACACTTCAGAATCAGTTATTTTTCCATATGGAAGTTTGTCACTAACTCCTTGTTTGGAATTAAATCACAATCTCACTCTTCCTAAGGCTTTCTGAAAGTAATCAGTAATCAGTACACACACTAACAAACCAAACAAAAAAGCAAGAGACATCTGTACCCACATTTTTAAAAAGACTGGAAATATTTAGAAATGCTAAGAGCAGCATTACTGAAAATAATATATACCAACCTTCCCAAAGGTTGTCTGAGCATCACCTTTATCTGTGTTTGGTCTTCAATTCTTAGTTAGATATTTTGGATTTAAACTATGGCAAATAAGGGTTTCCAATTTAAAAGGTAATGGGAATCAAGGTAAGTACTGATTCAAGCAATAGGTTTTATTGATTTATTTTTAAAAAGCTTTTTAGCTTGAAATCATGTGGTATCATGGAAATCTCCCCCCATGCCCTAAAGATCTGCAACCTATTCAGAGAGCAAAACCTCTTTTTTGCAAACCTATTTACGTGATTTCTATGAAAAGACTTTTAAAAAACCCCACACCTATCAGAAAACAAGCAAATAACTTAGTCACCAACCAAACAAATGCTGTGAGTACTACTTTTCCTGATACATACTTTTTGATTCTTATACAAACCTTGCCATCTGCTGTGATCTCTGACAAAATAACTGACTTCCGTTCTCAATCTAAGGTTTCATTATGACAGTAAATGTCTTACATCTAACATTAAAACTACTCCAGTCCCACTGCAAGACTGTACAGGCTTCTATGGCCATTATAACCTGTTACAAAGTAGTATCAGAATATTCAGTACTATGAATAAAGGACTTTCTTTTCATAGCTATTGGTGCAAAACTTAAATATAAATAGATTAAAACTTTCCAACAGAGCGCAACTGTTTAATTTACAGAGAAGCTATAAAAATTTTTGTATAAGCTTTTAACCATACCTAATTCCAAACTTCATTGTGACCTTAATGCTATAAAAACCAAGAGATGTCCTCAGGATAAGAAAAATTGTAAGGATTCCAAGGAATATGTCTCCAAACAAAATGCTGAGAAAAATAAAGTGCCGGTGTATTAAAACAGGAAAAAAACCCAAATTCAAAGCTAGTTTTGGGATATAAGTATACAACTAGAAGACAAAGGGAAGAACTAGATGCAAGACCTATGCCATTGCTTCCACCTTAAAATGCCTACAAGAAAAGAAGCCCATACAGTGGTTCAGGGAAAAGTGTTGCTCCTAAAATGTTTGGCTTAGATCTTTCACAGGGCATTTTGCATCTAAAGCATTCTTCATAGTTAGTAGCTATTTCTAATAACAGAATTAGGGTGCTGGACTGTTTGTTTTAAAAATAACAGACAAGCATCATTTACACCAGCCGTAGCACATTCTCAAGTATTACACACTTGCAACATAATAAATGTTATCTATTAGAATACTAGATTACCTATTAAAAATTACCTATTAGAATAAATACAGTCTATTTTGTCTGCTAATCCATAAACTCAAGGGTCCAGCAAAGATGAGCATGCACAGTCTTGCCATAATGCTAGAAAAGGAAACATATAATTCTGAAAACAGATTACAATATATGACACCTCAGTGGAAGACTTTGATTCTATTTCATTGTCTCCTACCTGATAAATTCTAAATGGGATGTATCGAAATCCATTATCTTCTGGAGGATACTCCATGAGTTTTCGATTTATTGCCCAAAACTGCTCAAATTTATCTGTGAAGGTAAAATTAGACTTTGTCAGTATCAGTCACATTTTTTCCAGCCTAAAGAGGTAAATGAGACACAACTGGAACAACATGCAAACTTTTCTTACAGAAGTTTAACCTGTATGAATTTATTTTTCCCACATTTCTCTTCCCTATTTAGCCTGAAGCCAAAGATAGGTCATCTGCATTCTCCTGTGAAAACAGTGATGTGGTGATTTATTGAACTGAAAGAGAAAGCAACTTTAACTCATATCTTATCTCCCATTGTTAAGGAAATATTGGGCTATAAATTATAGATTTCATTACCTCAACTAATAGTGCCTGTTTCTCCACTCCCTGCTGTTACTGGTCCATACTGTCTCACAGTCTGCTAAAAACACCTAATTGTTCTTGCTATAACTGAGCAATGGGTGTAAAGTATAGAGAAACTAAAGCAGGAGAAATACTTCTTGAGTGGTTTACATTTGGATACGTACATCTTAAAATAATCTGCAATGATGCATATGATCAGAAAATACACTGCCAGATTCATGACACAACCTGAAAATAAAAGTTTATTCTTGAAACACATTTTCTGTTATTATCCAAGTAAGTAGGGTAAATAGCCTGCATGCCATTTCATGCTGTTCAGACATTACAATAACTGAATAGTTTATTACATTTAAAATGTACCAATGACAGCATAAGTCTAAGAGTAATAAAGGAAATATTGATTTCCAAATACATACAAAGCAATTATTCAAATGAAGCAAATCACTAACACCAGAAGTGATAGAAAGGAATACAAAGAGCTAAGATGAATAAAGCTGCTGCTGGCCTTACTAGAGAAAGCAGCTTTAGAAGGGGAAGAGCAAGGCATCAATTTCCTTATAAGCCCTAACTCTCCAAGACACCAAACACAGCGGATGTTTCCACAGAAGGAACACACAGTCTCCAATTTTCCCTCCTCAGCACAATGTTCGGCCAAGTCTCAAGAAGCTGGGCTCTTACTGAATTACAGAATTCAGCCGTAGTGAAGCAAGGTAAAATTCAGAAATGCATTCACAGGATAAAGGTTCTTCCTCTTTCCAAAAGGGCTGATTACACCTAAAGCATTTGCAGAAAATAAGTTTGAGATTTGCTTCACTCCAAGATATAGCACAGATGCCTGTCAGTGCACTAAAAGGCACAGGTTTCAAAATACCTTGCTTTTCCTGACTGAATGCAACACAAGGCAGGAATTTCCAAGAAACTGTGAACAAACTCCTGCCAGGTATGCTGTAGAGGCATTTCCTGATACTTATCTCAGAAAGTACTTCCACACCCTTGTTTCCTGATTAGCAGCAAGTGCCTCTTGACAGGCACTTACCTGAGCTACAGCCAGCAGCACCAGGCAGGCACCTGCCCGGCATGAGGAGCTGCCTGGATGCAGGGTGTTACCCCATCATTCACTGGGCTGGGAGTGACAGTGACAACCCTGGAGCAGACTGCAATCAAACAACCCCACGTTTGGGAACCCCAGTCTACAGAGTCACAGGTTTAGTCTTAAAATGTAATGACTGCCTCTTCCTCAGGAACTCTTTCAGAAGGAAGTGAAGATTTAGCATGCTTCCTTTATCCTTGGAGGTAGCACTCAGAATGGCTTGCAGCTTTCACTACAAATGTGTGAACAGGTATTCCACAGTAAGCACTGATAGATTTACACCTCAATTACCACTTCTAACTCACTTGAGAAAACTGTCACGGTAATACACAAAACAAAATAACCCAGACTTAAGCCAGTGTGCGTCAGCAGACTTAAATAAGGAATCACCACATTTGGAGACATCCTACTTGAACAGAAATAAAACAAACAATAATTTGATTTACTTAGTTAATGCTCATATTACAGTAATTAGGAAAATTGGGCCAACAGTCTACTGTTCTCAAAATTCACCAGAAATGAGCAACACTTCTTATGGTTTAGAAGAAAAAGAAATTATGAACAAATAAAAGATTTATGTCAGAAAATTAAGTATATTGACCCTTGTGACATGCAAATATGGCAAACAAGGGAGGTTCTAGAAGACAAGAAAAAAATTAAACAGTGGTAATGTCCAGTTAACTCACTTCTGTTCTTCATTCCCACTTCCTCACCTCCTACAAAACATGCCGGAAACCGGGTAATCTTATTTAAGGCAGTTAAATTTAAAAATTTATGCCTCTCAGATTATTCTCTGAACACTTAGGCAGTGTTCAAAGACAACCTTTTGTTCAAAGTTCTAATAGTTTCTATAGTTTCCAAATATAACAGCAATAAATCTGCAACAACTGAATTATGAACTTGTTGCATTTTGTAATCAAGCATGTTCTGTCGATTCATTCACCTGATACCCCAGGAATTTTAACTAGACATAATGGAGTCAGATATCTTAAGATTTCCACTGTGTAAGACCTCTAAACAAATTCCTCCTCACAACCTTATATTGCTGTCCTCCAAACACCTTCCCAGGGATACAGTATTTTCACCAGAGGAAACAGAGTTGTGTGTAAGAAAACTAAGACAAATTTTTAAAGCAAGCAGGAGAAAAAAAACCAAACCTATCCCGTTTGCATACTGATACATATGAGCTTTTATTAGCAGAGCATTGGCTGATTGCCAGCATCCTAAAGCTCCAAAAGTACAAAATCCAAAAGTGACTGCTTTTCTCAGAATCCTGAAGACTTAAAATAAACAAATAAAACCACTGACAAATATCTACCCCAATCTCCCTAAAAACCTAAATGAAAGAATTCTTCCTTCTCTTGTTTTCATGTATGTTGTACGTTGTTATGTACCCCCTATTTTTGCGAAGTCTCAAGGAAGCTATTAGTGGTACAATGAGCTATTAAGACCTAATTAGTTTATTGGCTAGACAGGACAAAGACAGAAGGTGCTGGCCGGAAATTTAACAATCAAAACAAAACTGAGTTTTCATCAAGCCAGTAAACAAGGAACAGTTCTCTACCTATCAGCGAAAGCACTTTACACATTTGTCTCCCTCCCTCGTAAAAAGCTTATGCAGTCTGCATGACATCTAAACCACCGTAACAGTCAAATCTGATTCCTTTTGTTTTTCACAGTCCATCTGTTTTTAAGAAAGTGCTTGCTTGAAGTGTTAGAGAGTTTCTGTATTAGCAAAAAACAGTACTTGCAAAAGGCAGATGTCTCTATCTGAATAACAATATTTAAAGGAATGACAATAAGATATGAACAGAAGTGAGATTAGTGACAGTATAAGTTTCATATGATTCCACTAATCATATTTCTTAAACAAGAGATGATGACTGTTACATAAATTTGCCTAAAACATAAAAACTTCTCCATGTATTTTATGTCAAAGATCAGAAAGTTAATAACAAAGTAATAGAGAAAACTATCAGCCAAGTGGCTAATATTTATAACTATTAATTGCTTAGAAATGCAGTCACTGAATGCCCAAATGCCAGACAGACATTAGCCTTCAGTACCACAGAGATGCACAGAATCTAAGGAGAGCTTTGAAAATAATCTATTTACATATTTAGAAAAAGTATGAGTTAGCAAATCTACAAAGACTTAATGTCACCCATGACAGTCTCAGTACACAAATTCATTAAGCAACAAAGAAAACACAAACATAAATTTACAAATACACTATGCCACACTATGCATGCAGGGTTCAGAAATCTATCAGTAAAATTATTCATGCCTTTAAAGTAGTCATTAAAACTGTTGAAAAAATTACTGGCACAGGGAAACACTGAGAATTGTTGTTTCCTCCATTAAACCAGATCCTTTAGCAGTCATTGAAATTAATCCAAATTTGTACCTTGTTATGTTAAAAAAGTTCTTGGTAATCCCATCATACTTTATTGTTAATAGTCAGCAACTGCTGAAGCTCTTACTATTGAGCAGTGTTAACTAAGGATTAGTCCAAAGTGAGGACTAAAAGGTTGGGGTCCCTTTTGCCCCTGGGTCTCAGCCTGAAATGTTCTTCAGGCAAGCAGAAAAAATAGTTTCACTCATACTAGCCTCTTACAGTGGTTTTCTGAAACTCAAGTGCTGTAACACTTCAAACAACTTGAAATTTCACAGGGATCTTGAAGTTAGACACATCTTCACCCACATGAGGCTACAACAGGATGGATCACTGAGAGGGTAAAGGGCACTGCTCAAGTGCTCACCATCAACATGTGCATTTCACTGTAGCATAGCTTTAAATCTGCATATACAAACAATTTGGGCAATTATCACAGAACGGAAAAACACATCTACAAATACCTTGCAATGAAAAACCCTGGTAAGAGCAGATAGACAGTTAAAATAAAGTTCCCACTGCAGTATAGAAGGCAAAAGAAATAAAAAAACCCACCCTGATCTTTAACCTTTATCAACAAAAATATCATAATAGCAAGGAATTATTTGGCTTCTATATTTGATAAAGATACAGCTGCTATCAGAGATTATCAGACTCTAGGACTGGACATATTTCAAGAAGGCTGCCAAGAGGATTTATAAAACAGAAGTAATTAATACAAAAACGAGGGAAAAACTTGAAATTCAGAAAGGAAATAATAATTCATGGCTCTTGTAATTCAGCATCTTTTTAGAAAGTCAAAGAAGTGAACAAACTGGTACAGTCCTTGGGGTAGCATATATGCACAATTTTGTCTGGACTACTCATAGTTTCTTCTTAAAACCATTTATTGGAATAAATTAAACAGAAAGCTTGAAACTAAATTGTATCTGTAGCTCTATGCAAGCAATACCAACTTGCAGCTTGCACACAACTACATTCAATACTGAAGTTAAAAACCACAAAACTTGTGCATTCTCAGTGGTTCACTGTCTAACAACCATATGAACCATGGAAATACCTAGGCAGAAACCTAGCACTAGGAGTGGAAGAACCATGGCAGTATCAGTGCCATACCTAGCACTAAGAGACCAAAGACTGCTATACAAGATGGACAAGAACTGATGTACAAGAATGACAGAAAAAGTTTAGTTTGGAAGTGCTTTTGGAGGTCATGCTTTGGAATAACAGCTGCTTACCCTGCCCCAAAAGAGCTGCCTACACAAAGTTAAACCAGTTTGCTCAAGGCCTTGCCCAGTGAGGTTTGACTCTGGGTTTCCATTCAGTCACTTTCACTCCCCCAGCCCACCCCACCCTCCCTTCCCCATGTACCATCAGACTTCTGCTGCTGTAACTATTAACTGGTTTTTGGTAATTGCCCAGTTCCACTGCCAGTGGAGACAAGAGTGAGAGGAGTCTGACTCCATCTATTCTAGGGGCTTTCCTTTCAGGTAAAGCAGGTATTAAATCCGCCTTCAGCTTCCTCATCTTCAGGCTAAACAAGGCAGTTTCCCCTCTCTCGAATGCAGCATATGCTCCAGCCTCTCAGAATTTTACCAGCACTCTCTGCTGGATTCTTTCCTGTTTGCCCACATTCCTTTTGTCCTGAGGTCCCAAGAGGACAGAGCTCTCCCATTACAGCTTTACAAGTGCTGAGTCAAGCGGGGGGCACAAGGGCTTGAGTAGCTCCCCAGTCAATCTTTATTTATGCAACACCACACGACAGGCCTTCAGCTCAGTTTCCTTTTCACCATAACCCACTTCCAGAAAGCCGCTTCCCAGTCAGTTCCTAGACTGCCACGATGTATGGGCTTTTTCCTGTCTCTGGTGCAGGACTTGGTGTGTCAGCCTGGGGAGGTTCCAGCCCATCATGACCCCTCCAAATGGTAGATGTGCCCTCTAACCCACCAATTTTTCCTTTCAGTCACAGGCAAACTCACTAAGAGTTAATCTGTCACATACATATAATAAAACTGTAGGCTACAGAGAGCTGCAGCTGAAAGTCAAGGATACAAAGTGTATTTCCTTAACTTTAAAGCAAGCATATTTTCTACTGACTCATGTTTTCACAAGCATTGCTTTTAACTGCTGTAGCCAAAAAGAAATCTTCTCAATATTTATTATAAACGCTACTTCCATACTGTTCCCAGGAAGACTAAGACTCTGCATGCATACATAATTCTGTTAACTGGTATTTCTAACCAATTTTATAAAAAGCTAAGTTCTTGTGTGGCATGCCTCAAGCACGAAGGAGGTTTTGTTGATGAAATAAATATTTTGAACACTTTAAAACTAATATCTCTGCTATTCAGAAACATTATTTACAGCTGATTACTATAACTTCCCAGCTATTTAAATACTTGTCTCTAAATCACTTAGTTCACCTAAATTCACTGTTCATATTTTTGTTCTAAAAAAACACTGATAATTACAACCATCAAGGACTTCAGGAAGATTTTGGTATGCATCTGACTCTCAATGACTATCACAGTTAGTGACAGCCTTTTTGAGAGCACAGCTTGAAGTACTGGTATGGCATCATTGAGATAATTATTTTTCTCTTCCATTTTACACATTGCCACAGTTAAATTCTTGCCATTAACACGTAGTTTACTTGGGCATTTGGAAAGACCATGGTAAAGAATACAAATCCCACCAGTGAAAAGGGAACACAAGTTTACTGAACTTTTCAGATTATCTTCATATATGAGCCACTATCAGATATGGAAAGACAGGGCCTTAGAACAGTTTTGACTTAATGTAGCTGAAGCCACAGAAACGTGAAAATATTCTTCATGTCACAGATAGCAAAGCAACAATAATCAATATAAGAGGACCTTTTGAAGACTGTACAAGAAAGCAGCATGTCATTCTTCAGATTATCGATCAGATCAAAAAGGCATTTTCCTCGTTTTCTTATAGTATACACAAGGGAGCCATACACTACCAACATTCTTCTCACTTACTAAAGGTACTCACAAACGAGAAGTTTCACTTTAAGTAGTTTAAAGTAGTACATTGTTTCCTTAACATCACCTCCCTTCATTTCTAGGTCATCAGTTTACCTGGAAAAGGTTTAGGCAAAGTCATCGAGATGGACCACTTCCTTCCCTTTCTTTTATTCAAATAAGAAAATGTATACATCCCACAAAATTTAAGCCTTCTCTATAGCAAAAAAAAAAACCCCAGGTGATCTCAGAAGTCCTGTCACTTAAGCTAAAAGGAAAGCTCTGATGACAAACAAGTATAAACCATTTTTGAAACACATATCCCACAAGTTTTATAGGAATTACTAGCAGGGCTTGTTACAGACTTTCCTGAGTATGTCAGAGGGAAAAGGACTCCTGACAATTTTATCCATCCTCCAGCTCCTCTGCTCCATGTCCATAGGATAGCAGTGGAATTTTGATTTCTTCATCTCTAATTATGCTCTCTCTCTATATATGAAAGCATATAACTTTCTAACCCACTTTGCTTTCCCTGTACTATGTTTTTTCCTAAAATAAAGCTTTTCTTAAAAGCGAAGGAACTTTTCTATTAATGCATCTTAATAAATTCAGGCATTTACTAGCAGAAAGTAAGATAGAAGCATTTCAAATTGCAAAACGAGAAACCCTCAACAACTAAAAAAAGTTAAATTTAAAAGTGAAGTCCGTTTTTTAGAGATAGTTTACTCTAAATTTTAGTTAGACCATACACATCTTTCAGGAAATGACTTATTTTGAGAGCAAGGAGAGGAAGAAAAGCAGAAGGCAGCAAAAAGAGCTCTCGAAGTTTGCTCCTTCAGAACGTAATGGTTTTCATTAGGCACACGCCATCTAACACAAGAGGGTGAAAACGTTAGAAACACTATCTCTACCCCATTTCTAGGCAAGCTCCTCTCCTGGCAGAGACTTCAGGAGGATTGTGAATGCTGTGTTACCTTTTGCTTTCCTTCCTTCTCTGCCTTCATACAGTTCATGGCCTCCTTTGAGACCCACAGGTTCTCACTGGCCTCAGAGCAGACCTGCTCTGCGTTCCTGTTTGAGAGCAGAGAAGAGAAAGCCAACAGGGGAAGGCAGGCTGCCATCAATACCCCACCTTTGTGCCACAGCAAAGGGCAGCTATTCAAGTAGACACCAGGCCAGCACAGAGGAATAACAAAGCCAAAAGCAGTTTCAGGGGGATGACAGTTTAGACTCTCAATACTGAACCCATATGAGTGAAGCGTTGGCTTAGTCATTTGTGCAGAAAGGGTAACAATCCCATAAACACTGCGGAACTAACACTGAGGTTTAGGTCACAATCCATTACCAGAAAAACCACCACAGCTAACCAAACCCCAAACAAAACCCACTGCTATGGAAAAAAACCCAAAAACACTCCCAGGAAGGCCTGCTCTGATGCAGCTGATTCATTCTGCAGGTACAGCCTGCTCAAAGCCAGACCCTGCTCAACACCAAACCAGCACTGGGCTGACTTGTGCAGGGCTATCTGAACCAGTCTAAATCGCATTCCCTCAGTTCCATGGTATCAGGAACACCGATGTTTGGTGTGTGCCATGCTAGCCTAACTCCAGAATAAGGAGGTACTACTGCTAATTATAAGGCAAAACATAATAGCCCAGGAAGGTAACAACTGGTTTTTAAAATCACTTTTAACCATTACACTAATTTTCAAAGTTCAAATGAATTATTTAATTTTTCTCCACAGTTAACCAAACTTGCACAGATTGAACACAGAAAGAACTCCCCATTTTGGTAGCAATACAGGGAAGAAGGAAACAAGGTAGCTTTGTGACTTAAAAACTAGTAGCTTTTTATTCATTCTCCTGATAAACTCCAGAAGATTTTCCAAGCAAACTTCAAACGATGAGTTGAGATCACAAAGATTTGTTCAGCTACCAAAGCATGCTCACCATGAGGTAAAGGACAGCATTGCTTCCACCAGTTCTCTATGAAGAGGAGAAACACGCCCATCAAACCTGAGTGGGTCAAGTGCACGCAGCACAAGAAAAGCTGTAAGACACTTCATTTTTTTTGAAGCTCAAACATTTCTAAACAGAAATGTGATGACTGAGAACGAACACAACTTTTGTCTCTCAAAAACCTGAGAACAGTTGAGATAAATTTTGGAACTAAATGCAAGACAACACAGGCCTGATTCTTTCAGTAAGGCAAAAAGAGATCAGACACATTAAAAGATAAAATATTGTATATTCTGAATGCTTGCAGGATTTTTCTCCTCTAATAAGAACAATTCAATATGGCCACTTAACTTTTGGGAAGCCCCACAGCATGAATGAACGTTACAGTCTTTTTCCATAATATTTTCAGCAAAATAATGACTTCATTATATTTTATAATATATAAAAGAAACCTTAAAATAGTTACAACTTTTTACTGTTTATTTCTCCCACTCATGTATCAGAAATACCAAGTCTAGTCTTCATTGCTTATAAATGATGGCTGTGAAGATTTCAGGGTACAGTTGCTTCTGTTAGCCCACAACTGATAAAAAGCAGATGTGCTGAATCTAAATCCCCTCATTTATCAGAACCATTATATACTGAAGTTACAGATATTAATTCTTTGAACCATGCAAAAAATAAAGCTCTCCCCCTGGAAACACTTGGGATTTCATTCGTTTGATCCTGAGTCATCAATAGGTTCATAGTCTTAGAGTTTCAAAGTTGAAAGCCTTTATTTTTCCGCACAAAAGGCTAGAAGAAAAAAACCCACCCACTTGAAAATCTTTTTCATCCATGATAAAAACGGCCATAACTCTGTTAAGGCAAAAACAGTAGTAACGTTTTCCATGAATTCTGACCAAAGAATTTTAACAATTCATACAATGGAACAAAGGTCAGTATAGCCACATCGTCTGCTTTTATCACTTCCCTACCACAGACAGACAACCACGGCTGATCAAAAATCTACCTGTCACAAAGAAGAGTTCTACCTAAGAAATATCTGGTTTGTGAATCAAAAATTGTCTGCGAAGAGCAAGAAAAACCACAGCACAAAACAGAAGGATATGTTTTCTTTCCTGATTTGGTATCAGATTAACATAAAACCAGAAGTAGTGGGAGGAGGGTTGTAAAGGTTGATATGAATAACCACCAGCTGTTACCAGCACAAGATTTTCCCACAAATTCACTATTACACCTCTTCTCTTAAAACCCATCTACAAGCAACTGGTAAGTTTCACATGTTACCTGTTCAAGTAGCTGCTTCTCAACAGAAACATTTATACCAAATTATAAATTACTTGATAGATATATTTCTCCAAACTGGATAGGGTTTTTTCCAAAAATATAAATTCAGGACTTGTCTTCTAAGTAATGCTATCACTTGTTAAACAAATAACACTTCCTATAATTAAGAACTGAAGAAAATTGTTTGAAGTTGCACAGAAAAAACAGTCTGCAGATGTAGCTTTACATACAAAGCAGTTATCACAAATGCTACTTTCTTTTCTTTTTTGTGGTCATTCACTCTGTTTCACAAAGTGGTTTAAAATTATTACATCTCAAATGAAAGCCTATAAAAACATATTGAAAGATACAACATGCTTAAAAAGAGTTTTCTTGGTTTCATAAGCTTTTCTTGTTTCTCTTTTATGAAGAGTTGAGAAATTAAAATTAGCATTTGAAAGTATTCAAAAGATTGCTTAAACTTCTCATTCAGGTATCAGATTCCACAGGTGCAATTTCTTGTTAAGTAGTGAAACCTTGAAATCAACTTTGCTAGGCAACCTCTGTTCTTAACATTTTAGAGCAAAACAGAAAAATTCCGCTTTCCCTATAACTGAAGACATTCTTAGACAAACAATCAACTAAAAGATAAAGCCTAAGATGAGTGTGAAAAAAAGCATGCTGTTTATCTGTCCTCTTACCTTAAATATTGAGAGTGTCAAGATTCTGTAACTTAAAAGAACTTTAACTTGTACTGTTTCATCCTTTAGTCAATTCTTCTACCATTACTCAACTCATATTCTAAAACTCTATACTCACCATGTAACTAATGTTAGAGGTCTTTTAGTATTAATTTTATAAAGCATTAATAAAAAGAGCACATAAAATGCACTGCTGGGAACACCTGAGTACTGGGATGAAGTGACAGAATTTCTTTTTACAACAAAGATAGTAATTTGTGAAATAGAAAACAAAATTATGCCGCCACAGCTTTTTGCTTCTTGAATTAACTGCCTGAAAGACAAATACTATTACAGCAAAGTATTTTTTTTTCCCACAAAATTAGAAGTTCTGCTTAAATTGACTTGTAATGATACAAGATTTGGGGAAACATTTTTATACTGATTTTGGCTTTTACTGGACCAGAACTCTTACTTACTATTAATTCACAAAATTGAACACCAGTCAGTTTGCTGACTATTATCTATTAAATACAGAATCTCCCAAGTATGACTTGGAATCAAACCAGATAAAGTGTAACTTCTTACTTGATACATTTTGCAGGTATGCACAGCCTTCCTCAAGACCTTACCACTCAAATGGCAAATTAAGATAATACCTCGATTTCTAACTCTCCTTCAGTTAAACAAAAATAGAAAGCTGAGTTTTTAATAACCATTGGTCTTCAAAGTTATCACTGGAGTGCCTTTAATGTGAAAGGCAGTGCCACTAAACAACAACGAAAAAAAAATGCCACACACTCACTAAATACACTCATTAAACCAAAACTAACTTGGAACCTTCTTGTTTAAACCAAAAGCATGGTTCAAGTCTTGCATTCTAAGGTTCTTCTGTTTCATTTAATTTTTCTTATACACATACGGGAAGATGTTATTTCTAAGCATTTGGTATTTTGTCTCCCAACATGGAACAAATACCTTCATGCTGACATTAAAATGCTTTCATAAAATAAATTTACTAGGGATAATATAAATGACAGATTCAGGAGATGAGAAAAATGCAATGAAAGTACATGATCACCCATTCCATAGAGCAGTTTCTGAAATACTTGTAAAAACTTTTCAACTTACAGGGCTTTACATACCTTAATACAGAAGATGCTAAAAACAAAAGTTTTATTTTGCATTGTAATATTGATTCATACCATCTGTGCAAAGCAAGACTTATTAAAGATCTTGTTCTGAATAATTTTGCTGACTTCTTCAAGTCAACACTTATTTATGCAGAAGTCCTTGTGAAAGCCATCAAGCAATTTTAAAAAATGGCAGAGAGAAAAGTAAAATTACTAAATCTACTGGACAACTTTTTGTACAGTTTACCTGTATTGTTTACCAGTGACAACCCATAAGCATTAACTAGAGGAGACAATCTCTTATGTACAGCCCAAGATAGCTAATACGGGACACTTACACCCCAGGTGTCTCCCAAATAAAGACCATCATTTGCACAAAAGTACACTAGACAATATTTATCTATGTAGTCTGATTTGTTGCAAATTTTGGTGTGTTAAAACAGTCACAACCCAATCTAATTCCTTGAATAACTCAAGGCATATTTGAATTATCAGCAAAACAATGACTTTAGTTTAAAAAAAAACCAAAAAACCACGAAAACCATCAATGCTTTCCATGACACTAGACAAAAATTTAGCAGAATGACATTTTATATTTCATGCAATAACTGAAATTTGAAAAAATTATTTATTAGCTTGTTTGACCTGAATGCAATTAATACTTGATGTGTTATATTTACCATTCTGTAATCCCATCCACAGTTGCTTATGATCCTTTTTTTGCATTTCATTGATGACTTGACTTTTGTGCTTTAAAGCATCTGCTTCTTTTATACAAGCCATAAAATGAGCTTCAATCACATCCTTAGAATGGCAGTGTAGAAGATCCTTTTCTGGAAAATTCTACAAAGAGAAATGACAGATCAAGAAAAATAAATGCATCACATACCTTGTATGATGAAAAATAAATGATAATTTAAAATGGGCACATATTTACGCAAAAGAAACACACTGGAATCTTCTACTTACAGAAGAATGTAACAACCATTCTCTCACTCTGCTGACAAGACACAGGTTACAGTGAAAATGTTTCAGGAAAAATAAAAGCTCAACAACTTTCTGTAAACCCAGAATTTTAACATGTTTTCAAGCAGACAGTCAATCTCAGACAACAAGCAAGAGAAAACAATGAGAAGTAAGTGACAAGCACTTAATTTGTATTGGCTCTCTATGATATTTTATCAACCATTTTTACGCAGTTCCTTGAAAACCAAGCAGAATCACCCTCATATATGAACTATAGCATATCTGCCACTTAGAGATGTTTTTCCTTATAGATTCTGGAAATCTTTGTCAGTTCCAGCTTCAACTAATCCACGTGACTACTGCTATCCTGTGTGACTTCATTTTATACTCCTTTTATTTGGTTACACTGGCACACAGCATTCAGCATTGGAGATGCACAACTACCACTCCTCAAGTAACTCTTAACCCTTCAGTAAATAACAACTACCTCTCCTAGTGATTTTTTTAAGGAGTTATAGTAGTGTATCTCATTCAGATACAAAAAAGGTTTCTTTGAAAATTAACTGATCAGAAGTCCAGCATTGTAGAGGCTATGGTCTTCCTCCCTCCAGTTTTGGTTTTATCAACACTTACTATCACTTGCCATTTTATAATAACACAAGATTCACTACCACAAATCCAGTGGCTTTAGTTTTCAGAAGTTTTAAAACGCACCTTTATTGCCTCCTTATTAGTTTTATTTTCACAGTTGCTTATGACCATGCTGAATGGAGCAAACCTCAGAGCCAAATCAGAGTAGTGGCATCATCAGTACTCCCCTTCCTAACAAGGGCTTGCCACATTTTTATACCTGAATTCTCATGCTATTCCACCAGAGGCCCTTTTCCCTTAACCCATTATGAACTGGCATCCTAAAAAGCTTTTATGAGGGACTATCAAAACCATTTTGGAAATACAAGTACATATAATGGGATATTTTTCTAAGGCTTTTACAACAGAGTTAACATAGGAGCAAACGAATGCTGGAAAAAAACCCTACCTTCACTCCCCCACATAACCCCAAGAAAAATAGTGAAGACTGCCTCAAAATACAAAAATCCAAAATATCAAAAAGGGAGCTGAGAATTGCCTCTCCTGAAAGAAATTCTGAGGGTAACAGTGATAGTTCCCTGCTCATTAGGTTATTGAGAAGAGTTGAAAATTAAATAATGGAATTTCATAGTGTTTCCTCCTTATGACAGTGAGAACCCAAACTCTGGAAACTGTGGATCAAAAGGATGAGTATTTTCCAAAAACAGGGGCATAAAGAAAAGACTGCTAATATCTTTTCTACTAAAGTTTGCATGGTTTGATGTTGAATTTGCAAAAGGGAGTGCTGTTGTTAGGACTGGTGTATATTAAACTGACTAGAAACCTAAGGACAAAGATAAATCTAGTTTCTTATATGAGAATGGCCAAGTTTAAAGACATGAAAGAAGACAGAACAATAAGAAAAGTTCTGAGGCAGATCTTGCCCCTCTTCTACCCTACAAAGCTGAGTATCTCAGCATAATTGGGCCCAAGATTACTACGAAAACATTACTGGGACTGTTACTTGCCAATTGACATCTGCATAGGCCTGTAAAATACTTTCAGAAGTTCAATTTACTTGCTCAAATAAAAATGTAAAGTCTCGTAACCAATCCAGAGGAAACAAATAGACAGAAATAGCATACTTTAAGATCAAAACAATTCTTTGCATGCAAGAATTCAAAGTGAGACATTGGCATCCTTCAAAACAAAGGAAGAAACAGTGGTATGTACCTAATGCCAAGTAATGTAAGAATCTAGAAACTGACTTTCATAGTTAAAACCTGATGTTTTAGCTAAGGTTATGAAAACAACAGTTTTGTTACAACTGTTTTGCTACACATACATCTAAATACTGCACTGGGGGGGTCTTTTTTTGGACATTCGTCTCTTTCTTCCAATGAATTTCAAATTGCAGCTAATGTCACTCCCTAAGGATGAGTTCCAGAAATCATACATAGTGTAGTCTGCAGAACAGCAAGGATCTCTTTAAAATTGGTCAAAGCCAGTTAACCTAGTGTAAAGAATCTAGACACAGTAGCAGAACTAGGTGTGGCATGATTAATTTTCCCAGCTTTTAAGGAGTAACACTGTGAAACACTGGAAAACGCTCCTGAATCTCAGTGCTGTGTATACTTTTCTTTAGAAGGAAAAACACTGACACATTTCTATGAAGTACTGTGAATAGAAGCTGAAAAACCTAAACATGAAAGTGACAACTTAGAAAAAAAACACTGCACATCTGCAAGAAGCACATGGAAGTTTCACCTACATGAGATTACCAACAGAAAACATGGCATTGCCGCTGATTTATCAATCAGGGCACAAAATAATAAGCCTTATACTTAGATGTAGATCATGTGTGCTTGTATTTTTTAAAAAACATTCTACTTGCCTTCTTTCTACCTGAAGAAATACTAATCAATCATAAACAACTTCATTCAGTTCTCTGAAGAAAGGAACAATTGTGAAGAAACTGGTAGCCACTTCTGGCTATAAAACTAGGAGATTTGCAAAAAGTATAAATAGATGATATAGGTAGCTTTAATGCAAGTACCCTCATTGGTGGCGTCTTACTCCCTCCATGTCCTGCATCTCTGAAAGAACAGTTACTAAGGATTGACTGATTTTCTCAGAAAGCTCAATGAGTTCTGTTTTTTATTTTCACATACCAGTAGACCCTTGCAGTATGAGCTGGTCACAAAGAAATAGGTATCATCTGCATAGACAACAGTACTAAATGACCTCTCACATAAAACTGTACCAAAAACATCATAGGCAATTTCAACAGCCTGGTTTCATAACTCCATTCCACCCATATCTACCTCTCAGTTCTAGTTCACAAAACATCTGTTTATCCTGTGACAGTCTACTTGTATTAGACTACATTTACAGAAAATAGGGCATTAAAAACCATAAGGGATGCATCCAGTGGCAGGGGGTGCATCCATGTATTTGTGTTTAGTTATCATCAGTGTTTTTTTCTTTAAGTAGACTGATTTCAGAAAAAATCCATTTATACTTCTGGCTTCCACAATGATCTCCTAGCAGTTCCACAATTTATCCATATGCTACATGGAAAAGTACTTCCTTTCCATTCCATTCAACCCAATCTTCACCTAAAAAACCACAAAGGTGATGACTGTCACACAAGGACAGACGCTGTCTCTCCTCCTGTACATCGGGTCATGGGTGGAGAGGCAGGCACCAGCAGACAATGGCTTCAGCAGGACCTCAGCATTTCCCCTGGCACACACTATTTCCTGTCCTCCAGTAGTGCTACTGTTTCCAAAGCAGTTCACCACTTCTTATCCACAATTTCCTCTCCTCCAATAGTGCTACTATTTCCAGAGCAGTTCGCTTCTTCTTATCTACTGCCCAAAATCTGGAGAGGTGGTTACCACACTGAGAACATGAAGAGTGGTTAACAGGCTGCAGAGTAAGGTGAGATGATTTTAACAGGAAGGGATAGAATTTCCCTCCTTCCCATAAAGACACACCTGGATAACTAAAGCAACTTCCCAGACTACAGCCTCTCATGATTCTCAAACCCCAGTATGCTGCTCAGTTGCATCCTTCTGCAACTATTTCATGCAACCGTTTTTCAACTTTACAAGATACAATGCACATAATTTTATTGCATACCAGATGTACAAATTAACAAACTGTTTCTTCAATGCAAAAACTAAGTGTGTTTATGATTTGATCTGTGTACATAACGCAGGAGGACAATTACAAACATCTATCAGCTTGAAAACTTCTGCTGAACAGAAATAAACCTTTTCCATGTTTTTAACTTCAAACAAAGAAACCTGATAGGGGGAGTTTGACTTTTAAAAAGAAGTTGAAAAACACTTTTTACAGATGTTTGAGATATCTGTTGTTGACTGCGTGCACTGGTAGAGGTAAGGAGACAGCCACGACAACAAAAGTTAAACCCCATAAAATCTAACACTGTTTAGCTAAGCGAAATAAAAAATATGACTCTTTGAAGAATAACTACACAGAAATGAAAAGAATACTCTAGTCAATAATCCCACACCTGAACTACTCTGCTGTAAGGAACTGTAACACATGAAAACCTCTTCAATATTTTGACATACTCTGATATCTTTCAGTTATGTTTTTACTTAAGGGTTCAGAGGGGTTTTATTTCAATAAACTTTCAGATTACATCAAAATAGGAAGAGAGATTATGCAGGTGCTAACTTCACAGTATTACATTACTAAATTACATCAACTTTTAAAATAAAACTACCTTAGCAGTTAATTATTTCTATTGATCCTTAATGTACACCTTTGAGTAAAACTAGAAGTAGCTGATCTTTTGGCAAGCAGCAACACAAGGACATTAAAGTGAAATTTATGTAGCTGATTAAAAAGCACTGTGGTGCTGCAACTTAATTCTCAAGATGCCTCTACTTTCTGATGGCAACATCCCCACATTGCCACTGCTAATATCCCAGAGCTCTCAGAACATAACAATTAAACCATTATTTATGAAACTAGACGGCCTACATTTTCTTCAGGACATTCTGGAAGTTTCCTCATCCCAAGTCTCTGACATTTATCAGACAAGTGTAGCAATTACAATGGTTTCAAAAACATCCCCAACTTCAGATCCATTAAGTTGGTAATTTTAGAAGTTTCAACATGTAGAAATACACGTCATAAAATGTATGGTTTCAGCGTACACTTCCAAAAAGAATCAATTACTGTTGGAAAAAGCTTTTCTAACACACCTTTGAGAATTGTTTCAATGAAAACCTTCAATGTTCAAGTGCTTCCCAATACGCTTTTCATTTCACTCAAATCTCTCATGCACTAAAGTCAAGCCTATTAATGTAGTGTTGTCCTTCAGTTCAGTTTTCCTATTGCACTGTTTCTTTTACAATGGAGAAATTAACATTTCAAAGTTAAATATTATGATTTGTAGTTGTGCTTCTGACTTCAAAACATACCTGCAATTATTGTCTCAGTGCATTTCAGAGTATACAAGAATCCTGCACCAAAGCTAACCCTGTTCAAGTTCCATTCTGAGCAAAGATCAGTAGTGCTGTTAAGTCACACCTAATGAGTTTACAATGGATAATCAAAATAACGCCTCTCCTGTGACTAAGCTGTCACAAGACCAAACTCATTTCACTCAGTTCCCTAAAAGGGATCAGCATTAAGTACAACACCATTCCCTGACTTCAAAGATTTCTACAGCATCTCATATTCATGCTCACATATGCCTAAAAGGACAAGTACTTAATCTTCCCAATATTCAGTCAACTCAAGTCAATTAAATTAAAAACATTATAGAAAGTTCTTCTATCATAACCCTCATAACTTGAAACACAATTTTGTATTTTGAGATTATAATAGAATATTTTTTGTGGAAAGTCCAGTAAAAACACACACAGCCTCACAGAAAATAGCTGCAGATTTACAGTAACCTTTAAATGCTTCCTGAACAATGGATATTCTCCCTTTCAAAACACACCGTTCATATGCTTTATAAAAGAGTTATGAAACCTTTTCCTAGCTTCCAAATGTCGTGCAATCTCATGCTCACTTGTTCTTAAAAAAGGGTCTGTATCAATTTACCTTGAAATGCACTGTGATGCTCCAAGGAAGGGCTGTATTTGATGCATGGAGATCAAAGAGTAAACCAATTGGGTAATGCCTGAAAATTACAAGATATTAATTTAATGTAGAAGCTATGCATTTAATTCTACATACCACAGTTAACATACCTGCATTTATACACACACACACACACACAAAATAGCTGTTTGACTCTCACAATTAGCATTCATTATTGCTTACTTAGAAAAGTTACACAGGCAAGTTTAAATGACTGACAGGCAGAATCAAGTCTGGAATGTACATGTTCAATATGTAAACCAGTGGTCTCCAAACTGTGTCCACAAAACACTGCTACTTTAGCAACAGCCTTAAGTGGCCTACAGCTGCTTTGTGGAACCTTCCAAAACAGTACTTTTAGTTAAAAAGCATCAGACCAGGAACAGCAGGTCTGACAGAAAAGCACACATGCTTTCAGACACTTGAGTGTCCTGGATTTATACCACAGTGACCCTTCACATCCTTTCCTTCTCCCACACGTCTGATATATCAATACAGAGAATAAGTAGAAGAGTGAAAAAGTTAAGTATCTGTAAAATGGCTGAAAGACAATAGATCAAGATCAACTCTCTTTACTATCAAATTAAGAAGAATGAAAGGAGAGGAAAAGATTAATTGAAGTTTTGTATTTCAATGCTGTTCTAGATTAAAGGAGTTACACAAAAAAAGCTTGCCTCTGACAAATATTCACTTCCACCCCATAGCTTTCTCTCCTTTAAATTCATTAGTATATACAGCCTCCAGCAGTACATGGAACATATATCACACATGCAAAACCTCCACAGGCACTGTAAAAAAAACTCTTTCTTCAGTTTTCTCACACACAGATATTGGCAAGATTTTTGATATTTTTTTTTTTACATTCAGAATACCAACACCCATTGTCTTATCTTCCAAAAATTGTAACCTAAAGAGCCTTACTAGCCTTTCATCCTACAAAGAGAGAAACACATGCTGAACTGTAAAGTCAGCAGTTTCACGGGATTAAATGGGACTGATCACAGGTCGCAGACCCAAGCACGTACATAAGTTCTGAAAGTCCCAAGAGTACTAACCGAGAGCGTTGCTGTAACAGCACCTGGGCCATGCCATTTTCCACATCGGTGAAACTCTCACACAACAGTGCTTTAGCACCCTCTACGGGTTAGCCACCCCAAAGCTAAGACAAATCCACCACAACAGGAAAATAAAACCCAAAATACTACTACAACTCCTGAGCTTACCTGAGAATATCTGGATGCATATCCAGATTTATCCTGATTCACTACTAATGCTCAAGTTTACACCATGAAGATTTTTACTACTAACTGCCAATCATGTCCTAAACCCTTAACAGGGATTCAGTAAGAGTTCCATCAAAGAGTGGTTTTCCAGGTGAGTTAAGTAACAAAAAATCATATTTGATAATCAGATGAACACAATTTTTCAACAATGACATCCAGTTACTTTCAACTTATACAACAAAACAGGTAACTAAGAGAAAGAAAACCAGAACAAAAAACCCATACAAAAACTCCTGCATCAGGTCTTGGCCAACATCTTTATTTTTTAATCAGTTAGAATTACAAAGTGCAGTTCATCTAATCAAATTTCTTCAGTAAAATCCCTGTGCTTTGTCGAGTTAATAGATGCCTGATTAAACAGTGCTTTGACCTTTTGTCTTCTGCTAATTTATGAACAGGACAGGTCAAGCATCCATCCAGTTGGTACTAGAGAGCCACCTATACAATTACCAGGGTTAGAACCCAACCCACACAAAAGGGACAAAAACTCCACTGAAAGCCATGTGCAAATGCTCAGACAGGATGGAAACAAGCTGCATGCGTCATCCCCTCTCATCTGCTGAAGAAACTACTCCAGCACACAGTGACATCACTCAGGGAGGGCTCCTGAGAAAGGCTGCAGCTCTCCAGGTTTCAAGCTGCCATGAGAGCGCTTGGGACCTCTCCTGAGGGTTGGAGCAAGTAGAAGAAATGTCCTTGCCTAGAGGAGGTGCACGTTAGTGAGGAGCTATGTCACCAAGCTAAGGAGCTGTAGGAAGTCAGGGGGCTGCACAGCATCAGGGAAGATATAGACAGAGATAAATGGCATCTTCCCCAAGATCTCAGAGAGATGAGAATCTGGAGAGAAAGCATCAGCAGTCATTGGAGTGGTCAGTGGGGACTCACAGGATGGGGAGGACCAGAGTTGTGTGAATTCTGGTGATGAGGAGCCCGTTCAGTGCGAGTAGCTCTGCACAGCTGTAGAGGGAGCTGCAGGTTGAGCTCTGGGTGATGGGAGCTCCAAGCAAGAGGCCAAAACTGATGCTGACCCTCTGCACAGGAGAGAGCACGGGGACCTGTGGCCCTGCCAGGTGACTGGACACGCAGGGACACAGCAGGAGCCAATGACAGAGGAAAAACCCCACACTATCACACACAGACTGTGAGGGTATAAAAGCTCCAGGGTCACTTAATTTGGGGTCCCTGCTCAGGGGCACCAGTTCAAGCTGTTATTCTGTTGTTACACCATGACTGAGGTCTTAAGGATCCAGATGTCTGAGGCTCTGCTACAGGAAACCCAGGGTTGAGTGGGTAAGGAAACCTTGTCTGACTGTGGGGTGTGCAGGGAGTCAAGCAAGGCACCCACCGGCTCCCTGGCCCCAGCTCAGGTGCTCCAAGTGTGTGACTGCCAGAGCAGCTCCTGGATGGACAGACAGAAAAGTTTCCTTAACCTCTGGCCAAGAGAGGACAGGCCTTCTCCAACCATTGGCAGTGCTTCAAGACAAGAGGTTGGAAGTTCCGAGGAAGCATCAGAGCTGCCTGAATAGCACATCCACAGCCAGAGGCAGCAGTTACAGCACTAAGAAACTCCATCCTGCAGGGAAGCCCCATCTGCCAATTTCACTTGTTAACCTGCAGAGAGGTTTGCTGCTTATTAAAAAGTTGCAGACTGGCAAAGTTGTCCTCTGCTTGGCTTATTAGTCCTTGCTGTTTACCCACATGGGCACAAATTTTAACTGCTGCAACAGAACCCCTCAGAGTATCAAAAGTGACTCTACAAGTTCTAGGGGACAAGGAGGCATCTCCACAATTTTGCCATTAAAGGAAAGAAGTACAGAGAGGTGTCTGCAGGTCAGGATCTGGTTATGCAGCTGGTGCAACAACAATTTATTTGACTTTTACAGATAGAGGATACTCTTTGAGGATAACGGACAGCTAGGGAGAGATGGAATCCACCTAAGTAAGACAAAAGTACCTTTGCTTTAAGGTTGCCCAACCTGGTGAGAGCTTTAGACCATATACAACAGAAATGTAAATTAGAACCCACACATAAATAGAAATTAATGGACATGGGTGGATAGCAAGTGGTGAAAGGTGACAGCTACAAGGGAGATCTCAAAGTGATAAAAGAAAGCAGATGAGAGCCCACCACAAGTGCACACAGCTTGGGAAACAAGCAGGGAAAACTGGAGCTGCACATGCTATGACATTACTGGGAGAGTATTGGGCTGCCTGAGGTACAGTGAGACAGCTTGCACAACTGGAATACTGCTGTGGAAGGACAGACATAAGCTGTTTAGTAAAGGCAGGCAGGGCAGATGAGGACAGAGGGCTGTCTTCCACGTCAGGGAGCAGCTTAGATGTATGAAACTTAATTGGACAGACAACAGGTTGGTTGAGTTCTTGTGGTTCAGGAACAGAGGAGGAACTAGTAAGGGCAACAGATCATGCAATCCAGGTGAGAAAATAAATAGTCTTCTTTGAACAACTCAGTAAGTGTCTACATCACAGATCCTGGACCTTGTTAATCTCTCACATCTGCTGGAAAAGCAACACAGCAGAACACAAGTAGTCAAGATTTTGTGATACAGACACTGGATGAACCAGAGATAAGCTAAAGCTGAATACGTTACTCATCTGTTAAGACAAAAGAGTTGTGATAATCAGCGGCAGCTTTAGCTGCAGTGACCATGAAATGGCAGAGTTAAAAGTCCTGGAGAAAGGACAGTAAGCGGAATAGACTTTTGACTGAATTTTTCATTTCCTCCTGGTGCCCCTACACAGTTCAGGCTCAGCCATATCAGATGCATCACTGGACAACACTTTCAGTCCTTCAGCTGCAGCCAGAGCACTGAACCTTTGCTGTACTAAGAGAAATGCAGGTGTAGAAGGAACATTTTTTCTGTTGCAAGAAGTCATAAACTTCCAGATCTTGGGAGGCTGTTTTCTAATCCAGTAATCACAGCCTTTGCCTGCATCTCCTTCAGTGTGGTCGTAGGTTTAGTCTCCTGTAGCTGCAGGATGATCTGAGGTTTGATCCATTTCCTTCTGTAGTCTCTAATGGTGCACAGTCTGATAAACTCTTCCAAAATTCCCTACCTTGGTGACACAGACCCTCCCCCAGCACACAGCTCCTGCAGACAAAGAAACCATCTTGCCCCGTCCCAACACTCTCAGCAGGACAAAGAACCCGGGCTCATGTAACTCCAGGCCTGGAGGGCATCATTCTCCTTTAAGAACTTGACCCATGCACTGCAGAGCTTGAAGCTGAAACTGTATTTCAGACTTCCTCTAAAATCTCACTGGAAAATGGAAGAGCTGCATCTGAACAGATACAGACTTCATCCGAACAAGGTATGAAACTGCACAGACTGTAAGCAATAAGGGCAAAGTAAATAAATAGAATAAACTTCATTAACAAGTTCCATTTGATTCTGAATGCACAAGTCATAGCTAAAAAGATTAAACATCAATGCCCACTATTTTTTTTCTACCAACTACTAGCTCAATCTAATTTTCAGTTCTGGTGTTTGGGTCTTCCCCACAAGAAGCTTTGGCTCTTTATGGGATGACCATTCCCCTAAAATACTGGTTTACAAATAGCACTTTCCTTAGAAAAGCAGTTCCACCAAAATCAGTGGAGCTGTTCCTGGCAGAATAGGCTTAGTTTTTCTGAAAGATGAGAGCCTTAATTAGCAGACCATCATTACACTACTTATTTTCATTCCTATGTTTAATGAAGTGCATAATTCTTCACTTAACTTTAGAATTACAAGCTACGTTTTTATTCTAGACCTATATTTATATCTAGACCTATATACAGTTGTTTATTTTATTCGAGGTTAAACATTGTGGTATTTGAAAACTTACAGAAAATACAGATCTATTTTTGGTTGAAGCACAAAGCCTCTCTTTCCTTTCTTGTTACAACTTCAGTGAAAACTAGTTTTCTCCCAATATTTACACCTGAGATTATGAATACACTAGGATAAATGTGGCACCTTGCTGTTTATTTAGGTTGTATCCATGACTCAACATTACTATGGCACATAAGACACCATTTCTTGTTAAATTCCAGACAATTTATTTAGATGTCTAAAGCTGATTTTGCCAGTCGGTTATAACAGAAGTTTAAGTAGATCATTTTTTATGGGTTTCTATCTACATATTTTCAAGGTTTACACTAGCTTGGTCTCAAAGAAACAAAAGACTAGAAGAGATCTACTGCATCACCAAATCTACAGGGACTCCATGATGTGATGCTTGCTAATTACAAGACAATCCAGGTTCAGTAAGATTAAAAAATCTCATAATCCAAAATATTAAATACCTTCTGGAGGGCTGATACTATCTACACAGAGCTAGCAAACACCGCAGCTCTCAAAATATTTTCTTATAAACTCTTTAACAGCAGTAGAAAACCTGATGAAAAGTATTTATGAAAATTAATTAAATAAAACATGAGTCCAAGTCCCTAGCCTCTCACAAAAAAACCCCAACAAACTAAAAACCCAAAAGAAGATAGTTTTAATAGACTATAGGACAAAATAAAAAACAGAATCAACAGCAATTAGTTCAGTAAACTTGAACTAATTGAATTCAACAAATGCTTGCAGATCAATATTAGATTTTTACAGTGCAAGCACATATCAAACCAGTGAACAGTGAAGGCTACTTATGTTTTATTACCATCATGCATATAAGCTGTTTGCATTCAGACTCCAGAAATACTACTTCCTACCTGTGATACTAGACATCTTTTAGGAAGGTGGAACATGTTAAAGAAAGATTTATTTGGCAATTCTACTGCAAGCAGTGGTAAGGCCAAACCACAAGCATTCTGAACAGGAACAAAACCAGTGAGTGCAGCACACCACCTCTCTTACACATACAGTAAAAAATCAAGTAGAATAAAAAAATACACTCAACATTAAATCTTCTTTTGTTTTTTTCCCAAAAACAAGCATTTCTTACCCTCCTCTTCTTTCGCCATCTTTGGAACCCAAGGGAGTGGCTACTTTAGGAAAACTACTGACACTGTGCTGAACCTGGGAACTCTGTACTCTATGCAGTTTATCATGTAGAAAGTTCAATAAACTCACCATTTCAGGGGTGTACCTTCATATTCAAACCATATTTCACTAACTTCCTCTTGTCTCATAACTTTCTGAAAGTGTTTCTTCACTTTGTCTGTTACCAATGTCAAGTAGCTTATCCTTGGCAAAAGCAACTGAAAAAAAATTAGAGAAGCTTTAAGAATAAATAAAATACACTAAACTAATAAAAATCTGTAACAAGTATGCATTTTCATAACCAAAATTCAGTTAGCATTCTCTTCTTCCCCCTTTTAAGGTAAGAGGTCTTTTAGACAATTTACTTTTTAATGGTCAGTGAAAGGCTATAAAATGATGTGCTCAGAAGCTGCAGAATACCAGTATCCAATATATTAACACCAAGAAAAGTAAAAAATTAAGTTCTTGATTCTTTCATTGGGGTTGGGGGGGAGAACAGTGGACTTCAGTTTCTGCTTTTCTGTATTTAAATAATGAAGTTTTAAATGTTTTTCATATGAGCACATAAGAAGAGATTCTAACTTCTTATTGAAAAGAATGAGCAACTGGTGTATGAGTTTCAAAATGGAAATTCCTACATCAGGAATAAAACCCAACAAAAACTAGATGCTTAAGGATTTGGTTTCCAAGTGTTTTGTACTTCCAATAGCTGGCAATTTCCATTTTCTTTGCACTGGGTTTGTCAGTTCAACCTATTAGTCAAGACTACCATTCTTCCACTATTTAACTTTCACCCAGCAACTAAAAAGAGAAAAAAACCTTAAATATGAGTTAAATCAAGACACATTCTTACAGCTTTGTCATATACTATCTTCTTTTCTCAAGTGTATACTATCCAAATCAGAATATTGTGCCATTTTTATTAGCAACATCTTCCCTACTGTCTTTTTTTTTAACAGGAGTGGTTAAGCACTCTGTATCAATCAGTGAATTGACTGATGACTGTGTGGCACATTTACTAGAGATAAATCAACCCATTAGCATTAACAAACAATTCTTTTCAGTATCCCACTGAGTAAAGATAAAGCTCCCTGTAAAATATCAGTTCACTTTAGAGCAGACATTTTAAATTAATAGTATCCATCCTGTAATGGGTGTAAGGTATACATAGGTTATAATTTGTATGTTTAGAGAAACATTTGTTTTCCAGTGTTCCTCATAACCAGTGTTGTTTCTTAAAGTATTTTCTTTATAGGATTTGTGTACAGAATATGTGTGCATTTCTATACAGTATATATGAATAATGCCAGGCCCTGAGTGAATGTCTCTGGTACAGATATCCCAAACCATGTAAGGATATATTTTGCCTGACAGAAAACTTGATTGCTGCTGTGACATTCTTCCAGAATTTCGCCAACAATTAGACCACGCTTTGATATATAAATCAGACAATATTTTAGCCATGATGCTACAATTTGTAAATACCCAATTCATAAAGAAGTATGGAAAGTACATCAAGTTTCTGGAATTCATCTTTTTGATAATGCCGCATTAGTTACATCTGTGACACAGCTAAATTTTACAATTTTATAAAATTACATAAGGCCAACTCTCACCACTATCAGTCATCATGTCAGTTAACACTTCATTTTAAAGTACCATATGGTTTTCTTTTTCCAACTGCTGCTTTTATTGCCATCATCACACTGTTTCTACCTTGTTTCATAGGAGCAATGTAATCAAAACACAGCCTTCATTTTTAAAAGGCAAACAAAATTCAATGAAGTTATGTGCACATTCAAGAATTGTTTGGTATTTTTATGACTTGAATGACAACATAAACTTCTCCTTTATTTACCTAATTCCACATATCTTCACTGATTGTTCTTGTGACAATACAGTCCAGGCTATGCCAATCCAACCACATATTTTTGGTAATAATTTCATGTTATTTCTGCATGATATGTACAGTTAATTTAATGCTGGTGTACGCTGAGGAGACTTATAAGGACTCTTACAAAAGCCAATTTTCAGCACGTTGCATGTAGCACAGCCACGATGGAATTTATAAATATATTAAAGCATTATTTATTCCAACAGTGTTTCACATAACTCTTTAAACTGCAAAACTTCCTTTGTAAAATATTCTACTTCTTTTTTTATTGTGAAAGAGAAACACAGTTTCTACTTCGACACGATTAGAAACACAGACAATAACCAAACAGCATTACACTGAATTTAACAGAACGTGGCCAGCACTCCCAAAAGGCTTCAACAAAAACTGTACAACGGTACAAAACCCAGCAGTTAATCAGGTTAACAGCAATTACCTGTTTTTCAGGGATGCTGAGAATCTGTAGAACCTACTGAACTCTTTGTTGGGTCCCCCCAGTTCTTTTACCTCGATATAGTTATCCCCTCCATAGGAGAAATTAAAGGATCCAATTCTACCACTTTTCTAGCTTTAATTATCTTAGAAATTTACAAGTGTACTAAATCTATTAACTGAGATCTTTAAGAGCAGTTTAAACACATTTTCACCTTATTACCCCTTTTAATATTCCTTCCTCACCCACTGAAAGATAACAAATAAGATAATGAGTTCTCTTCATTAAATTAAGAAAAGTAAATCTCCAAATACATCAACAATCAGAATAAATCCTCACAACCATCCTTAAAGGTCATCCCCAAAAATTACACAAACAATAACACCTTCCTTTTGAATATTATGTATTGCTACAGTATTTAGTCACAATAACCAGGAATGATTTCCTATTAACCAGGAGGTTAAATGAAATACAAAGAACTCCTAATACCCAAGTATAGGCTTGCAATATCACTCTGTGTAAAGAGTACCTCTCCAGGCATATCCACAGGTTTTGTTGCAGAGCATGCAGTATTTTTACATGCAAAGCATTAAAACAGAAAAATTACAGATTTAACAAGAACTGGACTGGTCTGATCACTAAAGTGTCAAGGGGGATGAAACAAAACATCCCAACGTGGAATGGCTCTCTCCTACAGATAACTTTACAAAATACTTTTGACACAAAGCAAGCTAAAGAGTGGGTCTGTTAAAGACCAGTCCCTTGGGCAGAGCATCATTCTAAGACTGTATCCTGCTGGAATTTTGTTCTTTATACATCTGACAAGTCTCAGCCAACTAGTCTCTGCTTCCTGTATACTTCTTTCATCCTTTTCTTTTTAACTGTTGCTTGCACCAAGAGGAAAACAGTACATAATTTTAAAATAAAATGCATAACAATTTTAGGATGAGAGAAAAATCAGATCCATTAGCAACAAAAGTAGTTCAAGCAAACTGTTCCTAAATACACTGCCACCCAAAACAAAAGCATCTGCATTAAATGAAAGATTTAATTTTCTCCAAAGAAAATTGATGCATCCATTTCTAGCATAACTGCAGAAACATACCCTACATGACTACATTAAGACACAGGAGAGTGTTTTACCAGAGCTTCCCAGTCTTTACGTCACCACTCTTTCCAAAAGATAGACAAAGTTAATATTAAACTACTTGTCCTACCCTTGTGCAGTGCCAGAAGGTGCTACACACATGCTTCAACTCCTGTGCTGCATTAACCCATCTGACAGACAGGGCTCTCCTGTCACACCACTCACAAAAACCAAAATCCATCCCACAGACTCTGGGCTGTTTTTCTAATCCCTCACCCTCCAAGTCTATGTCATCCTTCATCTTCATAAAGTTCCTCAGAGCAGAATCCTTTATCGTCTCTCAACTTAATGAGCGACTTCCTTCCCATGCAGTCTTTCCATCTATGAAAGGCAGTTGGGAATACAGAGGTTGTATCTATACTAACAAGTAAGAGGAGACATGTAAAGCTGAAGAGCTGATGTCAAGGGCTGGATATGTTAACTACATGTATTTTTCTACTTTACTCATAATTTTAGGTGTCTTGATGTTCTTTTACTTTGATTTAGCTCAAGTTTGCTCCCATACACCAAATTAGCAGCTGAAGCCCATCTGCTGCTTCAGCTTCACGTGAAAATGATTCAGCCCATGGGCTGACTGCTCTGTGATGCCAACCTGGGCACAGGAAGTGGAAAGGATGAGGACTTATTTCATATGCCCTCCAGATCTAAACAAAAACATTAAAGCAAACACACTCTGAAACTATCAGAGCTACAACATGACTTAAAACTTTAATTGATATTCTGCCTTATACTGGTATAAATCCTTGGTCCCTCCAAAGACACAAAGCTGTATTACCAGCTCCAACACGAACCGAAAAATTCAGAAGGTAAAACTTTAGAACCGTCATCCGTGAGCAACCACATTTTGCAGAAAGAAAAAATTAAGCATTGAGAAATTTTGTGCACGTTTTACATGCAATAAATAGAAGAAATTCTACAACCTTAAAACCCATTTCCTTGACTTAGAAAGCCGGTCACACCACGAGGATAACATGGTTTCATGTTTCCATGCCAATGTTAAACAGATCAAGGCTGTACACCTCTAAACTTAAACTCCCACCTTTCAAGTAGCTCTTACACAAAGTATGCAAACATATTTCAACTCATACGTATAATTTAAAGTCTGAGACTTTTAGGTACCTTAGATGTATTTGGCAATTGGTCAACAAATATGAAGAGCTCATCTTTAACCAGTGATGAAATTAAAATATACAAAGGTGAGCACTATTACTGCTGAACAAAAAGCACTAATAGTTTGTTAGGTTTCAAAATAACATATGCAAATGAGAAACTGATGACACAAAGATGCTACTGAACACAGAAAAAAACCTTCTATCCAGTGTGGAATGGGATAAGACTTAAGAATTTCAGAATCCCATAAAAATTTTAAGTTCAAGATTTCCCTCCCATATACTTGTTGCATTTCACTGAATCAGCTAACATTCTTTCTCAATTACATGTCCATTAGGTGCTGAAAGAATGAAAACTGATGAGAATGCTATAAATAAATACATCATTATAGAAGGCATTTTACAACTCAAATACACCCATCGTCCCTTTTTTATCATCCACTAGCAATCCTGTTCAGGCAGTGCTCTCTTTAGCCATTGTAGTTGCTGTTCATATTTCTGAGCTAGATCTCTCAAAGCTGCTGGATTTTAAAAAAAATAAAATGAGCAGAAGTCATGCACAGAGCCAGTGTTCATCAGGAGTTTATGTTACAGGGGTGACCAACCTTAATGCTTAGGATTTCCTAAGTCTGACTAAATTAATTCTGAATTAATAGAAGTTCTCTCCCTTTGATTGTTCATTATCCAAGAACATACAAATTCACACCCAGCCTCCTCATTTACCTAGTCACTTGCTGACTTTTTAAGAATTTTTTCAAAGATCTTAATTATTTGTGATACGTTTCTCTCACTAGTGAAACAAGCCTAAAGTTTTCCATTTGCTGTGAAGAAAGATAAAGTCACACAGCATGGTTATATGTCTACCTTCAGAAGCTACCAGGAATAAGAAGAAAAGAAGTGGTTTTTTTTCACAACATGCACTAGTACACGTGATGAGAATGAGGGAAACAAACATAACCACGGCCTTGGACTATTTGTGACTACCTTTGTCATACTCACATAGTAGGGCTCAGCTTCCCTTTCAGTTATCTCATCCTGATACAGAGTGAAACAGGTCGGTATTCGCCCAAACCACACATCTCGAAGTACATCTTTATCATCTGTCATTCTTCCAATGGACAGTGAAGCACATGTAGACCAGTTTGTTTCTTCAACTACAAACGTAACCCATTCCATGTCCCCCGCAAAACAAAAACAAACACAACAAAAAAACCAAGTCAGCACGACTGCAAATAAAATATATCTTGTTAAAGGTTCTCCCATAACTACGTTCCTGCAGGCTAACCAACGCTATCACCGGAGCATTAAACGCATCACTTGGTACAAAGAAGGGGATGAATTAAGTTCCCAACTACAAACACATGGCGGATAAGGAGTGAAACGTAAATGAGCATTTCCTAAGGCTGCATCACGCCCCAGCCGCGGAGCCAAGAGGTCCTTCCCCTTTACGGCCCGGTAGGTCCCGGCACTCCGAGAGGCCCCGGCGCCGGGGGCAGAGCCCGTGTCCGCAGACGGGCGGGCGGGAACACCGAAACGAGCCGAGCTCTCCGGCGGGGAGGCGGGCACCGGCCCGGGGGGTCACCGAGGCCGCAGGACGGGCCCCAGCATCGCCCAGCGCCGCGCTGAGACCCGGGGGCGTCCGGGGCCCGGCCAGGCCCCGCGGGCTCTGTCTACCTGTCTGTCTGTCTACCTGTCTGTCTNGACCGGGGAGCGCCGCGGCGGCAGCGCCAGGCGCGCCATCCTGGGCAGCGGCCGAGCCTGGGGCGGCCCAACTCGGGCAGCTCCCCGCGGGGCCGCGCGGGCCGGGCCAGGCCGGGCCGTTACCTCTGTCGCGACCGGCGACACCCGCCCGCCCGCGCGCGGGGCAGGAACTGAGCGGCGGCCGCGCCCCCGCCGCGGCCACGCCCCCGCGCACGCGCCGCCCGCCGCGGGGCTTCCGCCCGGCCCGCGCGCCCGCCCTCGCCGGCGCCGGAAGCCGGAAGCGGCGGGGCGGGCCCCGGCCGGGCCCGTGGGAAGGGCGGGAGCCGGGAGTCGGTCTCGCAGCCGGGGAGGGTGTCGGTCCCGGGCCGCTCCGAGAGCGCTGTTGGTGCTGCAGCGGCAGCGCTGGAGGCGGAGAGTCGCAGGGCTGCAGCTGTCCTGGACCCGGCCGCGGGCCTGCTCCTGAGACGTCGGCGGGGTCGCTCAGCCGATGGACCGCGCGTTTGAGAATTTTGAGCACTTAATGTCTCTGTTTTCTCTTACCCAATTGTTCTTTTTCCTGCTTCCCCAAGAAAGTAATCATAGCACCAAGCCTCACAGAGTTCAAGGAGCACATGGACAATGCTTTCAAGCACATCGTGTGACTTTCCGGAGTGTTTGTGCAGGGCCAGGAGTTGGACTCGATGGGTCCCTTCCAACTCAGAATATTCTGTGACTTTTTCTGTAGTAGATCTTACCCACCGTGATAGATGGATCCAGTCGAGATGAGACCACAAAGTTGATACGAGGACTGGAGCTCCTCCTCTACAAAGACCAGCTGAGAAAGGTGGGGGCTGAACAGCCTGGAGAAGAGGACATTGTGTGGACACCTCATGGCAACCTTCCAGTATCTGAAGGGGCCTACTGGGAAGTCAGAAAGGCACTCTGTGTCAGGAACTGTAGTGATAGGACAAGGAGGAATAGGCACAAAAGAAAGACGGGAAAATTAGTTAAGGTATTAGGAAGAGTTTCCTTACTGTGACAGTACAGAGGCTCTAGAATAGGTTGCTCAGGGAGGCTGTGGGTGCCCCAGCCTGGCAGTGTTAATGCCAGATTGGATAAGGCCTTGATCAACCTGGTCCAGTGGGAGGTGTCCTCGCCCGTGGCAGGGCAGATTGGGACTAGATAATATTTAAGATCCCTTCCAACCCTTCATATTCTGTAATTCCGTGATTTTATACCATGATCACAGGAGGACGAGGAGTACCTGTTGCTGCTAATGACACCTCTTGCATACCAAAGCATCATTCTGGATTGGTTTTTATCAGCTCAGTAGGTGCAAGTTCACAGTGAATTCCACCTCTGCACTTCAAAGAATGTCTCCTACAGTTCTGTTGCACTGCAAATCCTCATCTCGATGTTCTACAACTGTAGGAGTGCAGGGTAAGATCAACACCGGCAGCATGGAACATCATAACTCCCCAGGAAGATACGTATCCTATTGTGCGACACATTAGCAGTTGTGGAAGCTGGTCGAGGTGTACAACCGCAGCCAACATCTCCGAGCGGGCGTTTCGGCACATGGCGATGAGAGCTGATACGGTGTGCTTTCAGCGGATGCACGGGTGGCAGTTTCAGTAGCGCCACGTTCTGGCCATGCTGCCTTGTGGCCACCAGATGTCATGCAGTGGCCACGGCTGCTGAAGGAGTCTTCGGGAGTTCGGGAACCAAACTGCAATTATTACAGACTTTCGGTGGGGTTTACCCAAAGACCGGCATTTTAATAAGTTTGCGTGTTGCTAAGCCAACAATGTGATTTGTAGAACTCTAGTATTTTTTCAATCATCCGAATGATTAGAAAGCTCTGAAAGGCTCATTTTAATTTTTTCCCAGTTTAAGTAAGATCATAGTGATGACCTCTTTTTCGTAAAACAATATTGCATACATGAGGCCTGATAAAAAAAATCTCTTTTGCTAGTGCTCTATAAGCAAAAAGTTAAGCTGTGGCACTTTTTTGATTTGGGACATACACAAGGAAGCTTTCCTTGCCTTCTCTCTGAAGTTTTCTGTGACCCATTGATTTAAAAAGGAGGTAAACTGCTGTAAACCTGGAGAAGAACTTAGTATTTGGTATGGCCTACCCCAAGGGCAGGGAAAGAAGGCACAGAGAACAAGTGATATTGCTTTATGCTCTGAAGGGACCTGCTCCCTTACACTCCTGAATATGGGCAGCTACACTCACCTTACACTTGTTGGGCATGATGAAAGGTTCCTCCAGAAGTATTGCCTGTGCACTCAGTTGTAATTAGCGTGGATGGTGTGGAAATTATTGTCTTGCAGACCTGGAATGGCAGCAGACATGCACAGAACTGATCCCACAGTTACAGAGACATCCAACCCACAAGCACTGCACATTTACTAAAGGTTTCTCTGTGTGTTTCTGGAAGGAACCCCCTTAATGCTCTTACAGGTCTGCTCACACCAGTCTCAGGAGGATGCACTGGCCAGTGGAGCTGCTGTGAGATGCCAGCACCACTGGAAAAACAAACAAGCAAACAAACAGAAAACCCAGACCGAACAGACAAAAAAAAATTAAAGATTTTTACAAAGGTTTTTCCTCATTACGAGATTTGCAGGCTTTCAGAAAGCTTGCACATATGGATATCCCTACAGGAAATCAAGGAGGGTCAGTCTTTGCCCTTTCCTCCTGTGGACTCCTCAGAGCTCTCCTATAAAAAAGGGTGGTTTTGGTAGCATCTGTAGGCTGAAGGGTTTGACTGATCATTGTAGCAGCATCACTAAAGGTAATGCCAGGTCATTTCTTTTCTCACAGGCAGACAGGAGTCTGCAAGCTGTATTCAGTGATACTGTTAGGATGTGGCTCCTTCTTGATGCTGCCTGTGCTCACCTCCTGAGGTCTTACTTAACCCCCACTACAGTTCTTGAGGCATGACATTGGCCAGCTAGACTGTGCAGTCAGCATTCTGTTTATTACTTATGACCACTATCAAGCAGATTTGTATTTTTCTCTTGTGTGTAATATATGGAACATAGACACCTGACTCAGGCATATGGATTCCACTTCATAGGCTGAAAACTGAACTCCATTGAGCAACTAAGTCTTTTGCTGGATCTAGATACAAGAAGTCAGGTAGAGAATAAAACTCAGTCAGGTTATAAAGTGACATAGTTTGCTATTTAAATTACCTTCCTATTTAAACATCCTGCTGGTGCAGTTACCAGACACAGATACAGCAAGATACATTGTCCATGTGTATATATAAGGCAATAGTTCTGTAGGTGAATGAGGCTCCGCTACTGAGACAAAGTTGGTTGTAGATAAACACAAGATATAATGTGACTACTGAACAAATAAGCTGAGCCTGAAGTGAATGTCACCTTTTTCTGTTATTATGACTACAAATAAAGAATCCTAATGCAAACATTAAAAATAATTGCCAGAATGTAATGTCAAAATAAATACAACAGAAAGGGAATTACCTCTTTGATATATTGTTTCCCACATTGCTATCTAATGCTTTAAGTTGCACCATCATTAGGCACAACTGACTCGTCTAAATTGGAAGGGAAAGAGCTCCTCAAACATATTTCCAATTCCAAAGATCCTTGAGCAGTATTCCCTCATTTTAAATGTCATCATCAGACAACACACAGTGAGTCATTGCCTAATGGCAGCTGAATCAAAATACCTGTTACTGAGTACACATGGAATGCGAAGATGCTTGTAAAGAACAAGATTATAATTAAAGATGCATTAATTCTAGTAAAAATAAGAGAAATAGAACAGATGGTTTACATACTTGTGGGCAGTTATGTTTTTGTGTAATGGTAGTGCAGATGAAGGTCTGTAAGCAGAATCAGTGTATTGTTTACGTCAGAAGGGGCCTCTGGAGTTCTTCCCTGACATCTAGGCCAACACCCCTTCCCAAAGCAGGAGTAACTACTAAGTTAGAACCTATTGGTAAAGGCAAATCATGCCAGCATTTGATTGCTGAAAAGTTACCTGAAATAAAACATGAAATTCTATTTTGATTGCTGAAAAGTTACCTGAAATAAAGCATGACATTCTATTTCTCTCTGTATTTTTCTAGAAGAGGGATTACTTATATTCTTTGCTTTGATCACATGGAATGAATTTAATGGTGCTTTCATAAAACTGGTATTTTATGTCACCTACACATACCACAAAGTAAGGATAGTTTGTAAGTATATAATGTATATATTTATGTAAGTTATACATACAGGGATGTATAACAAATAGCCTTGGCGGGTGGACAAAAGATTCCACTTATTCAGTCCTGGCTTCTCTTCTGTAAAACCCATTACTCCATTAAATCATTGGCAAAACACACAGATATGTGAAACTTTACCTGTTCCAGTGTTGTTTCATTAGCAACTGATCAGCAATCACTATTGCTGTCTTCACTTCCCTAACAGTTTTCAATAGGAAGCAAATTGTACTTTAATTTTCTAGATATTGTCTTTTGAGTGTGTAAACGAAACCAGATTGTGGGAGTCATTAATGTACACCTTTTAACATGCAACAGTGAGTAAGAGTCAAATGAAACTCATAAAGCTGCTATTTATATCTAGCTAAATAATTCATTGTTGCCTACTTCCAGTGAAGAGTTAATTTGATTAATTACATGAGAAGCTGAGTCATTCATCTGAGAACTTCCTGGAAATATTACAAGATAGCACTTAATGTTTTCCAGATACAATTTTAATTTATAAGTTTGTGGCAGCAAAAAAAATCACTGTTATCAGGATGTAGTTCTCCTTTCATGCTCTCCTCACCTATTAATATTTGTCTTCTGTAACAGTGAATATATCTGGAAATATTCTAGACTGGTTTTAAACTCTGTCTTGTCTAAATAACTCAGGTGTGCTGACAACTGTCCTAGTTTGCCCTCACAGTTTTTAACTATTTTTTACTTTGCTGATTTCATAGAATCCGAGAATGATTTGCACTGGAAAGGGACCTTGAAGATAATCTAGTTCCAACCCACATTTCCTATTTTAGTCTTAACTTAAAATTCCTAAGTCATATTTCCAACTATGAAAAAAATCTTTTATTGCTAAACCAAGTGACTGGACATTAGGAAATCCTAGTTCTAGGTCTTCTGCTTATTATTTACCTTGAACAAAATTTTTTGGTTTTGCTACTTTGTCATAGACTCATAAAGACACCTTGGTCTTAGTGAGGAGGAAGGGAAAAAATCCCCTTTTAAAAATTTCACAGTATGTACATGTAGAGATTTCTTATGAACATAGATCAGATCATAAACTTTCTTTTTTAATATATTGACAATGCCAACAGCCCATTGTTCACTTAGATATATTTTCACCCCTCTGCATGTTACCTAAGTAATATTTTTTCTGTCAAGTATTTTCTCCTATCGTAGAGGGGAAGTCAAAAGGTGCTTGGATGATGATTCCCAACACATCTGTTTTTTCTATTGGAAATACTGGCAAAAAGGTTAATGGCTTTGTCAGTACTGTCTTACTATGGGACAGGTTTGGCTCCATCTGTGTTTGATACATAAATTTAGCCATTTATGACCAAAGATCAGCACTAACTTAGTGCTGAATCACAGCACAGTCAGAAAGTAACACAAAAGTAGAAGGAAGATAATACAATAATCCTGTGCTGTTTGGCAACTGGAACAGCCTTTAGGTTGTTTACTTTTAGGCAGGAAGAGGTTTCACCAATAACCTACCTTGTTAATACCATTGAAATGCCAGCTGCTGAGGCTTGGGCAGTCCAGCCCTCAGTACAAGAAGACACTAAGCACCCATGTGTCACCCAGCACTTGGGAACTCCCAGAACTGAAACCAGAGTTAACTGCTGTTTGCTGACAAGTAATCTTTTATAGCTCGGTAAGAAGACTTCTTGCTGTACAGATCTATATTAAAATAATTTCAATAAGGACTTAATTTCTTTTCTGTGTTACACTGCATAATTCCCCCGCTTAATGTATTGACTGGTTCTATTGATTGTTGTTTGTGTTCTGGGTCATTCCCTTCCCCTTTTGGATTGGTTCCAAGCTGTCCCCTTCCCTTTTCCCCACCCCCATACTTAAGGTGCTGGACAGAGAGAAGAAGCCGCTTTTGTGGGCTCTCTCTGGGTGTGTACAAGTCCTGCAAGGGCTTAATAAACCCCAGTTGAATTTCTCACAAGAGTCCTCCCTTCTTCCTCGCCACTGTTCACGCTTCTGCCGAAGGCAAGAACCCACAGGATCGGGGACATATCGCAGAGTATGGACTTGTACCGACACTGCAGCATCGGTGCTCGAGCTAGCCAGAAACGGGATGCGAGTTCCCTGAGAGCAGCACCGCACCACTGCATCCTAAAGTCTATCTCATTCCATGAGAAGCATAATTACCAGTGGCCTCATCAGTGCTGAGGGAATGGAGGATTGTTGGAAATCACTTCCTTTCAGCTGCTGGGCACACTGTGTCTAATATAACCCAGTGTATGCTTGATTTCCTTGCTTACACAGGAGTTTGTATTTGCCTCTCTTGAACTCCATGATTCTTGCATCCTCTTGTTTGCTGAAATTCCTGTGAATAACAGCTCAGGCCTCCAGCATATCAATCACTGCACCGTGCCCATTTTGTATCACCCAAAACCCAAACAAACATGTGTTCCAGCTCCTTGCCCAGTTCAATGACAAACGTGTTTCATGGCTTTGTGATGAGTTGACTGTGGCTGGCTGCCAGGCTCCCACCAAAGCCACTCTATCACTCCCTTCCTCAGCTGGACAGGGGAGAGAGAATGTAAAGAAAAGCTCATGGGTCAACATAAGGACAGGAAGAGATCACTCACTAGTTACCATGAACTGCTCCTGTGTGGGTCCCTTCCATGGGGTGCAGTCCTTCAGGAATAGGTTGCTCCAGCATGGGTCTGCTACAGGGTAACAAGTCCTACCAGCCTTCCTGCTCCAGCATGGATTCCTCTCCATGGGACCACATGCCTTGTCAGGAGCCTGCTCCAATGTAGGCTTACCAAAGGGCCACAGTCTCCTTTGGGCATCCCCCTGGTATAGGCTCCTCCACAGGCTGCAGGAGGGGATATCTGTTCCACCACGGACCTCTGTGGGCTGTAGGGGCACAGCTGCCTCACCATGGTCTGCACCAGGGCTGTGGAGGAATCTCTGCTGTGGCACCTGGAGCACCTCCTCCCCCTCCTCCACTGACCTTGGTGTCTGCAGGGCTGTTTCTTTCACATATTCTTGCTCCTCTCTCTGCTGCTGTTTCTGCAGTGGTTTTTTTCCTGTCTTAAATCTGTTATCACCATTGCTGATGGGCTTGATTTTGGCCAGTGCTCTGGGTCCATCTTGGAGCCGGCTGGTGATGGCTTTGTAGGGCACGGGGAAGGTTTACAGCACATTCCCATAGAAGAACACTATAGCCCTCCTGCTACCAAAACTTTGCCACGAAAACCCAATACACATTGAATCATTAACCACTGCTCTCTGATCCCAGCAGTCCAGCCAGTTTTTCACTACCCTTGCAGCATACAAATCCAATCCACATCTCCTCAGTTTAGCTACCACTACACTACGAAAGACAGTGTTGAAAGTCTTGCTTCAGATAAGCTACATCTGTTACTCTCCTTTCATCCACAGAGCCAGCCATTTCATCATAGAAGGCAATCAGATTGGTCAAGGATGATATAACTGATAAATCTCTGCTGGCTGATTCCAGTCATCATTCTGTCCTTCATGAGTCTAAAATGTGGAGGACTTGTTCCTTCATTTTCCCAGGAGCTGACCATGCTGTAGACCTTCCTTCTTGGCTTTTTAAAAATATTGATGTGATACTTGTCTTTTACCAGCAACTGGGGCGTTCCCCCAGTTGCCACAGCCTTTCAAAGATGACAAAGAAGAGCCTCACAAACACATTGGCTGTCTCAATTTCTGTGGATGCATCTTGCCTGGCCCTATGTCCAGAAATACTTAAATCATTCCTAATGTGATCTTCCTGTAGGATGGGTAGTGCCTCAGCCCCCACAATTTGCTATTAGACTCAGAGACCTGACCTTGGCAGTAAAAAACAAGGCAATCAAGGCATTAAGTACTCCAGTCTTTTCTATGCAATTTGTCACTATATCCTTTGCATCTTGCCTGCACTATTTAGCAGTGAGTTTACATTTTTCTTCACCTTTCTTTCAGGGCTGCTTATCTGTAGCAGCTCTTCTTGTTGCCTTCTATGTGTCTTGGTGGTTTTGACCCCAGCTGTGTGGCTTTCCTAATCTGACTCCTGAATGCCTGAGTGATGCTGCCAGATTTCCTGGTAACTTCCTTTCTATATCTGAGTTCAGCTAAAACTTTCCTCTTCAGCCAATCTGGCTTCCCACTGTATCTGCCCATCTTCTGGTGCAATCACAATGGGCCATTATAGTGCTTCGAGGACATTTGATTGGAAGACGAATTCTCTTTTTTCTTTCTTGGCTCCCCAGTGATTCCTGCTGACCAATTCCTTGACAAAGCTAAAGTCCACTCTCCTGAAGTTCAGATCTTTGCTATGTACCTTCCCTTAGCATCTTAAATTTAACCTGTTTTCCCACTCCTTTTTTGATCTGCATATTTTGATGAACCTGCTTAGAAACCTTTCTCAACAACAAGAATATTGGGAAAGGTGCTCTTGTCTTTCTTTCTTATGCTGGTGCCATCACTTTTCACTAGTCCTCACTCCCAGAAAATAGTCCATGGACATAGAAACCAAAGGCTCTCCCTGTGACACCAGCTATACTGGCTTTGACCTGCGTAATACATCCTCTCCTATTAAGCCCATGTCCTTAACTGGTAGGGTCAAAGGGGAACACCACCTCAGCTCTTTACCACAGCTCAGAGTACTAACAGTTGTCTTTGATCTGCTCAAGTTCTCCTTTGGCAGCAACTCTTGTGCCCAGATGGGTTAAGAAGTACACAGTAATGGTGAAAAGGCAGTAACAGATAGCAATAATCCAAAGACACTGTTGGTCCTTCTGTGGTGTCCTGCACCAGGGCCCAGGACAAGCAATCAGCTTTCTGACAGCAGGTCTGACTTGCAGGTGAGTACTCTGGCCCCTAGAGAAGGAACTCTTTTAAATAAGAATAATCTTATAAGAGAAGTTTAAGGCAGTCAATTCCTTGTTTCATCTCATATTGATTATTCTTACTCTTTCTGTTTGTCTTTTTTTTCCTGACCCCATAATAGTGTAGTTTCCTTGATAACTTATTGGGAAGGGCATGTTTGTAAAGACTTAGCTTAGCTTACGCATTCTCCTTCATCTATCTTTTTGTGGAACAGCTGAGAGATAACTCCCTAATTATTGTTTATTAATGGTAGAAATTCATTGACCCACATTCTCACAGTCACTCTTTGTGTTTGTTTTAGGTATTACATCCTTATTCTCTGCAATCGCAGCTGATTATCCTGGGAAAAGCAAATGCTGACAAACAGCTCTAATACTTCGTGCTTCTCCTCCCCAGGACTCACAGTAACTGGTTTGTTTCATTAGGCCCTTTCAACACCTCCTCTTTGGATAACTTTTCATGGGACAGTGCAAGGTTCATATTCATCTGGAAAGGGGAAAGGGCTGATGGCTGCACAGAGGCTGATGGTGTTCCCAGGATCTGTATTATAGACCCTGTGTAATGTATAGGAGGAAGAAGTGACTGGTACACATAACTATGAACAGACAGTTTCAATTTCCTAGTAATGCTCCTGTATTATCTGCAGATACATAAGAACAGTTATGGTTTTAATTACATCTGGTCAGTCTAAAATTTAATTGCAGATTCTTTAGCACCCAACTAGGTTACAGAAGACTGGATAGCTGTTGGATTTGTCACAGGATGTTCATATCCCATAGCAATTTAATCAGCTGTACTTATGTTTCATTCTTTAGCACATTGGCTCTAGACTGTAAATTGCTGAAGATAGAGGGACCCACCTTCCTTCATGGTTGTCCATTTTCCAGCTCATCTGTTAGTCAATATGAGCAATAATACATAACTTCTAATTATGTATCTAGTTTTCAGGGCTATTGATTTAGTAATATACTTGGAATCTCTACAAAATAATTAGTTTTAAATTTCCTGGTAGTTTCTGCCTTCCTTCTTAAAAATTAAAAAAGAAAGATTCCATACTAATTTAAGCCATGCTGGCTGATAGAGCTCCATGAGAATATGATGAAAATAGAATAGAATGGCATTGCTGATTTAGTCAAACAAATTAAAAAATATTTTTTAAGGTGACAAATTAATTTCAACCTAGATAATAATCAAGAATTTACACCGGAGAAGGACATGACCCTTGCTTTTCGCCAATGAAAGAAGCATGAAAGTGTAGCAGTACTATGCACACTAACCACTGAAAAACTGGAAAGCAAGAGAAACAAAGCCATAAAATATTAGCATGGAAATATATACACTTCAGCCAAGCTATAGCTACTCAGGAAAACATGAGCACATATTGATATTAAGCAGTAAATTAACAATTTACAAGTATTATATTCCTAATGCCTCATGGTTATGGTAATTTGTGGTGTTTTTCTAATTGAATTAATTTATGGTCTAACTAGCACACCTTAAAATTGTGACTACAGGAGAACTGAGTGTTAGAATTCACATACTTTTTCTTTTCCTTTTAATCAAACTCCAGAGGAGGCTGGAACCCCTGATGCACAGAGTGGCATCAATGATGCTGCCAATCAGTGGCAGTCTGCTCCCATGAGAGGCAGCATGTCCTGCCTCCCTCCTCCTTTCCCACTTAGATGGGAAAGAAAAAAAAAGTAGCCAAAACGTGGAATGTTCTCTCCTCTGAGTAGCATCCACATCATTTGTTTCAGACTAGTTATATAGCCTGTTTTCTCACAGCTGTTTTATCTTCCCCTCTTATAGCTTTGGGGAGGGAAAAAATACTTATTGAAAAACTTCAGATGCCAAATAAACACCATATTGAATCAACCTTGACATAGCACACATTAAGTGTTTTACAGGTATTAGTGCTCAGCTTGAGACCAGGCTCAAAATCTTTATTTTAAGTCTTTATGCAAACTGGCAAGTCCAAAAACTGAAAGCTTTCAAGAAACTGTAAGTTGAAAAATGCACAGAGGAAATATTCATCTTTTACAGGTGGGCAAAAGAACAAAATATTTGGATACTCAGAGCAAGAATAAAGTGATTTGTGGGTGAGTTGTAGGTGTTATCTTGGCTTTGTACTGATACTGCACTTCAGTGAAAGATAGTTATCATTAAAGAAAAGTGACATTGGATTGTTATTAACAGAATGAGAGAAGCACTTGGCAGGCAACAGAGAAGAAAACCCTTGAAAGAAATATTTTTTCTTTGAGACATTCTTTTCCCCCTGTGAACTGATTGGAGAAGGAATGAAAACTACTTACATGGATGTATCATAAAGAACAAGGGGAATATTCAACACTGGGAACTCCTGAACATTTCATAACTGAAATCTATTTGGCTATCTGCCTCGACTTATGGGCTGAACCTAGCTGGCATTGAAACCGAACAGGGCACTCTCACTGTTAGCATCACAATGGCAGTATTATGTGGAGGTAGTAACTGATGCAGAAGTAGTTCACTTGTATATTAATAAAACCTACCATGGCTCTGGCTAGCACTATAAAATTCCATGTCAAAGTCAAAGAGCACATGTCACACCTTGGCATCGCTGTGGGAGACTTCTAATGGGTGAGCACCGAAATTTTACAACCCCATGGATTATATACGTGACTTACTTTGTTTGCTTCCCTTGAGCTGTAGGATTCTAATGCAAAAGACTTTTTAAAGGCCCAAAGATGGGTTGTAGGACTCTTCTTTGAGTAGCTGACAGGAGGTGTGTGGGTAGTGGGGAGGTCTATATGACACTTTTCAACTGTGTGAATATATAAGCAACTCAAAGCTCAGATAAATTTTTGTCACTCTACAGCAAAAATAATAATAAGAAGAAACCATGCTAATATTGAATTGATTAATTAAACATGCTAATTTCCCATTAAAAATTCTACCCAAACCTATCTGTTGTGGAATACTCAGTTTAGTTTACAGAAAAAAAAACTTAGAGTATCAAAGGGTTTGGCAGAATTATTCATGAATAAATGGGTTATAAATTAAGCCAAAGCTATCAGAAAAATAAAGGTGAAATCTCGACCCTGGTAATAGTCACATCTGTTTTTTACTTATCTGATCAATAACTAGCACCTAAGAGATGGGCATTGCACGCTTTCAAGAGAGGTATTAGCTCACAGATGAACCTAAATACCGGATCCCAAACTGAACCATGATGGGAACCAGGCAAGTTAAAATGAGACCAAAAGCATCCAATACGCAAATCTAAATTGCTGCCTGAAGTAATCACACAGTGTGTACAAGATCAAATTCAGAGCATGAGGTTATGTAAATTCACCCCCACTCCAAAATGTCCTCAGAGCCCGAGGTGCTTCTACCTACTTGAGCTCCAGTGCCTGTGTGCTCCCCTGTGTGTCCCCCCAGGCAATCCAGCCATGCGGCCGCCAGACAGGCCAGGGTAAATCATGGCAAGTGGCACGCCAGTAATGATTGCCCTTTGAGCCTGAGCGATGTGCTGCCCCACCAACCAGGTACATAAGGCAATCTCAGAAATGCTTGACTTTCAATTTTACTTCTTGGTTGAAGCTCACGTCACTGCCTCTTGCTTCCAGATTTCTTAGTCCTACTCTCAGTCAAGCTATTGCCATTTTTCCAAAAGTCCTTCCCTGTGACGTGGAATTGCTTACCTTTAAGAGGTTTGCCCTGCTATTTGTTTTAAGGATCTCTTTGCTTCCCTGGCTTTCTACATATTGCTCTTACTACAATTCTGGCTGCCATGTTCCTGAACTAATTTAGTTCCTGGCCTTGGTTTTTCCTGGTCCTAATATTTAGTTTCATTTTCCAGGCTGTCTTTAAGCCCCAGGAGTGATCACTCACATCCCACCATGTCTGATAATTTACTGAGGACATTAATTTATGCCTTTTTTTTTTTCAAAACATGGAATGGGACTCACTCCTCTTTTCAGGTGTGGCCAGGGAGCCTCTAGTCTCTTGTTGGGCCAGAAAACAAACATTAGTGGTGATATGACTGTGAAATAGAATGTATTCTTGTAGGAAGGATATTACCAAATAAAGACTACTATTTCCATCACTATTTCTACATCATACCTGGAACTCCTGGAAAACAATGGAAGCCAATATGGCATTTTGTATGGACCCTGCTGTTACTGCATGAGTCAAAGGCGATCCAAATATGCAAGCACAGGAAGTCCCAGCAGAGATTCAGGCCAAGCAATACCTAGTTTTTTAGCTCCTTGTCAGACTTAGGCAAAAAGTAGGCACCTGATTCTCAGTCCTGTGAAGACTGAGGCAACTCTGGGCATGTGGGGAAGGGAATCCCGAAGTACCTGGGGCACTTTCAAGACAAACAGGGAGGCAGCCCTGGAATTTAAGTGCCCACAGGGTTAGGTGTCAAATGAATGTGAGATTTGAGGACCATCATTTGGGACTTACATGTTTTATGTGTGACACAGGGAGGATTTTGGCCCCTGTGTACTTTATTGCTTTTTTACCACCAACTCCAAAATGTGGAAATCCAAAGCAGTCTTCATACATTCTGACAGTGAATTATCTGAATCTCAAATGCTTGCATGCATGCACCATTTCTGAAGGAAATGTATTGGAAAAGAAGAAAAAATATTTGATAACAAAGTTGATGATAATCCACTCATATTTTTCTGTAATTTGTGTATGGGCTTTAGATTGGAGGTTGGTTCGTTTGTTTGTTTTAGAGCTATTGTGCCATGTATTGTAATAGTTTTATATTAGAACAGAAATTGTTTCTGTTTTGTAACAATAAAAAAGGAGAATCAATTATCTGAATAAATAGTATTACCTCAACCTGTGCGTTAGCTGATTTCTATAATAACTTCAAAAAATTTGAGTGTATTTATTGGATTGTCTTTGTAACTCCAATATTAGCATGTTTCGGGTTTAGGGGATTTTTTGGTTCTTTTTAATATCTCACATACCGTTTGCAGTCAAGCAAGACTATTGAGCATGGTAAAGTCTAATCTAGATACTCAATCATCTTCTTTTTCACCATGGTGGAATGATACCAAATAGGAGAAGGATAATTTGTTGCTTAATACCTTTCTAAGGTATGAAGCACTATGAACTATTGCAAAATTGTGTTGGTTCAGATAAAGCTAGACTGACTTGTTCTGTTGCATGTGCCTGGATTAAACTGACATAAACTGGCTGCTGACATAAACACGACCATCATTTAAAGTTTCCTGAATGACTGGCTAATTCTTATGAATGTCTATCTTAACTAATGACTTTAAAAATCCCCTTCCTGACTTAAGAAGTCCAAACCTTCTACATACGACAGGTACAACTGAAAGTAAAGGGCCTCGACAGGTGTGTTTGGATCGAAATCACACATTGTTCTGACACTGCCATACTTAAAAACCAGACTTTAATTTCACCCAAAGTTTGAAAAACAACCAAAACAACCCAAACCCCTTCACTTAATTTTGTGTATCAGGATTTTCTGGGATATGTTAGCACTGAAGCGCAAATGCTGGATACCTCAAGGCTTATGTGGAATGCACATTTCTTATATGTGTCTCTCCAGAGAGATATGGAACTCTGCACATTTTCTAGGTATTCTATGGTGCTAATGCTAATCCAGACCTTGCCAAAATAATCTAAGAGGATTTGAAAAAACTTGTGCCTTGCATTTCTCCTTTTTCTCTCTTATGCCATTTAAACTGTATATTTTCAGGCCAAACACACCTTTTTTTTTTTTCTGTGTGTGTGTGGAATGAAGTAGCACAGGTCTGCTGAACATACCCTCATCTGCCTGGTCTGCCATCAACTCAAGGTATCTAATGGGTAGAGTGGCAGGGAGAAGACACACCACGACTGCAGTGGCCGAGGCTCCTTTCTCTCCAGTGCTGTTTAGGGGAAGTGGTTCACAAACCCCAATTAATTTACCTTTGCTCCGGCACAGCACAATCCCAATTATAACTGACACCTAAATGGAAATGTAGCACACAGACTTAGTAATGCATTCATCTGGTTTCTTCAATGGTGAAGGTTAGAAAATCTCATGGTTATGTCAGTTGTGGTTCGCTAGTCAAGGAAATAGAAAGGAATAATTTTAGGCTAAAGTAAGAGAAGTGGTATAGCTATTTGAATCTTTACAGTGTCTACCCAGTGTCCAATCCAGATATAGCAGACAGCATTTTCTGCTTTGTTCCTAGCCATATGTCAAGGATGGCGTCTACCTGCCATCAGGTCTCCTGTCTCTGTCCTCGGAAATGCTTAAAATCCAAATGGATATGGTCCTGAATATCCTTGATCTTGCTGACTGTGCTAGAACAGGGGGCTGCACTAGACAACCTTCAGAAGTCCCTTCCCATATCAAGTGTTTTGTGATTCTACAGTCTTTATGCTTATGTAGCTTGCTTTACTAAAACTGACTTTTTTTCTCAATCCCTTAGTTTACTGCAGTCAGGAACTGCGGTTCGTGAGAGTACAACTATCCTTCTTTCCAGTTCCGCCCAATTTTGGCATGACACATACTTAATTTTGGGAAAAATAACTTTCTTTTTAGGTTAGTCTGTTTAGTTAATCACTAACCAAATAAATTAAAAGTCAAAAGAATTGAATCTGCCCCCCCAAGAGGCCTACATATTGCTTTGGATAAAACAGTAGCATAGGTAAGACTTAGCTGCTCAGCCAACCCCTGTGTATTTTGTGTTCTGCCTTGCTCACATCCTTTTCCTCCTGCCATAAAAAACAGCATTAATTTATAGCCATCAATTTATGTAGTGTTTGTCAATTATTGGCTGATTATGACCATTGCATAATGCAGAATTTAACGTTTTTCCAGAATACAGATTTCCAACATTTTTATTATGTCATCTTAGAATTTTTAGCAGAGAATTATAATGTCCATGTCCCATCAGCAGCAAGTAAAAATGAAAACCACAAGACCCCTAAAAGCTTCTTACATCAGACAAATGCGTGCTTGTTAGACTCAATTTAGGATAGACCGTATCCGTCAGCGCACAACAGCGTTTCCTAAGGAAAGCTGGACCTCAGGGTAACTTAAGAGAAGATTCCTAAGAGCACCGAGAGACACAAGGGATCGCCAGGTCCTGGTCACGATACGACTTGACACCATCCGCCCCGCTGCAAGGTGTTTGAGCCTGACCCTTCCCGCGGGAGCGGCTCTGCCTGCCTACGGAATGCCTTCCTTGTCCTCCTCAGCGGGATAACGAGCCGGCAGGGCGGTCAGAGCCAATTTATTCCCAGGGAGAGGGATAAGCAGCTAATTAATTAATGCGGCGGGCACCGAGACAAAAAGCAGCGCTGCAAGGTTTGGGGTGTGCTGGCTCCTGAGCCCCTCGGCTTGTACAGCTTTCTTTATTCATGTTTTTCGTCTTAAATGAGAGGGGGCTGGGGGGCTGCCGCGGGAGGACGCGGAGCCCCCGGCGCGGTGCGGGCGGCCGCGCAGGCTTTCTCCGCGCCCTGCACAAGTGTCCGCGGCGCGGGGCACACCTCAGGGTTAGCAGAAAACAACAACAAGATAATGGCCCGTAATGCGCACCCTGGGCACGGATCACACGTGGGCCGCTCCCTTCCTGTGGAGCGGCGGGGAGCCCGCCTGCCGCGGCGCGGCTCGCTCCGCGGGGAGGGACCGACGCGTCCGGCGGTGGGCAGGGAGGGAGGGAGGGAATCACCTTATTAAACGCATACAGCGGGGCGGGCTGCTTCCACCGCCGCCCCGTCCATGCCCGCGGAGAGCCCGAGAGCGCCGCACTCTCCCCGCTGCCGCCCCAGCTGCCGGCGGGAGATCCCCGCGGCCGCGCACACCCCCGCGGAGCCCGGCATGGCGCGGCGCGGCCGCTTCCAGCGCCTCTTCGGCCGCAGCGAGTCGGAGGACTCGGAGCCCGAGGGGGCGGCCGCCGCCCCCCGCCGCCGCCCCTCCGCTGCCGCCGCGCCCAAGCGGCGCCCCGCGTTCCCCCACTGGCGCCCGAAGAAGAAGGAGCAGCATCCCCGGGAGAGCGGCGGTGCTGCGCCCGCCTGGACCCCGCCGCCCGCCTCGCCCCTCGAGTCCCCGGCCCCGCGGTAAGCGCGACACCCGAGCGGGCGGCGGGGGGCACCGGCGGGCCGGGCACGGCTGGAGACCGGGGGGGTTTGTGTCCAGGAGGGAAGAGCGTGTCCCGCAGCCGCCTTCCCGTCCCGCGTTCGCCCCAGCCTGCTGGTGGAGCGGCGCCCGAGCCGTGTTGACAAACAGCAGCGCCCGTGTGAATAAGTAACAGACAACCCTGTGCCCGGAGCAGGGAGAGGCTTCCTGCCCCAAACCAGCTTCCTAAGGGCGGCCGGCGTGTGCGAGTGGCTTTTGCTCTTCTGTAGCAGTGGGCTTTTTCTGGACGTAGTAGAGGAGGAAGATGAAAGAGGAGGGCTTGATAATGCTCTGCTACAGTGCTCCCCATACCTGTTGCTCTCCAGTGTGGTTCTAAGTCTTCCATGAGTAATAACTATCTGTTGCATGCTGGCTTCTTGGGGACACAGGCATTCCCCGGAGGCTGTTTAGAGCCTGTGGCCACAGCACAAGGAATCTCAGTGAGATCGTGGGGTTGCCGTGCAGTAAAACCTCTGACGTGAAGGTCAGTTCACAGTTGCATATGGTGAACTTGAGGCTACGTCAGGAAAGGATTTGGTTAATACTGCTCAGATCTGAACATCACAAGCCGGGCAGTGAGAAACTGTCAGTGCTGCCTACATTAAAAAAAAAAAATTAAAAAAAAATTGTAAGCTCTTGATCTCTCAGATGTTTGGTCGAAACTGAGAAATCTAAGTTTCAGAAGGTGGTTCTGAAGGTGGTGTATGAAAATATTAGTACTTGCTGAAAAATAGACATCATGTAGAAGTTACAACTTGACTAAAGCGTAGTCTAATGATGTTTGTATTTGGTATTGAAATGTATTATTGAAGACTTTAAACACCAACCTCTTCTATAAAAGGAAAAAAACCCCTTATGTTTACGTATTTTCAGGAAAGAGAAAATGAAGTCTGCTTTTCAGAACTTTAAAACTGGGAAATGATGTATGTCAGAACGTTACTGAGTGGCCAAGTTCAAGGCAATGCTGCAGATGACCTCAGACAGGAGCAGATCCCTCTTCTGCCTCCCTAAGGCCAGATAAGATGGAAGGGGATCACAATGTAGCTCAGGGTGGAAGGGAACCCCAAACAAAGCTGGCTCTGGGTTTAGATCCCAGTTGCTCAGGACTGTGTCCACTAGAGTTTTGAACCTGCTTCCTCAGCCACTCCTCAGGGCAAAATCTCCAGCCCTTCCGTGTCTTGGGGCCCTGTGCTCTTTTTATCAGTGTGTTTTGTATTGAGAAGCCCAAAACTGAATAGAGTATCTAGATGTGGGCAAATGAATGGTGGCATAAGTCTTTAATCTAGGTGTGGGTTCCTTTTTCTTCCAGATACCAGGATGTTTTTACTGCATAAATTTGTTTTCAAGTTCTGTGCATAAATTACTAGAGAAATCTAATAATTGCAAGTCTCTTGAAAGGACAGGGCTGTAACTCCTGTTACAAAACACTGGGGGTTTTGGTCAGGGAACCAATCCTTCTCCTGTTGATGACAGGGTGGGTTTGTGCTTCAGCACATGAAAATACACATGTATGTCAACATCTTTAGCTGCAGTTGGTCATCTTCAGAGAACACAAACTTCTCTTGTTTGTGTAGCTTTCTACCACCCTTGTCTTAATAAGAAAGATGGAATGAACAAAGCTTTTAGTATAAAGCCAAAAATGCTAAATGCATTTCTTAAAATGTGTTGAAGATTATGATAGCACTTCTCAAAAGACGTGAAGTATTTTATTTTTATTACATGCATGGTAGGCTGTAATGCTTGGTCTCAAGAGTACTATATAGGGCAGATAGGGCGTCCTGTTAATAGGGATGACTTTGAAGATATGAGATGTCTAATTAGTGGCCATTGATTTAGCTATGGTGTGGCACATGGCAAGCATGACAGCTGTCAGTTGGAAGACACCTATTTGTATGGTACTCCAGTTCAAAAATAATCAGCAGCTGTTTTGGTTGTCTTATGTTATTTTCCAGGTAGCCAATACTTTTCCTTGCTGTTAGTTACTTATCTGGAAGAGCAGTACCCAGCATGGCATTAAAAAAATCTTGTAATAAAAGCCAAACAGGCATCCCAGCTCCCTTAAAGTTGAAGTTACAAGTGTGCATTCTCCTGTCTGTATGAGATTTATGTTGTACTGCCTGCATTCATGGGTGTCAGGACAGCCAGATGAACTCCTCTGATTACTTTTTCCACCAAAAGCTTGTAGAATCTCCCTCAGATAAAAGCTCCAAGTTTGAGCCTCTAAACAGAAGAAGATGCAGTGAAAAAGAAAAAAAATTACGATTGTCACCGTGCTGTAGGTAACTGCATCATATTATGAAACCAATTTTTACTTGGTCCCTTGGAGGTCAAGTCCTTACACAGCTGTCATGGTTTGGACACTGAATGATCTCCACCCAAAAGGCAACTTGAAAAATTAAGAGGATGGCTTGGAACTGAACTTTGTAGCAGGAAGTTGACTGCAACAGGACCAAAAAACCTGTTTATCTTTGGGGTGTGTTTGTTTAGCAGTGTTTCTCAAAATGTATGCTACCCTATAAATCTGGAGCTTTTTGTATTCGATGGTCAAGACCAGACAAGTTACTTGGTCCAGTTATGAGTTGGCTACCATATAAATGACAGAAGCTAGATTCTTGCTCAAGATGTGTCAGTGTAATCACCATGAAAAAGGAGAGTATTTTTGCTGCTTATTACTTCCTCAGTTTCAAGAAACAAAGATATTTGAGATTGAGCATGTTAGAAACACTACCACCAGCAACACCCCTTGTTTTTATTACTTTCCTGATTAAATGAATGTTTTTATTACTTTTCCTGATTAAATGAATTCAGCTCACCTTCATCAACATGCTAAATATGTGAAGGCAAAGAAACCTGTGTGACTGTTATTCTACAGTGATTTGGCAAGGAAATAATAATTATTGAGGGTTCGGTAATAGCATAAAAATAAGGAAAGGGAAACAGCATTAGGCTGCATACGAGTAAAGTTAGATTGTGGAATTATACCTTATCTTGGGGAGGAACGTGCCCCTCCATGAGATATGTTGAATGTGAAGAAACATGTTTTTTAGTGGAGAAAGCGTCAATGAGATCAAGCTCCTGCATCTCTTCCCTGCTTCCATGTTCTTACTCTAAATCATTCACCTGTGACTTCTGTCTTAGAAGAGGTGAAGGAGCTATGCTTCACAGCCCCCATGTAACATCATATTTCAGAAAAAGATGAAGAGTAAATCCTTCATCTTGTGAAAAACAAGGTGTGTAATAACAGACCATTAGTAGTGCAATTGATTGACAAGAATAAAATGTAGAAAACTGTTACACAGTTTGCTGTTTTGTAAAGTATGAACCCTCAATTCAATGTACTTTATATGGGTAGCTTCACATTTGTGCGCTGTCTGGCTGAAAAAAAGAAAAAGGAAACATTCACCTATGCTCTTTTGTAAGACTGAATATGGATTTCTGCAAGTGTTCCTAAGTGCAATTTAGGGACACTTAGTGGGAGGTGAAAAGGGAAAAGGGTAATTTGGTTTGATGTATAATTCTTGGTAATCTGTAATGTAAGCTTAACACACTAGGAATAAAGACTTAGTATTTTAATTTTTTTATAGAGAGGAGTGAAAATCTTTTAAGATATCATGATCAAAGAATTAAAAGCAGAACTTTTTTTTCTGAGTGTTTTTCTCTACCTAATTAGACCTCAATGTGACCTTATGAGGAAATTAGTCCTTAGAAAAAATATTTTTCTAGAAATATACTAAAATAGGGGGGATGACATGCTAAAACATTAATTTGCTTTTTTTTTTTTTGCATTTTTAAGAAGTAAAAAATACTGTCCTGTGAAAATGTAATGATATCTATGCCAAAAGTAGTAGTTTGTCTCTCCTGCATGCGTTTAACATCAGCTGCTGCTTCTGTGTTGCTGATTGCATGGTTTTGGTGGCTGTGTAAACACTAGGGTGAAGAACACTCTCTTTTTCATTTTGTCCTTTTCAGAATCAAATGACAGTCTAAAAAATACGAACCAGTATGACTGCTGATGTCTTCCTGGTCAGCCTGCTTGGATGTCAGGGTATGAAAGGTAGATCCTGGTAGAGAAGAGTGGCACCTCATTTCTAACTGCAGTGGTGCGCAAGAATTGCTGATGTTCTTTGCTCTTGCTTTTTCACTTAATTTAGAAAAAAAAAATCCTTAAAAAAATGAAGAAGTGAGTTAGTGGATTCATGCTATTCACAGTCAAGGATTTTTTTTCCCTTATTTTTGGATGTTTATTTGAAGAGATGGTGTACCTTACTGTATCCAGGTGAATCTGATCCATAGTAGTGCTGAGTTCCCATTCAGGTGATAGGAGTTCTGTATTGAATATTTAAATGCACGTTAATACAAGGACTGTTGTGAAAAAGCAGGTTCTATCCTACTCAAACTAGATGCCAGTCTTGGCACCTCTGGTTTTAGTGTGTCAGATCCACACTTGGAAATAGTGACAAATAAAAATAGAAAGGTGTTTTGAGAAATTACTATTATAAAACCACTGTAGAAACCACCCAGGAAGGTGCACAAACAAAAAGCTCTTATTGAATGCAGGTACATGCAGTTGGCACTTAGTAATGCATGGAGTGCTAAAAACAATGTTAAATACTGGATGCGTGCCAGTTCAGTGAGTACCACTCGTTTGAATGAGAAAACAGCAGTTTTCAGTCTCTACTCTTTCTCAACACATCTATCTCTTGTCTCCTCCTTTTCTCCTTGTCTTGGCCCTTGCTCCTACAACTCTGTCCCATCTTTCCCTCCCTCTCCATCCTCTCGAGATTTACATTGTGCAGTTCTTACTGCACACTCTAGTGAGTTTCGTCTTGCATGGAACAAGCAAGTGCTTTATTGTACCTGTGGTGATCTCAGGGAAGAGGTGGGACATTTGTAGACAGAAATTAGTATGTCAATACAATTAGTTTCATTTACTTCATATACAAGATGACATCCATATCCTCTAATTTCACATATCTGCATCTGAAATAGTTCTTCACTTTATAATCAAGGAGGGCAAATAGTCATGTCTGCTGTGCAATGCATCTCACTTGAAGGTGAGTGTCTAAACCAGGCTAAATGAATTGCATCTTAGAAGTGCAAGTTTTTTCTCGTTGACTTTAAAAGCTGCCTGAAGGTGACATCTCCAACATCTAAATTTGGGCATCTGAGTTCCATCAATGTTACCCAATATGGGGGAGTCCATAGGCTGATACTTCCATGTCCGAGATGCTACTGTGCAAAGCCAAAAGGTTGTGAGCCTCAAAAAAGTATGTTCTGGTTTTTCATGTGCAGCTTTAAGGCACCTTCTTTGTTCACAAGCAGTCTGATTTGAGAGACTCATTTTTGCATAATTTCTGTTAGTGTATTCTGTTATTCATTTCATTGTGGTTAAGACTTTCCAAGTTTTTTCAGTGAATTGGGACTGATCGCTTCTTCTGCATTTTCTTGGGACGGCTGAGAGAAGTGTGGGAAACAAACCTTTCCCAGATGGCTTGAGAAAGAACAGGGGAAGCAGGACAAAGGGGAGAGAACACTACTACACCTATGGCCAAAATAGTAATGCTTAGGAAAGTTAAATTCTGCTGGAAATATAGTCCTGTGATATGAAAGATGGGGAACTGTTAATACTAGGCAGTTCTTCCTCTAGCAGCTTGCATTTAAAAATAGAATAAAAACCTGAAGACCTGTTCTGTCACCAGAGGTTCCTGTGCAAGGAAAAAAAAAAGCCAGCCTCCCTTCTTCAGCTTTCAAAACAGACAGAAGTCATCAGTGGTTTGCATGTGGGTAATGTATCTGGTAGTGGTGTATCTTTGTATATACAATTCTTGTGTTTGTCACAGCAGCAAACTTTCCACTGTACTTCTTATCTTCACACATGTGTTTGTTCATGCAGCCACATTCTGTGAGCTCACACAATGTCATCAGATATTTCATCATCAGGTGCTCCCTCAAGACAAGAGGGGAAAGATAGGCAAAGACTGATCAGTATAAAAGATTGGCCTCCTTTAGTGCTCTCTGAAAAAAAAACCCCATAGCATTTATTTAAAGAAAATAAGATACCATCTTCTGTATTATTCTGGAACTGTACTTGGAAATTATGAAGTAAAAATTAAAAAAAAAATAGTTGGATAAAAATCTTTTTTGGTACCTGAGTCCTTTACTCATTTAGAATTCACGGTTAAAAAGTCAACCAAACTAAAATTTAAAAATGTCCTGAGCTATGAAAATTTGTAAAACAGACTTGTTTGATGAATTCCCCAAATCCTGAGTTTCGCGTATAGCCCAATACCAGAACACAACTACTGTTTTTGTTGTCTCGAAATAAGTTTTTCTACTCTGTGTGCAAGGGGCCAATCCACACACATAGTCAAGGTATTTGATTTATTTACAGTTCTGTGCGGAAAGGGGTGGTAAGTGTCAAACCCACAAAGCCAGCACTACCAAAACTTTTCACTATACATTTTAGCAAACAGAAGCCTTAATTAATTTGCTACAAGTTTCATAGTTCTCGTATTGATTAGTGTTCTATCTTCTAGTGGTTAATGATTCTCTCACTTCTCATGCTGGTCAGTGCCGTGGTGTTTCTCTTCTTTTGGCCCAATGGGTTTTTGGGTCAATGGTCCGTGAGTTGGTGGTTGGGATCTCCCCCTGCAGAATCACCTTTTACCCAGTCAGAGCTGGTTCAGCACAGTTGCTCGGTAAGGTTTATAAGTTCCTTCCTTATCTTGGGGATTCTGCCCAATGTCCTTGTGGCCCATAAATTCTTGCATTCTTTGTGTCTGCTGTCAGTGGTACATCCTTCTCCCCAGCTTTGTTAACCTCCCTCTAGGTGTGGGATCACTGAAACCTGTCAGGCCCTAGAGCTTAAAAAGGCAATTCCACCAACCAGTAATTTGTCTTTTTAACACCTGGACAGAGCTTGTGGGCTGCTCTCTGTTTCAGATTAAATCTCCTTTCCTGTTGATTAGACTTGAAAGTATGCAAAGATCATATATCAAAAAACCTTTCTTAAGAAGATTTTTACATACTTCACAGTCTCCGACATTTTGACAAAAGAAAATATAAAAATTTCAGTAAGGATACCTTATTACAGTGCTCCTTGTACAGTTTAATCACTCCATAAGTACTCTAAGAAATACAGGCAGACAGAGGGCCCCCAGTGCATCCTTTAACCTTTAACACTTTTTTTATAGTTGGTCTTTCTTCTTTGTAAGCTACTTTTTTATTGTTTCCAGAGTAGTTTGAACTGTTGCTGGTGCCACATCTCTGGTGTTGCTGTTGAGGCAAGGCTGTAGGTCAGGAATACTGTCCGATGCTATTCAAATCCAGAAGGATCAGTGCCCAAGTTCACAGACTATAAACATCTGAGCAGAAAACATTTAAGTTGCATGGCCTAGTGGAAACCATTTGTCCCTTCTTTATGGCCAGGAGCAGGTGCCACAATGCAGTCAGTCTCTCAGGGCTTATGGAGAGTCATGTAGATGACTTCTAATTAACCCTAGGAAAGTGAGAGAGAACCTCTAAAATGAGTAAACTTGTGAGGAGAGGCTGCTTTTTAAGAAATGAGGAGGTTTTCTGTTTTTTCCTGGCAGAAGGCTAGCAGAATTTCTCCTGCTGCAACTTGTACTCCTCACCTCTCAGTCCTTCTCTGTGCGCCTCCAAGGAGAGACTGGCCCCTGTTAAGCAGCCAGTTTCTACTCTTCCAGATGTTTCTTGTACCTCATATCCCAACATGTAATCATCTTGGTGGCCCTTTTCTGTCTTCAGATAATTTTGTACACGTTTTGTGTAGAGGAGATGTAGGAGGTAGCCCCCACTGTCACAAGTGCATGCTGCTGATAATGTTTGATGGTAGAATAATATGAAGACTAAGGACTTGCAGAGACTTGGCACTGAGCAGTGCAAGGTAATTCCAAGTGTCACTATGAATCTGTGGATTTCTGGGGGAGCGGTTTCTTATTCTTTGACTTTCAGAAGGTTTTACTGGTCTCTTTGATTTGGTTTCCATAATTTTATTTCCTTGAAAACCACCAGTGGGATTTCATGGTGCACATTCCATAACAGCCAGGGAGGTGCTGTGTGATTAGCAGTCCTGACACATTTTCCTACCCTTGGCTGGGAATCCTGTGCCACTTACAAATTATTTAGTGATTAGCCAGTAATTCTTGAGACAAAATACATATTTAGGATTTTGGTACAGTATAAACACATGTGGCATAAAATAAAACCATATGATTATTAATAAGATTCTATAGCATTATAGTGGCCTCTCCATCTTCAAGAAGAGTGTTCTGATGATTCACCCATAGTTATATTGTTTTAGAGTATATAAAAAGTACAAATAATTAATTCTCTGTGTTATGGGGAGGACATCTGTCGATACATGCTGGAGCTTCCCTGTTGTCCCCTGTTGAAGCATCTTTGAGACCTCCCTTAGCTATGAGCAAAAGCTGAAGGGGTAGGGGAGAAGAAAGGGATGGAAATCATAAGATACTGATCATATGTTGTACCTATTGGAAATGAAAATGTTATGTTCCTTCTCTTGGAAGATTTGTGGACTTGGTGCAGAGGAAAAAGTTGTTGTATCTGGCAGGCTGCAATTAGGTTACCCTGAAGCCTTCTTTTTTTCAGGCTAAACAATTCCAATTCTCTCAGCCTTTCCTCAGAGGAGAGGTCCTCTATCCCCCTCATCAACTTGGTGTCCCTCCTCTGGACTTGCTCCAACAGGTCCATGCCCTTTCTGTGCTGGTGACTCCAGAGCTGAATGCAGCACTGCAAGGTGGGGTCTCACCTCCTTGGGGTAGAAATTGTCTGGAACCTTCTGTTTGGAAGCAGCATAGCTGGGTTTGTCTACCATTAACAAAAACAGCTTAATACAATCACCTTCTGCAGAGAGGCAGATTGATTGACTGATTGATTGGGCTGATGGATTGGTTTTTACAGCACTGAGAATAAGCTCACATAGTCAGCCTGGGAGGATGGATGTGCAGACGCAGCACCCAACTAACACAGTGACATGATTTGTAAACCACAGCTGCTTTTTAACTGGCTGGTCTGGACTTGGACACATCGAGCACAGACGTCTGCCTCACCCCACCTTGTAGATGTATTCTGAGTTAACTTTGTGGGATTCTTCTGATTTGTGGCTGGATTCCTTGACTTACTCAGTGGGAGGTACCCTTGTCTGTTTTCAGTTTAGGCAGTAAGAAATCTTTTTCTCACACCTTTTGTCTGTATTGTTAGTATACTGAGTAATCTCTCCCAGGCTGTGGTGGCTTGGGTTGTGTGTTTATCAAATGTCTAGAATAATGCAGTCTGATTTTGACTATGCAAATGGTAAATAACAGCACAAAGGACCAAAATAAAGTTGGCATCTTTCAAAAGCTCTGAATGACTACATATCATTTGCAATTTCAGAGTGGAACTTATCAGGCTTCTTAGTCCTTGTGTAATTTAATGGGTGTGTGAATTAAAAAAGAGGCTGAGAGGCCTATGAACATTCCACAGGGGAGTATTTTAAATACAGTTTAAGTGACAGTCCTGCAGGTGATAAGTGTACTCACGTGAAATGGACTCCCTGGTTCCTGATGAACAGCTCAGTGCCCATTTCTGTCACGTTTCCTGTCAGAAATGGAGTGTAGCCAGGGCTCTTCAGTACTTGGGGTGAAGTCTCCTGATGTTTTCAGGAAAATGCTTGTATTTAAAGTTCTAACAAACCCGAATTATGGAGGTTTCTGTCCTCTCTGGTGGAAGAGTAGAAATCCAAAGACAGCCAGAGCTGAACTATGACTCATAGGAGTCTGTCTCATTGTTAGCACTATCTTAGGCCACGTATCTGTGGCTTGAAGCAACTGGTAATTGAACTAACCAGTTCTTCAGTAAGATCTAGATGATATCTTCCTCTCTCGGGACGAGTAAAAAACTTCACTGTACAGCCTTTGAGTTAAGGTGGAGCGAATTATTTCAACACAGGATTTTCAGTGTTCTACGTGAATTAAATTTATGGGTAAATTAGATTCTGTGGGAGAGACCTCATGTTTTCACTATAACTCAATACAAAAGGACAAAGATGAGTAAAGTTACAACAGCACTGTCTACTGGTTCATTATAGTTAATAAGTCAAACAAAAACTTAATATAAAAAATGCAGCTTTTTCTGTTAAGAAATGAACTTCTAATCTTGACTTTCAAGAACTGTTTGTTAATGCAAACATACTATCTTTGGATCAAAGGATAGTTTAGAAGATGCTTTAATTTTTATAAACTAAAGTTCAAAACAAATAGGGGTCTTATCCCATACAACTTATACGTATGTGCCAGAGTGCTAGGAATATCTTACAAAGAAAAAAATTAATAAATAAGCATATACTTCATAATGTAAGTTTAAGTCAGAAGTAAATCTAGTCAGATGTCAGATGATAAACTGGTCTGTTTTGTTATATGAAAAGTCCCCGGTTTTCCCCCTGTAAGTACTAACCACTGTGTGGCATTGAGACTTTAATACAAAAACAGCATAAAAATGTGACCTCAAGTATAAACATTGTGAAACAGTGTAGTGCTTGAGTCCTGAGTATTTTTATGAATCCTCTGTATCCTAAATTAACCTAGATTTAATGGGCTTATATCTCATTTCTCCCCACTACAGAGTACAGTGCTCAGAAGCTGTGTGTGAGCCTGGCAGGAGCTGCTGGCGGGCTGCTGGCACTGGAAGAATGTCCCACTAGCTGCCAAACCAGTGGGGCAGCATTGGAGGCAGTAATAATAGTTCAGAGCTCACCCGGAGGTATTCGAGGGAGGATTGCATGTTCCAGGGGTGCTTGCTTTAGGTGCCGGGGAGGAACTGAACAGGAAGTGTCCGACAAAAACTTGGCAACTTTAAATTCTCAATTTCTGTATCTACATGTGCTCTAGCAAGTTCAGATATTGAGCAGAGTATTTTTGATGACATTGTAGTGTCACCTGATGCAATCAAGATTTTTGTGATGAGTATTTATGTTTTAATATTCTGTCAAGTTTCTTCTAAAAGTACGAAATACAGTTAGGCCATGAGAGATGTTTAATTACTGTTAGAAAGGTATTTTAATCACTTCTTGCTGTTGGATGCCTGTTTACTTTATCTGATTTGTCTTCAGAGATTTATTTGTCACTTGTTTTGCTTGGAATTGTTTCAATTATTTTTTAAAATGATTTTGCTAAATATAATCAGAGTGATTCCTTAATATCACTTGCCATACTCTACAGTTTAGTTTTGCTTGGCTTTGCTTGGTTTTAAAAGAAAAAAACAAAACAAACCAAAAAAAAAAGGTCTGTATACCTGTTTGGACATGTCTAATCTCTTCTAAGTCAGATCTGAGTTACTTGACAACCTTTGGCATATTTCCTTGTGCGATTCTTCTAAACAGTGCTTTCCCCCTCCCTGCTTGTTTTCTGCAGTAGTGCTTCTCCTGCATCCAGCTTAAAGCAAGTCCTTTATGCTCTGAAGACTCCACATTTTGATTATTGATTAAGGTTTGTCACAATCCAGAAACCTTCTGTTCCCACTGTTCTTTATTATGTTCCATGGAGTTCTTTCTTACCCGGTATTGGACAGGATAGGCTTTTGCAGTTGAAGTGGAACTCTCCTGTCATTATGGTGGGACAGCTGCCAAAGCAATGTGCTATTATGTATTCATTTCCTTCCACAGTGAGATGTATGGGTTCTGACTTTGTTTCACATGAAGTAGGAGTTTACAAGAGTTTACCATTAATTTCCTCGTCGAGACTCTGCAACCACAACAGAAGGGTTTCTCTCTCATTACTACTTACTTTTTTTCCAATATGCCATTCCCTGGGTTCTTTTTCTAGACACAGTATTCCCCAGACTATCCCACCATCTGATCTGTTTCGCTCATAATTCTGAAATATATTTTTATTTACTTCCAGAGAACTCACTGATGTACAGGCTGTATTGCAGCCTAGGTCTGTAGAGTAGATTTGATATAAATTTTAAAAATATAAATCAATTTTATATGGCAAGACAGAATAATTGTTTTCATTCTAGCAGGTGCATTTTAATTTACTGACTGAGCTTTCTTACTAGCAGGATGTCCATTACATGTGCAGATGATTATAAATAAATTTTTCAGCTGATGACAAAATAAGTGTTTATGTCATCTAATGAAGCAAGTGTGAGCAGCCAGGTGTTGGCAGCAGCTGGCCATGATGTGTGTGAGATACACCTGCTTCCTTTTTTTTACATTCAAAAGAAATCAAGGTGCTTCTCCAAGGGTAGATTTTGCTACATGGTGCTTTTTCTTTTTCTTTTTTCTTTTTCTCTTTCTTTTTTTCTTTTTTCTTTNTTACTCAGTTTGTGGGAAGAGCACATGCAGTTGCCTTTACCTCTTTAGTCACGTTAAGAGTGTCAGGGGAAGCAGCTGTGAAATAAAGGCTGTTGAGAGTTCAGGTCATGAAAATAAATACTGTCTAACTGGATACTGAAATGTGTACAGACTTACTTGATTTAGCATTTTTTATGTCTTCCCTGGGTTGCTCTCACTTGCCTCTCTTTTCCTTGTAATTTTAGCCTGTGAATACAAAAACTTGGAGAATCTTTTGAGTATGCCATCTTCTGAACTTTAGTGTCAGATTTTTAGAGGAGATGTTAGAGCTTGGTCGAAAATAGAGAAATGACTACCATGACAGCTCCTCTTTTTCTCTGCATGTGTATTCTAGATAGTCTGTTTTGCTTTTGAGCAGTGGTCCTTATATGTGTTCAGAGATATATGTGGGTGTGGTTACTGTGCTCAAACCTAAGGACTTTCTAATCTAGCAATATCCACAACGATCCACAGATTTGCTGCTGCCGCTTGTGCTTCGTATCAGAGGAACAAAGGGCCAGACTTCTTCCCATGTTTCAAACACTCCTCAGCCTGAGTGCAAGTTTTTTGTTCTTGTGGAGTTTTTAACTTCAGTTTCCAATACTTTTAAAAAGCTGGGGTTCATTGGTTAAGGTCTTTTGTCACCAAGTTCACAAAGCTGAAGAAGGACACGTGAACAGACAATGCAGTCATTGGGGGCATCTGGAGGAGTAGTGAGCACCTCCCAAAACTGTGAACAGGAATATTTTCCACTGGTGCTCATGCAGCTTTGAATGTTGGTGACCTGCTTCCCAAGTGCCAGAGGGAAGAACAGGTGCTGTGGCACTGCCGGTGCCTCTGCATCTCTCCCAGGGTCAAATCACAATCAAGGGACAATATGGAAACAATTTTGGCACTGCCCTCCCTGTGGTATCGTGTTATGTAGTCCTTATTATCACTGTGGTGTCCAGTACGAGTGCTGGCACAAGCCAGGATGCCCGGTTATATTTGGCAGAGAAGCCAGGGTATGTCAGGGTATGTGAGCAGCAGGCAACACTGACTAATGCTCCAGGACTTGAAATGGTGTTGCTGATGCCATTCAGTTCCTGTCATGACCCTGCTGCCTTTGGCCCCAAAGTTACCTCTGTGCAGAGGAAGGGTGTTGCCTTTCTCTATGACTCGTCACCATTTGCAGGAATTTAGGAGGATGTGATTGGTGTAAATATTCTCAGTCTTTGGCAATATAAGTCGGTCCTGGAAGGAAAAGATGGTTTCTGAGATGGTCTAGAGATGCAAGGCATTTGTGGGGGGACAGGGTGGCCCAGTTAGAGACTCTTCAGCCCCACATCTACCCAGGAGCTGTCCCCATGGCAAGAAAATATTTGGAAGACAGTAATTGAGTTCACAGGTGATGGAGATCCTGTTTCCAGCTCCTCCTCCAAGATGAAGTGATTATAGATGAGCACTCCACAGAAGATTTCAGAGAGTCAAGGTCTAAGATGTGATGGACTGGCACCATGCCACCGCATCAAACAGCCTGTCAGTATTGTTGGTAGTCCAGCAGACAGCCTTGGGAGCAAGCTCTGTGCCTACAAACAAGTGTCCTCTGCATGATAGATTTGCTGAACTGACTTAGGCTGCTGGGGAAGTAGCACCTCTAGTATGGTCAGAAACTGTATTTATCTTATTTAAGAGGTCCAAAGGACAGTTTTACAGTTCCACATTCATGAAATACTACTTTTCTGAGGGCAGCCAAATTTGATGGCATATTCAGCAAAACACTCCTTGAAGTCTTCCTTTCCCTTCCCACTTCTGAGTTAACTGATTATTCCTTTGTGATTATTCATGTGTGTGCCTGTGGACAACCACAAATAGAAGAATGGAAAGTTTTTAATGTGTTACTTAACTTTGCTGAAGGTATGTAGTGCATAGGCACTTTCTGCAATCACTTCCTCTATACATATGGCAGACTGGGATCACATGCTCATGAGAAAACGGAAATTTTGGGTGTGTTTTGTCCTTTATGACCTCAGTGCAAAGAGCATTAAGCTACATATGAAGAATATTAAATGCATAGAGCTGCTACAAAAAGCTCATCAAGTATGTATGCTTCTACTGCAGTGTATTTATGGCCAGTACTGATTTAACTCCGGTAACTTTTTTTTTTCCTATTTAGAACAGTCACACAGGAGCGAATTGAAACATTTTTGCTTTAAGTGAAATTAATAGTCCAACATGATGGCATAGTAAAGTAAAACTAGAGCAGTGTACATTTTTGCGTGATAACCAAAAAATTGTGTGAATTTCATAAATAAGCCTTGGAACATATGTAATCTCCTGAGGACATTTTATTGTGGAGGAATCCAAATCCCAGCCCCGTGAGAAGGATTTTACTTGGTGATGGGTTGACCTTGGCCAGTATTTAAGCACCCACCCACTTCGCTGATTCCTCCCCATCAGTGGGATGGGGAAGAGAACTGGAAGAGCAAAAGCAAGAAAAAACTCATGGGTCAAGATGAGGTTATCTTAATAAGAAAAGGAGAAGAAAACCAATCCCAGCTGATGCACAGTCCCTCAATAATTCTACCAGTAGACCAGTGCCCAGCCAGTGTCTGAGCAGCAGCTATTTTGGAAAAACATCCTCCATCACAAAAACAAAGTTTGTATTGCTGAACATGATGTTACATGCTGTGGAATATTCATCCCTTTGATCAGTTTGGGTCAGCTGTTCCCTCTCAGCCCACTTGCTGGAGAGAATGCGTGAGAAATTGATAAAGCCTTGGTGCTGTACAAGCACCATTCAGCAGTAGCTGAAACTTTGATGTCTTTTTGTTTGTTTTGATGTAAAGTAGAGTACCATGTGAGATGCTGTGAAGAAACTTAACTCCATTCCAGCCAGACCCAGTGCACACCCTTAGATGCTTATTCATAGTTAATGATTTGTAATTCACTGAAATATTTGTCATATTGCTTTGTGGTTGGAAAAATTGGTGGAAGAGCCTTGATAGTTAAACATGTGGTGAGTTTTATGCATGTACATAATGTGGAAGACAGAGGAAAGAAAAAACCAGCTGTGACTTGGGAGATCAGAAAAGTCACTATGAAATAATTCAGGTTGCCAACAAAATAAATATTTTCTTATATAAAGCTGATGAACAGTATTGTTTTATATATCTTTAAAACCCACACAATCTTTAATGTAGGAATCGCCAAATTAATAAAGGGAGTGTAAGGCTGATCTTTTTTAAAAGAAGTTTAAAAATTGCATTGCATTTTGAAAGCTCTTGAAATGAACTGCCTGGGGTGCACATGAGGTCAGAGTTGCAGCTTAGTTTTAGAAAAGTCCTGGATAATTTTTACAAATGAAAACATTTGTAGTTAGTAAGCTTAGAGCAAGGAAAAATAAATCCTAGACTTCAGAGCTTAATAATACTGCCTAGGAAAGACAGGAAAGGCTGTTATTGCCCAGTATGCTTTATCACATAATTAGAGAAAAATTTTCCCCACTTTGTTTATAAAATAAACTAAATAGTGTCTTTTTAATGCTTTAATGAAATACAGATTTGCACATCTAACCTTTTTCCACTGTCTAATTTTCATTTTGTAAGTTTTCTTTCTTCCTTGTAGGCTTTTTTTTTGAGTACTTGTTGTTGAACTTCCCTGTTTGTATTTCTTAATCCATGTAGGCATGAATTTGGAGACGAATCCATGTCCAACAAATTGCTGATCGTATCTTACCGCAGTGTGACATTCCCCGCTGTCCTGCCTCACTGAGGTAGCAGTGAAGTGTTATCACTGATACATCAGTGATATCCCTCTATTACCCTGGAGGTTACTAGAAATGCCACCAAGTTTGTGTGACTGTCACTATTGTCCCGTGATCTTGATTTGGAAGACCATGGAGGTGCAGATGTTGTGTCCATCTTGGATGACTCCCAGGGGCATGCTCATGCCCTCTCTCAGTAGCTTTGGTACTCACAGCAGCTGTTACGTGGTGTTGGTGCCTCCTGCCACAAGTTTTCCCTGGCAGATGCTGGGTCTTGGTGGTGATAAATCTGATGAAGCAGCTACTGAGCTGAAACTGTTAGGATAATTGCAGATGTTTCAGTGTAATTGTGTCTCCTCCCTTCCCTCTTACTGGACATACCCAGTTTTTGGTACAGCACTTACCACAGTGAGACACAAAGGATTCTCAGCATAATTACAGTGCAAATAGTACTAGATTTTACCTCTGTTTTTATTTTTTTGGTTTTAATGCAGTTTACCTCTTGATGACATTGTATGGCTTAATATTTGAGTTTGAATTTTTACATGGCACCTACATAGAGAAAGTACAACAGAAAACAACAAACTGCAACAGCTTGAATAATTCCAAACAATTTTTTAATGTTTGTACAAATTAATTTTTCCTGAAACTTCTTTCCATTTCTGTAGATGATTGGGGATACAAGCATCCTAAAGTCACTCTAGGACAGTTTCCTCCAAGAAGAAGAAATACATGATTTAAAAAATGGTTTGAGGAGTCCTTCTGTTAATTTTTGAAGAAGTCCTCACACTCCTTCATCTCTTATACTTTCAGAAGTGTTTCACTTCTTCCACTCTAATTTCTTTATGTCTCATATGCTGGAACAGTCTCATTATTTACATCTGCTCAATAATCTGTCCCAAATGTATTTATTTTGGTTAGTTTTGCACCCTTCTTTTTATGCTGCTCTACTGTCCTTTAATCTAGCCCAAATTACAATTTAATAATGAAGGTGAGGGTTGAGGAGGACAGACAGTTCTAGTTCCAAAAGTTAGCTGTAAAACAGAGCCCTCCAGTCCTCTTGCATCTTCTGCAGTCCGTGGTTCAGTCTGCCCAGACTTTCAAGGGCAACTCTGCTTTCTTGTCCCTGTGTACAGAGTGCAGTGCAGAACTGCTGCTGCATGTGGCTTACAAAGCCAGGGGGGCACTGAGTTTTCTTTAATGAAAACTGTGTGCCTTTTTACTAGAGGTGAGAAGAGCCTTTTAACAGAAATAGTTTACTAACTGCCTGCCAAAGTTTCTATAGCAAAACTGACTTTTGAGCCAACTCTGAGTATTTGCCTAGTACAGCACTAAAAAACAGTGACTAAGGACATAGAATCCAGCAAAAGAAAAGCAAAGTATAACATAAGCAGTTTGGTTTGCCCCTTCTTGTATTTATCTTCTATAGGGTTTCCATCTTCTCCGCCACAACTGTTTTTATTAATTTGTTTTGTGCCAATTAACATAGGGAGGCGTTTGGCATACCAGCTATACCTTAGCTGGAAATTTTATGTTAGGAGACTGACATCTCATTTTAACCTGTTTTGTGAGTTCTGATCAATACTGGGAGGATAAAAACAGATTTGGGTTAATACTTACATTATACAGACTTATGTGGGAAGGAAATAAACTTTTAATGAATGAGCTGGTTTCACACCCATAGTGAGATGGGTGTGTAAAATGCAGGTTGAATTCTAGATTTTTGTGCTGAAATTAGTAAAGCTTGAGTCGTGCTCGTTGCCTCCATTCTTACTACTCTTCTGACACATCCTTAAGGAAGAGGAGTATTGGGAATACTTGCGTAAGTTATTTTGAACAACTGAACTTACCTCATAGACCATTGCCTGAGAAGGATATGGGGTCTTGCTTCCAGGTACAGCCATTGTTGTTCTGAAGTTCCTAAAAATGTTATTGCATGTTTTAATTAGTGAGAGGCAGAGTTATTAAAATTATGTTGAACTAGTTCTCCTTAGGGAAACCAAGACTTCAGTGTCTTCTTGTTTCTCTAGCTCCTTTTTTTTTTTCCTGTTAATTAATGGAAACATTAATAGAAAATGGTGTGTTTCATTTACTTTATGTTAAAGATTTATAATTAATAGACTTACGGACCAGGCTACAGTGCTGCCTTCTGATGGAAACAGATCAGCTGAGGTCTTTCAGGAAGTCTATTTCTTTACGATGCTTCTGCAAAAGCGTGCCATTTTATTCTTACATCTATAATTTACTATTTTATAACATTTAAACTAATGAAATTATCTATCTCAGAAATGAACATCAAATATTTAGGAATTATTTGTCATCCTTAGTTACCTCTTCCTGGTCCTTGACTTCTTGAAGTCGGTATTATCTCATTTGAAGACAGAAAAGAGTACAGTTCTGCATTATGGTAAATGAATGTCTCTTGATGGAGATTTCAGGGTCTGTGTCTTTGCAGGAAGAAACTTTGCAGTCCTAAAGGTCTGCTGACAGGTTGACTGCATCTTCAAGTGTGCATTTACTGCACACAGCAGCCTAGAGAAGGCTTTTAGAATGCGTGAAGGTCTGGGTTTGGAGACTGGGTCCGAAGATTTTGAGATTGTCCCTTGTTACAATGAAAACATGACAGCTTTCTTTCTTTTCCCTTGCATAACTGTTTCTAATAAGAGAGTGCTGATTACCTCAGTTGTTTACTCATGCTCCCTTTTGGAGATCACTTAGGGTTTGGAAAGGAATCTGTGGCTCCTTTAGCTGTGGGAATATTGTTAAGAAAGGAGGGGTTTACATTATACTTCGAAAAAATCACCAAGACAAAATACTTTGCTGTCTCAAACTGCGTATCAAAAATGTTTTGCCCTCAGATCCTGAGGCTTTATCTGTGGGAGATTCTGATTTCTTGTCCCTTGTGAATGAGTTGCCCCATCTGGGTCACAAATGATGAGATAAATGCCTTGTTAAACTGGTTCTGGCCCTCAGAGGGTTGAAAGTAGGCAAATGCAGAAATTAAAATAGAAGGTTTTAGCAGGTAACTACAGAGTTGCAGGCAGATGACTCTGTAGTCAGCTATTGTAAATAGGACATCCTAGATGACTTAAGTCAGTCTTTGAACTGGCTCCAGAACGACTTGCATTTCATGTGTAAAGTCCAAGGCTCATAATATATTTGTACCACATGATGCTTTAGGATAAAGTTTACTGTGTGAACTGTTTTAAAATTAAAATGCAATTGAAATGGTAGTAGAATTATTTTTTGTGATTCGAGATGTTTACTTAATTACTCTTTGTACTCAACTGTCAATTAGATGCCTTGCGTAAGACCCAGAGCCAAAGTGAGCTACTCAACCTACTGAGACACTGGGATGGTGCAAACACCTTTGGCTCCAAAAGAACACCAGAAAACTTTGTATGTGGAGCTTTTGAGTTTTTGTTGGTTTTTAAATGGTGCCGTGGACATTTTAAAACGTGAAGCTTTCAGCAGCTTGCACACTGAGAGCCTGTGAAGAGTCAGAATCTCTTAGATGGTGTTCACACACACGTGAACAATGCAGTTTGTCACAGTGCTGCACTGAAACAATTCATTTCTTGATGACAAAGAGCTGAAGCATGACATTTACTGCAATGAAAATTCCTTCCTTCAGCGAACACCATGGAGGCTTCTCCTGCTCGGTACAGACCAGGTCAGGTACACACAAGAGTATGTGATGCTGTAGCTGCAGGCTATTAAGAGCGAGTTCACCCTCTCAAGTTTTTATTCTTAAATCACCTTCAAACACTACCATAGTAATCTTATACTTTTATAGATGGCATCTTTAATCAAAGATAAGGGGGATGATATAAAAATTTGCTTGTCACATGGAGAGGGAGCTTTCATTAACTACAAACTTGACCCAAACAGAAGAGTGGGTGTGGCTGAAAGTTAATGCTTGTGGTGGACAAATCAAACTTGTTTTCACGCAGAAGTGCGTGTGCATTGAGATTATCCACCTCTGCTCTGTCTGTTTGTTAAATCTAAGAGACAAGATAAACTTACTTCTTTTGTAGAGGTGTGGCCACAGATCAGTGCCAGAGATAGAAATAGTTTGTTGTAACCAGCTTCCTCAAAGTTAAGACCTTATTTAGTTTTTTCTGAGGATTTTTCTTTATGTGTAATGATTCCATTACAGGAGCACATTGTTTTTATTCATCACAAAATCCGTGCCTGGTTTACTGTGTTCAGAACTGCTTGGCAGGCTCCAGCTCAGACATTTAATATAAGTAACATGAAGGTGTTTCCTGCTCAGGAGGTACCTAAGCCTTCTAGGATGATCAAGCACTGAGGCTGGAAGATGAGCTGTTCAAAACCAATAGTTGAAGGCCTAGTAGATTAGTAATCCAGAAGAGAGCTGTTAATGAACAGAGTGGAAGCAACATTAAGTAAGTGTACTGAATTGTAACAAAATGCTCATCATTTTAAATAACAAAGCCTTACACAAAATTAACTGGGCTGTCAGTGTCCCAGTTAAAATATTCTCCCTAGTTGGTCTGCACCTCCTTTCCCAGGAGCCTCCCATTTTCATTTTTTCATTTCCCCCTCTCTTCTGATTTTCCCATCCTTTCTTTTTTCTTCTCTCACTGCCTGCAAGATCACTTTTGGTAGCTGTGGAAAAGAGAAGGAGGTGAAACAGGAGAGTGGTAAATGGATTTGACAAGAGGCAAAAATACTGTCAGGAGACAACTCATTCCTCAAAAGGTGAAGCAAAGCAAACTCTGAAGGTGAAGCCCATGGTCTTCTGGCTCTGTAAAGATGCAGAGATGCAGGTAGGCTGCCTTCAGTGAGCTTGTATCCAGAAGGAATCCTGAATTCTGCTGCTATTTACTCGGTAAGCTAGTCCTTCTGAAGAAGCTAGTATGACTTCAAAGGAGCACTTCGTAGTGTAAATCCACGTTATGATGTCTGTTTGAGCTGGCAGAAAGCCTGACCTCTGTGGAGGTATGTAGAAAACCCATCCACATCCATGAGTTTATTTTGATGTGTAATTTTTGAAAATTTAAATAACTGTATTAATGGCATTTAAAGGAGTGTGAGAGCAAAGAGCTCTGATGATAATCTGTAGGGCTGTGGAATGTGCTGTGAAATGGTATCTTACATTGGTGCTGTGCTAGAATTTGTGACAAAAATCACTTTCTATGATGCATCTGTAACTGCAATTGATGTAAGTTGTTATTCTTATCTTGTTGGAAGATCTAACACTTTTCAAGACTTCCTGAACTACTTCTGCTGGACATGTAACTAGAAAAGCCATATGAAGTATGAAAATAGATTTTTACAAGTCGTAACTAAAAAGATGTCTGTGTTAAAGCATTTTTAAATTGTTTTCATAAATGTAACTGTATATACACATAAAAGATGAAGGTTGTTTGCTCTAAGACATGAGTGTCATGGACCTGACCCATTAAACACTCTCATAAATTGTGATTCAGTATTGTCCTCTCTTAAGAAATGATGCTTCACTCAGGTACTCCATATTGAAATATACATGGAATTTAAGTGAAAGTAATTAATCTAGGATTTCTATTAAAATCTCCGCAGATGTGTGTTTTCAGGCAAATGGGAAAATCCATAGTGACAACTTATGCAATAAAGTTAAAATTACTTAAAGCCTGAAATTATAAAGTCCATTATTAAGTCTGGAAGCAACAAAACACCTCATATTACATGAGCTGACTTATCTAAATATAACTCTATGTTTTCCTGCTACTTCTTACTGAATTTGTCATTTCAATTCAGTTTTCCATTCCTGCCATCAAAAAGAAGATGTTTAATCATTTTAGTAAATTGTTCTTCCTTTCTTCTTAAAACTCAGTAAAATTTTAATGGCCAGTTTTCAAAGCTGAATTTATAAAGCTAAGTCTACATTCTTAATTGGTGCCTTTCTAGTACCACTTTCAAAAAAACAAAGATCACTTTTTTCTGCAGCATATTTGTAACTGTAGGTTACCTAGGTATTTAGGTTGTTGATATTCAGAAGGGACATAATAAATCTACATTAATGCAATTTGTAATCACAAATCTCCATTGAGTGTAAACCTTTGTGTTACTTTGTGAGCAAAAGGTGGCTCAGTGCCATGTTGCCAAAAGTCTGAGTTTCAGTTGGGCTCAGCATAATTGATGCAAATGTGGAATGGCTGGTACCACACTAGATGTTTGTCTTTGTTCTAGACAGTAGGCTAATTTAGCTCATGAAATCAGCTCATTTTAGTGAGTTCCTTTGCTGAAATTGTAGGGTGTGGTTTATGAAGATTTTGATCCATAGATAAATGGATGAGTTTATGCAGCACCAGACAAACCTCACAAGTCCTGGTTGCATCTCATTCATTCGGCCCTTTCTTCACTCTCAGACTGTGCTGTCAGGGGCCCACCCTCATGCTGGGCTCAGGGACCTGCACAGTGTCTCCTCACTGGCCCAGTGGGTGCAGGGGAGGCTGGAGCAGGGGAGAGCATGAGGTTGCTGAAAGGCCATGTAATCTTCTGGAATCTCGTTCTGAGCGGGACCTTCCTGTGAGCTGCAGTCCCCAGCCTCAGCCTGGAGCTGTGGTCATTCATTTCCCTGTGACAAGTGGTGTCCCCAGCACAAGACCTGGCACTCAGCTGTGTGTAACAGTGCATCCCTGCTGCCTCTGTACCCATCCTGCACAGCCTTACCTGCCTTTGGACAGTAGGAACTTGAGAGGCAAGTTTGCTGTATGCAAACCTGCTTTATCCCTTCTTGTGGCCAGAAACTTTCTTCCCAGGAATTAAAGACTTCCCTACTTGTTGTTGGAATTGCACTGTATTTAGAATTGTCCAGATGAATTTGACTTATTCTAAGTTACACTTTGTTTCCACTAAAGTGGAACTTTAGTCCAAGGCAGATTACTAGATGCTCACAACAAACGTTAAAGAACACAAACTTCGCTGACTTTTTTCAACAATCACTTGGAACCAAAATGCTAAAACTCACATAAAAGACCAGGTGGAGAGATGCTGCAAGTGTGAGTCTGTATGTTCAAAAGCATTTTCATGTCCCTGGATTTGTAAACACCATTCTGTATATCCCAATGTAGCTACAGAAAGCAGGAAAATGATGCAGTAATGTGATGTTTCTGTTCCTCAAGTCATGGTGAGTCAATATGAACAAAGGAAGACAAGCATCATGTGTTTAAAGAAATGAGTGATGCTGGCTTTTTGTCTCCTCAGTCAAACAGCTTCATCTGGTTCTTTGAGCTTCTTGCTATATAACATGAGATATTACCTGTGTTAGGTAACTCAGTGTGATGATTATTGTTTATACGATGCTTTAAAGCTAGGCCAGAGGATAAATATCAAGATGAGCTTTTCACTCATTGAGATAGTCCTGTGCAGCATAGTTACAGTTGACCTAGGGGCAAGTATCTTATTAGTCCATTGCCCACCAAAACTGGAATTTAACTTTGCTTGGGCTTGCTGGATACTACTGTAATATTAGACATGTTTTGTTTTATATTACTACAAAGCAACAAAGTTCATTATATATTTGCTCTGGCACATCTGTCAAAACAATCTCATATGCTATCAAAAGTTGCCCACACTTACACATATTCAAGGAATCAGGTTTCCCCTGACAGATTTCTCTATACAGATCCATTTCTCCCGAAAGTTAGGAGTTGAAAAATTACAGTGGAAAATTCCAGGAATATTTTACAAAGCCAATTTTTAGTAACCAACTTTAGCTATTTCCCAGACATGGCTATGTACACAAAGCTGATGTAATGTCAACATTTGGCTGTGGGAGGAATGGAGTGATTATTGAAGGCATCATGGGTTTGTTGGGGCACACCTGGCATCTATGTACAGGTGCCACCCAGTGGCTGGATGATAATAATGAGCTTTTCTGATGAATAAAGAAAAAAAAAAACCACTCCAAAAAAGGAAAAAAAAATACCTAAAGGAGTACATCTTATATTAATATTGCACTAAGTTTTGGGATTTTTTTAAGCATCACTATCAGCGCAGGGAGTTCAGTTTCACAAAAAGTGGTAACTGACAAAATTTGTTATTGGCCTTCAAATTAAAGAATTAAAAAAGAGCTTCAGTAATTTGAATAGTTTACAAGTGATGAAACAGCAAGACACATTCCTCCTTTGAAATGAGGTTTTAGAAAGCGGATCAGTACAAGTTCAGTTATTTTTGTACCAAACCAAATTTTTGTTTGTCGTTAGATTGTGTTTTTTTCCTATGCAGACGAGGGCTAGAAATAAAACTAGAGAGAAGTGATTGTGGTAGGCATTAACTGAAGTTTATGATGCATCTCCTCATAGGAACGTCAATACAGAATGATAATAACTTGGTTTGTAGATATAAAAAGGGGAAAAGTGTGTTGCTGAAGATACTTAAGATACAAAGATACTTAAGGCAACAAGATACAAAATTAAATCTATTACAGTTAATTCCTTAGCTGAAAACTTCAGGAGGCAAAATAGTGAAAGGGTGATGAGCATCTGGCACAAGCCTGGTATAGATCAAGCTCTATGCTACTTGCTCTATTCATGAATATTTTAACTAGTTGTATAATAGCAGGGTTTCTGGGCAGCTGACTCCATTGTTCACTAAATTTCCAGATTATCTAGCAGATAACCTTATAATTCAACTTTCATGTTGGATTTTATAATCCGTCTTTCTGAAGAGTCTTTATTGGGTTTTTTTTTTCCTAGTTAATAGAGGTGCTAAAGAAGTTAACTTTAAACATAATTAATAATTGCAGTAATTTCTATGCCAGAGGGGCTTTTTGATTTTCTAAAGTGGAAGATCACTTGGAAAAAGAAACCAGAAGCTGCTTGGATTCACTGTATTAAAGATTTGGCTACAGAGCAGCGCTGTGTGTCTGTGTTAGCACTCAGAAAAACATGTTTTGAAGGCCTAATGACTGTAGTATTTCCAGCTGCATGCTGTTTGAAGTGCAGGAAAGACAGAAGCTTGGAGCCATTTCATCTCATGGGCAGTTGCTCAGAGCTTCAACAAACTGCCAAATGCAAACAAATACACTTAATAACCTGAAATTAATATATTGTACTGGGAAGGCAGTAGAAAGAAAAAACAAATATATGTAGGAATGGAAGTGGACAACAAGTATGACAAGTTTGTGGTATTAGAGTGGCTCAGAAAAGCTCTCTGCAGTCTTTGTGTGAACAAATGTATCGTGGAACAAAGCAACGAGGCAGCAGACCTGCTCTTCGTGGGTTTTTGTGTGAGTTGAGCAGGGACATTATGTCCAGCTCTGGGCACATCTTTGCTGGAGAGGTCTTGTCAGAAGGAAACAGAGAACATGGGAATTCCTTTACAAAAGGGAGGATGATGCTGAATAATGGTTGTGAGTGAGAGATACAGCTGAAGCCTGCAAGTATTTAAATGGTGTGAATTTGCCAAACAAAGGAAGGAATTATTTAGGTTGAATTAGTAAGGCAGAGTGGAGTAACTATAACAAAAGGTACTTTTAGGTGAGGTATTAACTCTGTTATTAACGTGTATGACAAAACACCTCAAAGTAAGCCAGTAGGAATACTTCTGTGATGACAAGATGTAACCTAAGGTTGTTTAAATGGACTTTTCTATCTCTAGGATCTAGAACGGTGGAGGCAGAAAGGTAAAACTTGATTCACCTGTGAATCTGAAGCCTGGCCATTAGATGGCAGGGTGCTGGCACAAGAGAGTGAGTGCTTCCCCACCACTTCTCAGTGCCATGCCCAAGGAGGAGCTCAGAGCCGTTCATCAGTCCCAAGGCCTGGGAGAAGTTTGAAATGCTCAGCTGCCCTATAAAAATCTCACACACATATCCAGTCACTCCCACAGCAGAAGCTCATGCACTACATGTCCCCCAAGCATCTGTGTCCCTTCAAAGGCCTGTGTGTCTGCTCCAGATTCCCACCCCTTGAAACTCTATGTGAGTAGGTAGATATGTGCAAGAGTTGTCCCAGTGTAGCAACCACTTTGTATAAGAGCTGAAGTTGGCTCTTCTACAACCAGGGACACAGAAATGGGACTGCTGAGGCAGTGGGAAGAGGTGATACAAATGTGGTAGGTTGCTTGCTGCAGACTGTTCAGGGAGTCCACATACTGGTTCTGTGGAAAAGATGACAGAAGGAATAACAAGCAGTAGCTTTGTATGGAAAACTTCAGCCCAGAGCAGACTGTTTGAAATGCTCAAAATATATTAAGGCTGTAACGACAGCAACTCAAACAATGCACAATTAAAAAACCCGTGTTTAAAATAGTCTGCACTGCTAAAGGATCTGCCCAAAGGAATGATCCTTACGGATGTATCCACACCTCTTTCGCCTCTGGAGCAAACTGTTTGTGTTTGTGCCGCCTAAACATTTGACCTGGGTCCGATGCCCCCATGGCTCTAAGATCATAATTATATTTTTGTGGCTTCAGTTCAAAGTGTCTGAAGTAATGTGAAGGTTGCTTTGCTGCCTGCAAGACTGGTGTTTTCATAGCATTATGCCAAAAGTATGCTGCATGCTGTGGGGTGTGGGGCACACAGAGGCTGTCTGAGGACAAGAGGCTGGTTGGGATGGTGGAGGGCAGGAGAAGCCACTATTGGTCTAGTCCCATCCTTGCTGTGACATCCTCAGGGCAGTCCATCCACAGAGCTGTGCCTTGGCTTTTCCACGGAGAGAAGTAGTCGGTCTCCTTCAGAAGAGGGTCCAAGTACACAGTGATGCATGTGTGGTACGGCTGACAAGGGCACCAGGACCAGGGAATGAACCAGGGAGGTAAATTATTTGTCAGCATAGGTGCATCTGTCATAGTCACGAGCACTGAGGGGGTGGATGAACCAGAGAAATGTCTCTTACTGCTCTTCATATTGTTCTGTGTTTTGCAGTAAATCTTTAGTCAGTTGTTTTGCTGATCAGATTGATATCTGCTGCTCCCAGGGAAAAATTCTAGTCCTGATGTGATGTGGGAGGGGGAAGACGAGGTAGAGAATCTGAATAAACAAACAAAATATCTTTCCGTTGTAATCAAGTTGCTCTTGCTCATGCATGCTCTCTCTTAAAAAATGATCTCATACTGTGTTGATTGAAAAGTGGGAATTAATAGTCAAGAACCATCTACTTGTTGCAGACTGAAGACTGTTCTGAAAAACAGCAGATGGGAGATGGATCTCAGGGCTGAATATGATGGATTATGAGGGAAGCCATGTCTGTAAAATTTAAAAGGATGGTAGTTTAGTAAGCACTGTTAGGTTAAAATGTATGGCAACCCACTCTTTTCTTCTTTTTGTTAGTGAGTTGTTTGCTCATTGGTCCTAGATTGTCTTTATATGTTTTTGTCTACAGGCTAGTTCTCTTCAAAATTACTTGTAACTGTCATATTCCAAGTTAATATGTTAAGATAATTAATAAGATAACATTGTGTTGCTACTAAGAATTAAGGTATGGACAGGTAAGAGTGATGGGGTCAGACTGTGTGGTCTGTAGCATAGAGAGGGCACTGCCAGGTCAGTTCCCATCCGATGGTTTCCTTTTCCAGTCAGTAGTTCTACTGTAAATCAGGTAAAGAGAAGATGTACCTACCAACAGAACTTCTCCTTCCTCCTTTTCATGCTTCATGCTCCCTCCAAAAGCTTGATAGTTTCCAAGGCATCGTTCTTGCTCTTCCTTTGCTTCACTGTAAAATGAGTTATTTCTGTAACTAACAGCTCTATGAAAATATGTGTGCTGGTTTGGGCTGGCAGGTATGGGGTATGGTTTGCATTTGTGCTGGAAACAGCGTAGGTAACGTGGGGCTGTTGTAGTTACTGCTGAGCAAAATGTCTGGGAGAGTTTCATAACATGCTCAGCATGTTGCAAGCACCTTCTCCCCCCAGAGCCTAGGGCTCTGAGCAAGTGGGTATGGTTACACAAACACGCCTGGGTGAGAAAAGCAAGGGTGTGGGTTGACAGTGCCTCAGTTTCTCTATGATGCCTGTCCCCCCCACCTGCCCTTGCCCCACTGCATTTTTCCACCATGCATTGGGGTGAGCTGCTCTGCAGCTGGGCTGGAAGGAGAGAATTTGGCTGGGCAGTTGAGGCAGAAGAGCTGCAGCCCTGTGCCTTCACACCCTGTCCTGCCCTCAGGAGCTTGTGTGCATGCCCATGCCTTCAGGCGGGAAGCGTACTGCAGCATTTCCCTGGAAAACTGCCCAGTGCCATAAAGTAAAACTTGGAGGCTCTGATGAGCTCACCTCGTCAGCAGATTGTTGGGAGGATAGACCTCAAACTGTGAGGAAATTCAAAGAGTACCTTTTCTCACCTGTTTGGAAATCTGCAGCTGGCTGTTTTCCAGTGCAACATCTTTGGGTTGAAACCTCCCAGGCTGCTTCTGTCAGCTCCGATTTGGTGTGAAACTGTCCTTTAAAAAAAAGGTGCCTGAAAGAGTCAGTGCTGCTTCACTGTATTCTGGGAGCAGCAGCTTTCTGGCTACCACACTGTGGACCTGCCAGTGCCCTGAGGTCTGATGGCCATCAGGAGTGGGCACGTGGGGAAAGGTGTGAGGATGTTCCCAAGGAGGGCCAGCCTTCATTGCTGGAAGGGAGCCAGCAGCTGCCTCCCAGGTGGATATTGCTGGCTTGCCTGGGAACCAGCACAGCCCCCTTCTGTGGCAGGACAAAGGATATCCTGGTGAAATGTCCTGTCTTCCTACCTAGAAAGTGTTTGCTTCCAGAGCTTCCTCTAGCTTCCTTTTCCCATTTGGGATTGGTGATGTGTTATTCTCTGACACATGTTCATTGTTTATCACTTGGGGTGCAGATGCTTGTCACCAGCCCAGCAGCACCATGGCAAATGGTGGCTTCTTGCAGAGTGTCAGTGTCACCTCAACAGCTGACGGCTCTTCCATCCACTTCCCTTGGGGTGCCATTATTTTCCTCTTCCTCACCCTGACTTCTTATCCAAACGCTTTCCCGGTCTCCTGCCCATATCACGTCACTTGTTCCATTGCTCTGAGTCAGGGAGTTGACAGTCCCCAGCCTACTGTAACTCCCTGCAGCTGTAGACAGGGCAGGGTGCCACAAGATCTTCCAGCACTACCTGAGCAGCTTTTTAGTGCGACTTTTGGATTCTCTCACATGCAATGTGTGTGGAGCCACCCCAAAAGCAAGCTCTATCGGTGGAGGCAGAACATGAAAATCAAGGTGGACAGTTCAAAGTCAGCTATGTCCTGGGGAAGGTAACCAGCTATTAAGAGTGATGCAGTTTCTTCCTCAGAAATAGGTAAATAAACAAAATAATTGCACTTGCTTATTGGGATATGTGTTAAAAAGTCAAAACATTTTCACCACAATTATGCAATAAACTGAGCAACTTTATAAGTATGCCTGAGGCTTTTCTGCTCACTTATTCACTCTTTGAAAACTCTATATGAAAGTAATTTATAAAACTGAATTTGCAAATAAAGCTGTACAAACAGAGCTGGATTTGGGACAATATGATGAGTCTGGAAAAGAGGCCTGTGGGAAAAAGGTAGTTTTTCCAACCAAAATGGAAAATATGCATATTTTAAGGACAAAACAAAACAATAACATTTTGAGATTTTTTTTTTCTGTGAAAGCAAAATATTTGATGAGGAATTTTTTTCTGCCTAGAGATCTGTCAGTGTTTCAAACTGGGGTGAGTTCGTTGGATTGCCACCAGTATGGTGGTTGCCTGTGAGGCTCCACTTGCCCTGTGAAGAGAGGATGGAGAATTGGGGCTTGCTCCGTTTTAGAGAGGAGCAGCTTTGGGTGGTGATGGAGACGAACCCAGACTTTTCACAGTGGTGCATGGTGGGAAGACAAGACATCAGCAAAAAGTTGATAAAGGAGAGATTCAGACTAGATGCAAGAGAAAACATTTTCACTGTTGTCCAGAGAGGTTGCTATGGCTCTGCCCTTGCAGATTTTCAAGAGTTGGTTGGGTAAGGCCCTGAACAACCTGGTGTGTTCCCATAGCTGACCCTGCTTCAGGCAGGACATTGGACTAGAGACCTCCTGGGATCCCTTCCAACCTGAATTGTCCTATGATCCTATGAAAAATTCAGTGCAATTTTGAAATCAAAATATCAAAATACATGCCATTTTTAAAAAGCTGCATTTTAACCAATTGTTGAATCATCTAAAGGAAAAAATTATATAAACTGTTATATTTATCAGCCTTTAATAAAACTGTATCTTCAGAGAATTCCAGATTCTTGCTACTTCGATTTTTCAGACAGTGAAATGGAAGAGATTTTGTAACTTGGTCAGTTTTCACTATTTTATTTTTGTCTTGAGAGGAGGCTAAGTGAACTTTTTGACATTCTTTGGATTCAGAATTTGAAATTCTCCACTGCAGAATAAACATAAGCAAAATTAGGTTCCTTAAGTTTTAGGACTGACTTGCTTAAAATTGATGTATTGCTTTAAAGATTGTGTACACTTCTATTGTGACAGCCTCTTCCCAATAAGTGATATATGTTCTGAAAATTCAACTCATTCTTTACTGAGACGGCTCCCAGAAGGAAAGTGAACGGAACATGTGATGTAATGTGGAACTATAAACCCCTAATGTTGTAATCTGCTGTCTCTGAAGAGGTGGAGTGACAGGAGATAAGACTAATTTTTTCTGCCTTGTGGCTCTGATGTGGTTATGCTGCTGAGTATTGTATTTGGATTTTGGTTGTTTTATTATCAGGAAAAAGCTGACAGGCTAGTTTCAGAGAGCTGAAGCAGGTGGGATGAATTAATGTCTAAGAAGAGGAGCAAGTAGTTTAGCTGAAATAAAGCAGTAAACTTTGGAAGTAACAGAGGCCTGGAACCACTGCAACAGGAATAAATATCTTAGTGTTTTGTCAGAAATACAGCAAATACTGGGGTTTTTTTTGCTAGGATGCATTAACTGAACAGCGTTTCATCTCCTTGCAGGTACTATGATGTATCAGGCAGACACTGCTGCGCTGTCCAGGAGAACCAAACACCGTCAGTAGTCTGCCCCCACTCTTACGCTCTCCCAGCGATATCAATGTCTACTGCCTCATTACCAGCAGCACTTAGAAAGGTAGGAGAAAACTAAATATGTGTGTTTATATAATTGTAATCTTCCTTTAAAAGACCCGTGTTTGAAGTACTGGAAAATTTTCAAATTAATAACAGGTACGGAAATAAGGAAGGTACGTAATGACTATAGCTGGCATGAAGAGACAAAAAAGAAAATGGCTCGAGGAGATCTTCCACATGCTCCCACAAACCATATGGCTTTTTCCTTTTGTTCACAAAAAATATGTAAGCCAAAATAATAAAGGAACAGCACCTACGTTGCTACAGTTGCCCACTTAACCTGTACTGTTTTCTCTGCAAGTTTTTTTCCCAGAGAAGGAGGAATGGCTACATTTGTTTTTAGTGTTCATTTAGCTCATGTAGTGTTACTCATTTGCTTGGCAGCAGTATTACTGCATGGAAGCAAGCTAGGGAAAATGCTAATTACTCCTGTTCTAATGTGAGAACTTAATTTCAGATTGCAGACAAAGTTGTGCAATGCCATTCTTGTCTTTATTGTAATCTTTCCGTGGAGAGAGAAATACTATTTTTCCACGTTAACGAAAGTACTCATCAGGCCAGTAATTGAAAAAGTTGCTTTCTTCTTGGTTGTGGAACTAATATTCATCTGAATATATTTGATGAAGGTTTAAAATATTCAGTCTTTAAAACAAGCACATTTATTTTTCAGTCTTCTCGAGCCAGCGAATTTCATCTACTGATTTCTGCATTTGGAAAAGACTCACTGGTCTTTAGCTGAATACACAAATAACACATACCCCAAATACCCCTTTGGTCTCCTTCAGGATCTTAGTCTATTGATACTGTGGAAACATCCTGCAAAAAGATCTTAGTTCTTCACAAAACAGCAGAATGGCACCTTACTGTGTTGGGATGACATTCCGTTGTACTAGAGCTAGCTGGGACATTGGCTTTCCAATAGAAAAAAATTGCTGTTCACCCTATTGCTGTCTTGTATATTAGCTTCTTGCAAGGACTTCTAGAAAAGCAAGTAGATGTTTGATATTTTTCAGTGGAAAGAATGGGAGGGTTTAGCTGTTGCTTAGAAAGCTCTGAGTTAGCATTTAGTTCTTCTTTTGGAATCATTTGTTAATGCTTACAGCTAAATTAAATTGTTGGGGTGTCATTTCTCTAACCTGGAATCAATCCATTTCTACTAAGAACATTTACAGCCTTTTAAATGAAGCTTCTGAAAGTGAGTGAGACTAGGCACATAATTTTATACTTTGATATATAACGCAAAAGTCTGATTGTTAGATAAATCATAAAAATCAGGGAAATCGCCTGGGGGGTGTGTGTGTGTGTGTGAATTCAGCATTTTCTTTTGTATTGGGATAATCTCCTGGTGTGTGTAATAGCACAGTCACCTGCCGATGACAGATGGTTTATGGGGATTGGGATTTAAGGAAGCCCTGCCTTCCCCCAGCATTTCTTGTGGGAGAGTGGTGGAAAACGGTGCATTAGAAAACAAACAGCAAAGCTGTTTGCATCAGGCTTCTCTCTGTTGATGTTCTTTCTATGGAAATCTGTTCATAAACCTTTCAAAGCTAAATGTACTGAGTAGTCTGGCAGAATAATATACCCAGACTAATTTGTTTTATCCTCTGTTTTTGCCTAATTCATTTTATTCCCTTTACCTTGGGTAATTAAGAACTGACTCCAGCAATGACTAAGACAAGCTCTCCTACATTCTTTTGTTAATTAAACAGTCTTCCTACAAAACCTTACTTATCTCTGGAGTCCCTGGAGCTCACAAAATTTTGGGTTTGTTTTCTGGGGAAAAAAAAGTAATTCGATTTTGCTTCTTTCCTTTTTTATGGTAGTAATTGTGATGGAGTGATGGAATTTACTTTCACCTGGATTACCTTCACTCTCAGCCAGTTCATACCCTGCTAGTCAGCAGAAGATCTAAAATAGCCACTCCCTTAATGGTTTTCTTTACCTTCTAAAGAAAAGGCTGTCCCCAGCATATTCCAAGAACTTGTTGGACTGTCTCCTTCTTGTATTTTTTTTTCCAACAGAAAAAAAAATTAATTTCCAGAAGTAATTAAAGCCATCAGGTTTTGTCCTTTTGGGTGCTTCCCTTGCATGATCAAAAAACATGACTTCTCTCCACCCAAAAAGCTAGTCTATAATAAAGTGCTATCGTAGCATACCCTGGTTTTCCCTTTTCATCTTCTTCCAGGATTGTTTAACAAATCTTCATCTTGCCTCTTCCTGTACTTCACAGCAACTGTTCTTGAGGTACAGTGCAACTTGACTTCTCTTTCTTTTTGTTTGACTTCCACAAGTAGTGATGGAAAAACAGCAGGATATTAAAAAATGTTTAAGATCACTTGCTTGATAGTATTACTAGGGAGTAAATGTTGTGTTGCCCAAATTATAAGGCAAAAATACTTCCTTTCACTGCATCATTTTCTGAGGAAAAGAGAGGCATCCTTCTGTAACAATATTTCTTTCTCATCAAATACTTCTGAGGTTGATTCAGATGTACTTCTGGTTCTGTACAGATTTCCATTTTCTTTCCCCTTGCAAGGCCATCTGGAATCTATAATTTTGTTTATTGTAAGCTTCTGAGTGGAACAACCGAAATTGTCAGTTATATAACAGTGAAAGAGAGATTCCAGAGTGCTCTTATCACAATACAAATTGCGTATGTTTATTAAGTCACTGGAGGCAACTGGATCTGTGAGAAATTAAAAATCATACAAATTTGAGTATATGTTTCATTTTTGAGTTTGATCCCCTTATAGGCCATTCACTGAAAAGTTGAACTCGATAATCCTTGTGGGTCCCTTCTAACTCAGAATATTCTGTGATCTTGTGTGATTCTTGACTTTTCTAGTCCTGTGCTATTTAATGTGCAAAACATTTGTTTCATGAAATCAAAGATTAGCTGTTTCTCTTTTAGTATTTTGGCAAATAGACATTTGATAACTCATTATTAAATATTAAAAAGTCCTCAGAAATAATTTCTAGATGTCAGATACACAAAATACACTATTTCTAGATTCTAAAACTCCACTTATTCCTCTTCCCAAATAATGCATTACATCACTGGTTACATTTTCCAGTTTTGCTAATTGAAGCTAAACAGGAGCATTTGGTATCCTTGAGTTTGTTTGCAAGTGAAGGGAAAATAGCTTTCTTAGATTCCTGTTCATATTTAGAATGTCTGTGTGGATTCACATTGAGGATTACTTGAGCTGTCATATAGCCTATATTGCATGAAGTAGATAGCTGTGGCCAGGATTTTATTATCTGGGTTTTTATATCTTTTAGACTTATCAATAAAACAATGTGGCCAGTGTTCTCACTGCGAATGAAGAAACAATTTCCTGAATATTTGATTCATTTCATTCTCTTTGGATAAATAATAATTCAATTTGAGAACCAAATCACAGATAAAATGTGTATTTTGCAGTCATGCATCTTCAGCAGTGGCAAAACACTGATACCAAGGGTGAAGGAGTCCCTACCTGTGCTATGGCAAACTCAAATGACCTTCAATTATGTAGTTAAAGACAAACAGGTGTTAAGCTGATAGGTTTCTGTATAGTTACACAGAAAGGCATTTATTCCCCTAGAGAACAATTTCAAATTTAGATTGGCTTCTGCTGATAGTAAAATGAGTGAATTAAAATAGAGTTCTTAATGCTTCATTATTTATATATTTCCTTTGCATTAAGAATAATGATTGCAAAAATCTAGACTTTAAATTCCATGCAAGATACTTAGGCTTCAACATCTTTTTTTTTTTCTAAGTCGCATCTGTGTGCTCTAATGCTGTCTCTGCTCTTATATTGAGGTGTTGATTAGTCATATTTTCAGATTTATAACCAGGTACCTGTCTAAAGGTTTCTCAGGATTCTCCATCTAGATAAGAGTTCTCACACCTACTTGCTACCTGAACACAGCCACTGCCTTTCACACAAAGATTCAGTTCCATGACATGAATATTCATCGAAGGAAACCGGGTGGAGTACTTCTAACACCCAGGCGTGGCTATGGAAGCCCATTTTGATTCTGTGTCAAATTACTGGATTAAATGACTTTATTCTATCACTGCCTTTGCCATATTCCTGAGACAGCAGATATGCAGATCCCTAATTCCTCATGCTCTTTTAACTCATCTTTCAAGATGATAGTTCATCAAGGTCTAAGATATTTTCATGTTAGGATTCCTCATCTGCTTCTTTAATTTCGGGCTGGCTGGCTCAGAGAAATGTTAGCAAGACATTCTGCCTAGCTCATCAGTGTTTTATTTTCTCAAGAAATAACAAAATCTACAGTCTGTTTGGAATCCATGGGGTTAGTAAATTACCTCCAAGAGTGATGTTTAAATGGTAGAAACAAAGCATTTTATACTGTCAGTTGATAAACTTCCATACCAAGTAAGTGAAAAAGCAGGTGAGTCACTTTCCAAAGTAACAGACAACAAAATTACCTGTTCATGGATAGGTGTGTGGAACCTGTCTAGAGGAGAACAAGTCGTTGCCTTAAGGTTCACCCCAGTTTTTAATAGATAAGGCCTTTCAGTGGTTAACCAATCTCCTCCCAGAATGAGACCGAAAGAAGAGAAGGCCTCTTTCTCCAGCTTGGAATCAGAAAGCTAAACAAAAGCTGGTAGCCAAAGTCCTATGAAATGAGCCAAAAACCCCACAATTTCAGGAGAATGCAAACCTGCCCTGAGCACGGACTGGAGGGAGAAAAGAAGGGGAAACTGTATGACACTGAAGCATCTTTTTCTTTTGAGGTGAAGGGGAGTTATAGGAAGGCAGTCATCTAAGAGAGGCCTAGGTGAGGCATGGGGCTGGGTTTCTCCTTGGTTTTGTTTTGTTTTCTTTTACAATCTAGATAGGTCTTCTCTCAGCTGTTTGGAATAGGTTATATCTTTCCAGCTCATTAAATGTTGCAGCAGGACAAATTTTTATTGTATTACCTGGAAAAAGACAGGAAAAAAGCCTGCTCAGTACTGTGCTGCATGTCTGGAATGTCTGGATTCTTGCCAGAGTTTCTATCTGCCTAATTACACCTATGCTCAACATTTTTTTTTTTCCTTCTCCTCCTCTTCTTTGTTGTAACTGTTGCGTTCCTTACCTGGTAAAATTACTGTTACTCCTTGTGTGGGAAATATGGCCAGGGTCACTCAGGGTGGTTGTACACCTCACCGAGAGTGTGGTTCAGTGCAGACAGGTCATTTGCTGCCGAGTGGTAGTTCCTTCCCCAAGTGTAACTTGTTTCCCTGAAGTAATGGTCACACTTTCCACCTCCTTCCCAGGCTTAAGCCGCTGAATCATTTTTCCTTTCCTTTTTTCTTTCTTTTCTTCCTTTTTCTTTTTTTTTCTACTAGGGATTCCCCCTTGCTAATAGACACAGATTCAAAATCCCTTGGAAATCCTACACAAAGCTGGAATTCACTTACTCCCTTTTCAGTTACTCATATTTGTGCTCATTCTGCTAAGGCATTTAATCATGTTGCTCCCCATTACCAGCCCTGGAGAGGAGAGAGTAGCTTCCCATGTTTTAAATTTAAAGTATAACTTTTAAGTTCCTTATGCAGACAGGTTTATAAGAGTTACCTACATGTGATGTGCCTCTGGTTCACTAATTAATGGGACATCTGAATAAAAACATTTAATTTATTTAAATCAATCAAAATACAGTAAAAATATTTTATAGGCTAAAATATGTATAATAATTTTATTTACATTTTTACTTATAAACATATACAGCTATATATATATGTATGTATGGGTGTATATTTAAATATAGATATGAACTGAAGGATTTGGGGGGGATTTTATTCATAAGCCGTGGCTTTGGGATGGCTGTCCTGATGTATTTGTATCAGTTGAAGAAAACAGTATATAGACAGAATGGAAAAAGAACAGATGTGATGAAGCATGGATCACATGACAATTTTTTGACAACATTCAGAACAGCTACATTATTCATTGTCTGTATGGCTTTTAATAGGATGCTATTGTGTTGACTAGCACAGTAATTCCTTATTATGGTTTAAAATGTATAGGAAAACATGAGAATGCTCTACTGGTTTATCTAAGTCAGTTTTTTTCCTTTTATCCTTTCTACACAGTTTGTTCCTATTCTTTGGCTGCAACCATGATGTGATTTGGGCAAGAAAGTGGTGTTAATAGAAGAAGAACACTGAAGTCTTTGCCTTGAAATTCATGGGGGAGAAGTAATCAAATTCTCAAACCAAACTAGTTGAGTAGGGTGGAGAAATGTGGGAAGGGAAAAAGAATGCTTCATTTTACCCTGGCCATACCAGCATTTCTTATAGGGTTGACAAAACATTTATACACCTAAAAAATATTTAATTTGCTGTGTCCCTTAAACTTTCAGAGTTTTTAAAGGTGTTTAGCTCTGAGTCATGCTCTGTTTTGCAACAGTATGAGATATTTAATGCATAAGTATTTTTTTAGATTTATTTAGATGATAAATATGTAATTCATAATTAAAACCACAACATCACCATAAACATAAAGAAAAAAACACAGTTTAGAGAGTGCTGAAATCATTATGGAAGCCAGGAAATGCAGAACTGGGACAGAATTTAAATGCTGATAATTTAAGTCACAGAGATGTCTCCTACAAACACTTGTATTCCCAAAAGCCACTGTATATTAAATTACTTGTCCACAGTGTTTGGTGAGAAGTGTCATAAACCAGTAAACTGAAATGGCATGGCAAATGTTAAAACCCACAAAGCACAGGGGGAATAATTGGAATATAACTTTTATGAAAGCTTTTTCTGCAGCGAGAATATTTAGGAGCATGGTCTACAGAGACATAATGGCAGTGTTGACTACCATAAGCACATTTAGCTGAAAAGTATGTTCAGGATCATGGAAACGAAGCAAAATTAACCCCAGCATGTCCAGATAGTCTTTGTGTAATACCACCTGCCAGCAAGAACCCACATGTATGTGAGCTCTTCCTAAAGAACTGCACTAAGTAAGAGTAGGGCACTGAACTATGCTTTTGTTAATTCTTTTGGGTTTAATAACATATGGCACTGTCCTTTAACATAGACCTGTCTCAACATTAACACTTAAAAATATAGAAGTAGCAATTTATTTTTAATAGTGCACTAGTGCTATTGTACCTGTAGGAATGCTGAATCAGGACACTTGGGCAGTCAGCTGTAGTTGTAAGCCAGCATTGGTAAAGCTTATTGCGCTGATAGAACCTAGATACCGTGTCTGTTTTTATGGAAAAAGATAAAGAGAAATGTGATATGAATTTGTGTACATCAAGCCCATTTGCTTTTGGGCTGTGAAAGTTGCATATCCATTGCTTTACCTGTGTCTGTTCTTTGTTAAGGACTTGATAGGAGGAGGGAAGAGGGGACGAGGGATACTAGAGAGGAGAGATCAAAAAGATGGCACAAAAGGAAGCCAAAACCCCAAAGCAAGAACAATTAGTTTTTTATAGGTTAAATTCACAGCATATAGTAAAGAAAGCTAACCCAAAAATGGAAGTAGGAGTGTTCAGGATACTAAATAAACAGTTTCTGTCATTTAAATGCTTTCAGTTACATGTTAAAAGGTTTGTGCTTTTATAGGGTTCTGCTATAAGTCAGGTTTATGTCTCTGCTTAAAGAACTACAATTCTGATATTTGCATTCCTAAAGAAAGAAAGTGATTCATAGTAGAATTGCCTTTCTAACACGATTGATCAGTCTGAGACACATGACAGAATTAAGGATTCCTTAGTTTAGAGTATCCATAATGATAGGAACCTTTGGTCAAACATCATTCTGCCCAGGTTTCCCAGGACACAGCAAGCATTCGTAACACTGCAGCAGAGATGTTCTGGATACAAAGATACGAGTCTTTAACAGAAGAAGATGACCGGTGTCCTTGATTCAACCATATTTGCTAATAGTGAAGACAGAAGAATCAAGGAACTAGTTATACATGCAGTGTCATACTCACTGTGTTGGCAGAGAACCAAAATTCTGAGAAGTCCCAATGTCAGAAAGCTTGGGCATCAGGTCCATTATAAGACTATCTGATTATTGTGATTTGGCTTTAACTCACTGAAGACATGTTCATCCTTTTGTCTTTCAAAAAGTCTGGAAATCTATGGCTAATTACAGCACAAGAGAGGTTCTCAGCTATCCATGACAAAACCTGTCTGGGTGTTGCTCAACAAAATTATTTCTCTGCTTAATAAAATACTGTGTTGCTGACTAGACTGATGGCATCATGGCAATTTCCTTGTTGGCTAACTTTTTTTTCCATATTCCCAGCTTATTATTCTTCTTATCCCCATTTAAACCACAAATTCATTTCAGTATTAACTTACAAAAGTTTTCATTTTGCTGTTTCCAACATGGCTTAAGGCACCAACTCTCTTATTTCCTAAAAATAACATCTAGATCAGGTTATGTCCCTTTCTTGTGGCTGGTTCAGAGAGACCTGGAAAACATCCTTTTCTCTTATATTTCTGCTGCTTTTTGGTGAGATTAATAGGAGAGCATCTAAGCTGTGTTGATTGTAGGTGTACAGGACCACAGCTGACAACGAACCTGGGCCTTAGAGAAGGGCAAAAGCACAGGAGGGAAGATGGCATGGAGTTAGGTATCATTTTCATAGAAGGAACATAGGTCCTGGAATATTGGTGCAAGAGGAATCTGTATTGTAGTCTAATACTTTGGCATTCAAGATGGCAGTGGATGTACTGAGTCAAGAAGGCTCCCTTCACCCCTTTGGAATATATTTGAAGGCAGGGATACCAGTAAATTCTTAATCTGAGAGACATCTTTCAAGTCCTCACAAAGTTTATTGAGGAGATTGTTGGTGTTTTATATATACAGTTAAAAACACCCAAACAAACTTGAACTTTTGTCAGACAACTTGCATGTATTTATTCTTGGCTGGCAACTTAAGACAGCTGTCACTTGGACAACTCTCCTTCCGAGCAATTCAATCCCTTCACCTTGATGCAGGTGAAGTATAAAAAGGTTATGTTCAACCCTACATTGGATCTGAATCCTGAATAGTAGTCATATTCAGCTGTGTTTGGAATTGAATTTCATGTGAGTTATTGCATGCTCCATGTAATATTGTGAACAAATTTAGTGGAAGCAGTGGATGAAAATGTGTTTGTTTTAGAGAGGATTAATGATGGCCTAAAGTCATGTGAGCAGTGGTCCTGGAATGTGATAGTGCTGAGGTCTTCAGGGCTGGGCTGCTGAATAAACCACAGTCTCCCAACCAGGGACAAAATAAAAGGTCTGTCAAACCAGCACACGTCTGTGCTTTACACCAGTGAGATAATGTGGACAGCCACATACTCAGTGTGGTATTGCCCAGGGAAGGCAGTGAACCCTTCATGCATTGCAAATTATTTAGGAGGTCTGTCATCAATGATCAAGCATTGACGGTACATAATGACTCTGGTAATGGTGACATGGGAGTGTGCACCAGGCAGTCTGGTATTATCAGTGGCCATCCTTTATCTGCCCCACCTCTGTGTATCATCGTGCCAAACATGTAGCTACATAGCATTTCAACATTTCACAGGTGTTACTTATGCTAGTATGTAACTTTTCCTTAGGATGACGCCCGGCACTTTACTGCTTTCTTCCCAAGGGTATACTCCTCCCTTCTCTTTCCCTTGGTGAGTACAGTCCTGTGAAGTTGCTCTTTGAATCACCAGGGGTTTGTTTCTGGCCTCCACGCTGGGCTGCTGTGCAGTGATCTGCAGTGTGGAGAGCCGAGGACTTGTACTGCATCATGTTTTTCTTGTACTGTTTCCACACTTGTGCAATGTGTTAGAATGGTTTTTAGGACCTTGGCAGCCAGCTCTGCTCTCTCCTTGGGTGTGGCCCTCTTTCCATTTTGCCATGCTACGTGACCAGGTGGCTCACAGTACACCTGGGCACCCTCAGATCTGAGGAGGTTGCGACACAAAGCTTTTGCTAATAGCCCATTCCTCCTGACCATTCCTTTTGCCACTTTTTAAGCTATATAATGAGTATGACAATTAGGAATGTGTATATGCATACATATATGTGTAATTTATTGCTCTGTAGTGCCAGCTGCAGTGTAATAATGGGTTTGAAGAGGGTAGTCATGAAAAACTTCATCTTTCTGGTTTTATTGTCTCAAGAACTGAATGAGAGTGAATAAGCTGGAATGCTTCTTCACTTACCTCTTTAAAACAAGCACTCGACCTGCCATGGCTGAAGATCTGCAAAAGCAAAGCATGATCCACTTAAAAAAACCAACCTGCCTAAACTACTGTTTGAATAAGATTTAGAGATTGTGAAAGAAATCTACCATTCCTACAAACTAGTATTGTTCATATAATTTTCAAAATCACAGTGGGTAACATTTACCAGATAAGTTTCCAGTTTGCTATGGTTACAAATAATAGCTAACGATTTAAATAGAGTGTAATGTTTTCTACTACAAACTTTGCTTTTTTATGATGGAACTTTGACATCATAATTTCCTCTGAGTCATATCTTATGACGTGCAAATGAAAATTTATCTTCTTTTCCTCTCCTATCTTTGCAATTCTCCTCCTCCTCCTTTAATTTTTTTCTTCTTTCCTTTTACCAAATTGCTTTCTAGGGTATATTTGCTGGGAAAAAAAAAAAAAAAAAAAGGAGAATAATTGTCTCAGAGGAGAATAGAGATTTAAAAGTTTAGCTTTTGAAAAGTCTGAAAAATCAGACAAACTACACCATAAATGTTCAGCAACCAGAGTTCAGATAAAAAGAACATCAAGATCTGTTTCGGGTTTTTTGTATTTCCTCTGGAGAAATTTGTGATTTTTAAAATGCTCATACAATTCTGGATATTTCCTCTCCCTCTTCTCCAAGGGAGTTTTCATGGTTTTGCTCCTGAAAACACCAAGGGTATGTTTTTTGTCTGGTGTGTAGACAGTTATTACTCGATAATTTCTGACTCTTCAACTTGAAAAAGACTCTCTCTTTCCAAACATGGGAGATGTGTAGACAGTTTGTGAGGGTTTTTTTCCAAGTGTCTGCCAAGCAGAAGAGAAGCTCCCCCTGCTTGTGGCTGGCTGCTGTTCATAGCCTTGTGCACAGCTGGAAAACTGAAGAGCCTTGTCCCGTTCACCGTGTGCCTGGCTGGGGAAGCCTGAGCTGCAGAAGAGGAAAACGATGGAGTCACCTGTAGGGGAAAAGGGTAGGTAGGTAGAGAAAAACCATACAGAGTAGGAGAGATTTGTATTCCCAGCCTCTCCGAACAGGTGCCAAGGAGGCGTGGGAGGGAAGCGGTAGATTAGGAACAGGAGAGAAGAGTCATGCCTGCCTTCTGCATACAGGAAACACTTGTTGTCTACCAGGCTTTAATGGTCCACAGCCACCTCCCTCCTGCATTCCAAAGCACCAACAAATAATGGGGTCAGTTTATGCAAAGGGGACTCCAAGAGTTGCTAATGGAGTGGTTTAGGTAGAATTTATTTAGAAAGTATCTAAAATAGTTTGAGTCCAACACTAGAACTGCTATAGCTAAAACTGTGGTTAGTCATTATGCTTTTAGGGGTTAACTTTGAAAGTACCATTGTCAAATCCGTTGTTCTAAGCCACAGACACCAAAGCTAGTCGTAGGGTATGTTGGATTGACCTATATTCAAACTATCAACTTCGGGAATTCAAGTGCAGAATCAATAACTATGTATTTCTTGACATTTCCTGGAAATGTGGGTATTTCTGAACTGTACAGTTTCATCAAGTTTAATCTAATTCCCTCTTGCATTATTGTTAATCAACAAAATATATTTTTAGAGGTAAGACATGATGTGGGTTTTTTTAATACCGTGTAGGAATTAGAAATTTCATCGAATTATCCACCAATAATAGCAGTGCAATGCTATTGCAGTTGTATCTCTTTAGTAGCTAACATTTAAAGGTTTGAGTGCACAGTAGCATAATGCAGCATGACTGTAGTAGTTCATCCACGTATCTCCCTTTTTTCTTCAGAAATAATAATGTACCTGTTTTCTAGACAGACGTATTGTCTATTATAATGCTTTCTGCATTAATTGGTTCTGTTTGGAGCCTAAAATAAACACACCTAAGAATAAAAATGCATTTCATGAGAACATTTCCTCTTAGAAGTTTCTCTTGCTTAACGGAGAATATTGCGATATGGAAGTAATTGTAATAAGCAAAAAGTTTGAAGGACTATTCCACTTGGTTTACATTTTTGCCCACAACAATGTAGGGAACCAGTGGGTTTGGAGTCATTCCCATTTTCTTCATACTGTTTTTATAAAGTTTATTCTAACCAATGTTGAGGCAGTTCTCTGCAATATTATTATAAGAAATAATTTTAGTGAATTCTGGAAGCCTTAGGTGAACACTGTTATTTGCAATAAATGCTAAGTTATAGTACTGCAATTCTGTATACTGTAATACTGTATAGTACTGTAAAATGGGGTATCTAGACGATGCTTATGAAGTCAGGCTAAGGTATTTTAGTAGTAATAGTTCCTTGTACTTAAAACTCTTCATTTGTACGTGGTGGAAAATCTGTACATCAAAGAAGTTATCAAGGAGTGTAAACACTTTATACATTTCATAAAAGAGCTCTTTGAAGCACACAGGCTATCAAACCCAAATTTTCCAGAACAGCTGCTCTGTTGGGCACCGTGATACTGGGGGGCTGACTTGAGACACATTTCAGTTGAAAGGTACCAAATGATACCCTGGTATGATGTGTGATAGGATTTACATCAGATGATTTTAATCTATTTAATGAGACCTTCTGTGGAGAAGAGAGACTACATTAACTTCATATTTAAATACAGTTTGATTAAATATTGTCATTTTTCATCCTGCTAAATGGTTTTCAGAGTCAGAACCATACAGTAATTTTTTTCTGTCACAGGACCATCAAATCAACTTTCCAAAGCCAGCATGTTAAACATGTAGTTCCCTTTGTTGTTTATGAAATTTGGCCTTGATGAAATTAGCAGTCCAATTTGCAGTTTGTTTACTGTCTTTATTCTTTCACACCTTAACAGCCTCACCTTAGTAGCACAGTGCTCACAAGGATGGTTTTCTGCCTCTTACAGCCTATATTCTACTGTGCCTGACCTGGGGAAAGTCCCTCTGTTGGTGGCAAAAGGCTTTTAGTTTTCCGTTTGTAGTCTCCCCTTCTCCAGGCTGAACGGCACCTCAGCCACTCCTCATATGGCTTCTCCTCAAGATCCTTCACCATCTTTGTAACCTTTCTTTGGAAGCTTTCTAACAGTTTAATATCCTTGTTACCTTGTGGCACCCAAAAATATAGGCAGGACTCAAGGTGAGGCCACATGCAGTGTCATGTAGAGATGCCCAGGAAAAGCCAGCTGAGTTAACCAGCACAGAGTAGCCTCATCAGTGCCCTGTTTGTCAAAGACTGATAATACATGTAGCTCCATGGGATTATTTCCTTTTTGCCCTAAAATCATTTAATGTAATGCTGCAAGGCTTTTCCAAGTGCCATAGACTTTCCAGACTGCTAAGCTCCTATTGACAGCAACAATTTTGTGTGAAGAGATGAAGATTGATGGTTTAAGAAAGAGCTGATTTCCAGAGACTGATTGCTCAGTCTGTGGTACAGATAGTCTTAGGTTTGCAGAAAAAGAATCTTAATTCTTGTCTCTGGGAACTATACGCAAATACTTCATCTAAAAGGTGCAAGTGTTGCAGTAAGCTATAGATCTCAAATTAGACAATTTATGTTAAATCTATACTAACCAGTATACACCATTTAGAGTTAGTGACAGGACACTATGCTCTCACAAGACAGAAGAGAGACCCACAAGCGAAGAAGAAAGAGACCTGCTTAATCAAAACCACTTACGTAATAGATTCTTTATCACTGTGAATTCAGAAATGAAAAGAGGAAAGGGTTTACATTTGTTATTTGTGGCTTCAGATTAGGGGAGACTTAAAATTAACTCCCAGCCACTCTCTTCCTCTCCAAAATGCTTTTGCCATTTATCCATTATTGCTTAACAGAAAAAGTGCTTTCAAGTTCCTCTCTCTTAGAACAAAACATGCATATGTTTATTTTCATTCTTTAGTTTGAAAGAAGTAGTTTTGATGAATCTTTACATGAAGATTATCTAATGATAAAACTCTGACCCAGCAGCAAGATTCAAAATCCTGAGGGCAAAGATGTGAGGCTAAGTCATATCAAACTTCCTCACTTTCTCTTGTAATGAAACATGAAGAGTTGCAAGTGCAATCATTTATGTTAATACTACTTTTTTGCATGTAATTTTTTTTTTCTGGATGTCTTTCAGGGTCAGGAGAGTTTAAATATTCTCTCACTTATTCATTGTTGAATAATCCCTGCTCTTACTTTTGGTGCTAGTTCTTTTCTGCTTTTTCAAGCCCTTTTTTAGTTCCATTTTACCACAAATAGCTTGAAAAATACAGATTTCATACACCAACTTGGGAAGGTGAAGAACCAAGGATACCGATACAAAATCAGTTTCTGCATAAAGGCACAGGTGGGTTTTTTTTCCTTCAGCCATCCCAAATTTGGATCAGAAAACAGTAACCAGGTCTGTGAGAACCAACGTGTGTGGTATATTTTCTCCTACTGTTGCATATCTACGCTCTGCTATTGCATGTTAATTAATACACGTAAGGCGTTTGCCCAACACTAACTTTGTAGTTCTTTGCAACATGTTCTCTGCTTCTGTAGAGCTGCTTACTGAAGGACTTGCTGCCACCCTTCTGCAGTTCTTTCTCCTATCCTCTAATTGAGTCCCTTTCATAGCTCTAATTTGTCTGCCAAATGACTTATCAGTTGGAAAGGCTCAACTCAGATATTACTTCCTTTTTTTTTTTTTTTTCTTGTTTTTTACCTGAGTGCTGCCAGAAGAAAGAAGGGGTTAAAGCGTGGGAGGATTGCTAAGAAAAAGGGTTTGGTTAGTGGCATACAGGACTGCATCTCACACACGATAGTTTGTTTATTCTTCTGTAAACTGCAGAAAGAATTATCATCATCATGGTAAGGCAAACGACACTCTCTTTTATTCCTTTCTTAAACCCCACCAGAAATCTTCACGTTAATACACAGGGTTTTTTTAAATCATAAAATCAGCTGATCTCCATTAGTTTTATAGAGCGTTTCTTTAACCGACAGATGCTCCTCTTGACAGAAGGGGAGGGGGGAAGGATTTTAGTTTATGGAAATAACTAGCTCTGGGGAAGAGGAGATGGGAGTAGACATGCCTTTTCTGACATGCCTGTTCTTATTTATCTCCCTCCTCTCCTAAATACTCATGTAAGGATCTGTTTCATTTTATCAATGCTTCTTTGTCTTTCCTGAGCTTTTTTGAAAGATTTCCATTCATTTGATTTTGTGTGATTTGTTCCTTTCAGTTTTACTGTTCTTTTCTAATACATCCAATATCTAAATGTTACTGTTTGTCACCTAAGAAATAATATGGGATAAAATAATTTTTTAGATAAACATCTATGCTTCTTGAGCTGATTATTTCCTTTCCAAAAAAATCCATTAAACATGTAGGCTCATTAGTCTCGTCAATCTATATTAACTCTGTTGCAAAATAGTCAATTTTCAATGTACGTTTGAATTAAAAATTTGCTTTTACAGTGAAAAAATAAATTGGAAACAGAAAGGTCCTGTTCTCTTGAAGATATGAAATGTGTCACTAAAATATCCTGACTTAGTAGAAAATACACTATGTGTAAAAATATGATTATTAAGAAAACTTATGTTTGTTTGACTTCACTCTGCTCAAGTCTCACTCCTTGCTTATTAGCTTATTAGCAAGCCCCTTGCTTACTCAGGTAAGTTCCTAAATCTAAAGAAATGCATTCTCTGCACAAATTGCTCAGGTAAAGATGAAATTGTTTTAAATCCAGTAATGGCTGTTTATATCCTCTATCTGCATAGCAGGCAAAGAGCTGGAAGAGGCAGGGAGTGAATTCTATGCTAGAGTGGACTTGTTAAATTTAAAGTGTGGTTTTTTTCCTCTAACTCTGAAGAGGACACTGTAAACCTGGAACATGGTATACTTAAAGGAAATACTAAAAAAGTTTAAAGAGTATATGCCAAACTCTTGGTATTCGGAAGAAGACAGTTTGGGAGTTAAAATAACATAAGACACATTTTCCTAATAGCAACCCCCCCTTTGTGTCTTTGTGAAAGGTCAGCATAAACAATGAACAATGAGTATAGTGAATTGAAGTAATTCAAATCCATTTGATTGACAGCAAGGTCAGTTAAACTAGTTAAATTTAGAGATCATTTAGGTTAATTTAAAATATAAGTTAAGTTAAACTTAACTGCTTTTTTCTCTTCACTGAATTACAACAAGAATTGACTGGGGTCAAATGTTTTGTTAAGTGTATTTTTCCCCCATGCTTTTAAAAGAAGGACATAAGCACCAAGCCTTTATTTCCATCTGCAACTCACTCCTCTCTCTCTGCCAGTAGCTATGGCACTCACCTGTAGGACAGCAGCATGAAAACTTCTCTCTGCAGGACACGAGTGGGTCTTGTGCTTCTCAGACTTTTCTCTCTCTCAGCTTTGATTTGTACATTGCTCCTTCCAGTTTTTCTACTAACATTTTCACAGCACGTTGAGCCAGTAATACTCCAGAGCGATTTTCAGCCACACAAAACCCGGCACTGTTAGTGTGGGATATTTGAGTGTCAGTCTCTGCAGAATGTCAAAGCCTGAACAGTAATAGGTTATTTATTTGAATGTTTTTGGCTAAAGCACTTTTTAGGATGCCATGTGACTGCTAGAACTTCAAGGCTTTCTGTTTCTCATGGGTGGGTGAATTACAATAGTGTGATTTAAAGATACCTGACATTGCTGCCTTTCCAGCATGAATTTGTAAGGGTCCTACACTATTAGAATTTTTGAAGATAGAAGGGTCTCAGAAGTTTTCATGTTACTTGAAATCCATTTTTTATGACCTTCTAATGAATGAAAAAGCTCAACCTTTCTCTTCACTAAATGGTCTTTTGCTTTTTTCCCCTCTGAACATGAACATATGCTGGAAAATAAATGTTTAAATTAAAGAACTGTCCACACTAGATATTACCATCTATTAGTTACCACAAAGTTGCTAATGACTAGTAAAAATACTGCTTTTTTCTCTAATGTGTGCTCTAAGAAGTGTTTTCATTTATGTTCAGCTGACTCAGGTGAACTCATCTAAGAAAATAACATCCAACTGATCCCTCAAGACACATCCTGAAGTTTTGAGTCAACAGATCATAGTAACTTACGCTCTCTTTTCACTGGAGACCAGCAAAGCACATGTTTAATTGCATTGTTAAATTAGGGGTTTGGCTGTGGCAACTTACATTAGCTAATGAGAAAAAAAACCCCAGCCAGAAACAGAGGAAATATTTTAATGCTAGCATAAACAGGTATGAATATAAATACAAACAATATTTACATTTCTTGGTTAAGAAGGCAGCGGCATTTTGCTTTCAGATTAGAACACGGCTTTCAAGGTTCATGCAGAGTGCTTGAAATGGCTTCCTCCACACTGTCCAAGGAATGGGTAGGCAGGTCCTCAAGATTTTTCAGTTGCCAATGCCTTTGATCGGGTATTTCTCAAGCAGCTAATGATTTAAGAGTAAGAATTCTTCAGCATAAGCACATTGAAGAAGCCTGATCTGCAGAGCAAGGGTACTTCTTGCCTTCTGAAATCAAACATTTCCGCGCGGTGCCCTGGAAGTCAAGCATTCCTGTGCTGTGCTCTGGCAGGCTGGGTCCCACTTGGGAGTCCCTTGAGAAGCTCGGTCTCTGTGCCCTCTTGCACTGGCAATACTGGCTCACCTACATTTATCTGACTTAAAATACAAGCTCTTCAGGGCAAGTACCTGGTCTTTTATGTGTTTTGAAAGAGCTGTATATAATTAAGGTACTTTGTATGAAGAAATTACTTCAAAACAGTTTACATAGGGCAGCTATTTCAGGATCAAGGAAAAATCTTTAGCCTCGTTCCCCGAGGAAGCAAGGCTTATGTGACTGGACTGGCTGGCTGTCCCTCCTCACTTCCATTCAACACCTTTTGAACTTGTTAGTTGTAGTTTAAACTACATTTGAAAGGGGGAGACGTCTCAGTGATAATTAAGTTCCCATGGACTTTATGAAAATCAGTAGCTGGGAAGAGAGAAATCCAGATCCCAGTTCAAATAACTAATTTTTCCATGTGTAATCTTCCCAGCTAAAAACTTGACAGCAAGTGTAATAATGATGGTCAGGTTGATAATGTAGTCCCAACTACTTTAGAAGACTAACAGCTGTTTCCATCCAAATAGTAATATACTGGTTGACACCATAATGAAGTTAAATTTCCCCTGTTTTTGTGCTCCAACAGTTTTTAGTATGAACAATATAGTCATCCTCCTCGCACTTGCAGTTATTGTGAATTTTCAGAGAAATCAGTATCATTCCTTATTGGCTTGCATTAAGTGTAAAAATTTTGTATTTTTGCTTATTTTAGCTAGCAATGTTCATTATTGTCATCTTATCCTTTCCCTATAATTAGTTAGTACTGGCAATACATACATAGAATAAGAAATTAATAATTGGGCTGCATTACTCATGATTGTTGCATCTGATAGGGAAATTTATAGTTGGTTTTTTTATCACTAAAGCACTTTACTTGTCTGAGCTGTATGAACTTAGTGCAGCTCTTAATGTTGCTCTTTACTTAATTGTTTTGGTTCTACTGTTTGAAAAAAGTCCTCAAAGGGAGGGGGAAAAGATAGGCATCAACTTCCTCATTTGTAAATTTTTTCACTGTCTAATAAAGCCTAAATCCCAACAATACAAAAACTTGAGCTTAAGATAATGACCATAGACTCGCCTATTTGAAGGCCACTGGTGGAAGATCACTGTGTGAGGACACAGGTCTTGGTTGGTGGTACAGCTTTTTATCAGCTGAATGAGTGACATTGGTTAAGGGAGGTAGGCAAAGACAAGGGTTCCATGGATTTCTGTTTGGTTGCAGTATAAGTCAACTCTACCTCTTCCCCAGTTTAGGCTCTGTGTTTTTCATGTGTTTTGGTATTTTATTTGCTTTGGCAAGCCTTGCTGCTGCACATTCACTGGCAGGTTCTGTAGGTTTAAGGTAGGTTCTGTGTGGCTCTCCTGAGCCAAGACTGTGTAGGCTGTTGATTAAGAAAAAATAGCTAACTTAACACTTTCCCAGCTGCAGGAGGAAGTGACTCCATAAAAAAAGGTTCTTATTTTCTTCAATAGCCAAAGGGCCAGACACACCGCAGGCCGGGCATCCTGGCCCGCTGCAGGCGGGTTGACCTGGTGTCTCCCTCGCCTCCGCGCTGGGCCCTCAGATGCTCCGAGGTGAGACTTGCGTGGTCCTTCCTGTTGAAGCTGTTCCACTTCATATAAGTCATTAAGCGTTAATTAGAAGAGGACTAGTTGAGCATTCATTAAACATTAAATACTAATTGAGCGCCCGAGGAGGGCGCCGGCACCATTCGGCCGCGGAGTCACTCTCACGCCCGTCCGGCGGGGGAGTCCCGGCCTCCTGCAGCCGTGTTCCCGGCCCGCGGGGGTCAGGCAGGGCAGGCACAGCCAGGCGGCACAGACGGCAACCAGCCGCGCCCGCCGGGGCGCAGTGGAAGATGCGGGTTCATCTCCCCGCAAGGCTTTGAACCCAGATGTCCCACGGGGCCCCCGGTGCCGGGCGGTGCCGGCCCCCTCACACTTGCCGGGCTTGGGGGAAAGCCACGCCTGCTCCCGGCACCTCCGAGCGGCCGGCCGGCATCGAGGGGCGGCCGAGTCACGGCCGCTCCACACGCCCCGCTTCCCCACAGCCGTCGTGCGTGCGGGGACGAGCCGGTTCTCCTGCACTGCGCTGCCCCTCTCCCCTGCTCACGCCGGGCAGCCCGCACTGCAGCTCGCCGGGGCGGCGGCGGCGCGAACCGCCCTCCTCCAACCCTCGCTGCTTTTCCCTAAACATCAAAGGGCGTCGGTTTTGCCCGGGGCGGCGTTTTGCCCTCAATAACAAGGCGGCAGCCGCAGCGCGGGCTGCCGGGGCACGTACGGGGCGCGGCGCCCACTCGCGCCCCGCCGCCCCCACGACGGCCTCGCCCGTGGCCGGGGGCGCCCGCACTTCCCGCTGCCCCGCGGGCCTCGCTGGGGGCCGGTCCAGCGCTGCCGCCGCCCCTCTCTCCGCGGCCGGGAAGGGCGGTCCGGCCAGGTAGAGCCGCTGCCCGCGGCGGGGCGGTGGCTCGGGGCGGGCTGCGGGGGCGGGCCGAGGCGGAGCGCACAGACGGCCGGCGCCGGGGCAGCCGTGCGAGTAGCGGCGGGGTGCGTGCGGCGGCTTCGAGCAGGGGCTGCCGAGCTAAGCCCAGTCGAGCCAAGCCCAACCGAGCCGGGCGGTGAGTGTCGGGCGCTCGGCGGGACGGGGAGGTGAGGGGAGGTGAGGATGCGGCGCGGCTGGCGGCAGCGGGTAAAGCCCGCCACGGCACCTTCCTCCTGCTTATCCCGTTTTGGGACGGGGGAGGACAGCGGCAGCCCCTCGGGCGGCCTCACCCTCCTGGCAACACGCGGGACGGGGGCTGTGACTCCTCCGGTGAGGTGGTGTTGGGCCGGGTCTCCGCAGCCGTACCTGCGGGAAAGGGGTCGGAGGGCGCGGGGGCTTCAGCGCCGGCCCGCCCTGGGCGCTGGGGGCCGCCGGGTCCTGGCGGTGCGCTGGGTACGGGCAGGCGAGCGGGGCGTCTGCACCAAGAAACAAGTTGAAAACTGCCGAAGCAGGGTCTGTGCTGCCGAGGGAACCCGCTCTCCTCAAGACGTCGGGTGCGCTGGGGTAGAAGATACTCGCGGTGTTTTGAAATAGACGTCTCAAAACAAGTATTCATCGTACCGGCATGTAAAAAAGGGCTAATGTATTAAAATGCAAATGTACATGTGTACTCGGCGATGCTGTTGCGTGTTTCCTGTTTACCATGTTAATTAGAAGTTGTAAGGCAGAACTCTACCAAGAGTAATCCAGGGCAGTATTTGACCCAGTAATGCTCACTGAATGATGCAGTAGCTTTTATATTTCTGGGGTTTTTGAGCCCAAAACACAAACCAAGTATTTACTGAACTTAATTAATGAGAAATGTATGAATTGTAAGGTAACTTACACCTTTGAAACTGTTCTCTACCTGCACAAGTGTGAAAACTGACTCAGCCAGTATGGAGAGAAAGTTAAATTCCCTACTCTTGTTTTTGTAAGGAAAATTTTGACCCTGAAGTTTAACCCTGGTCTTGCAGGCACCAGGATGCTTTTCTGTAACATTTTGGGTGACGTTAACTAGTTGTGCAAAAGTTTGAGATTTGGGACATACCAAGCTGCCATCATAAGGCAAGATGAGCACACTTGTAAACAAATACAAAGCATACAGACGCATCATGGAGTCATAATTGTTTTTCAAGAGATTTGTTGTTCTTGTTCTTTTTTTTTTTGAGAGCTAGTATTGTTCAGTAAACTGTTTTGTTTCCATTCACTGTGTCCTTTTAATTTTTAGGCGATCCTAAAACAAACAAATGTGTTAAGAAACAATTTTGACATTAACTGAATGTTTGTTTGTTTGGTTTTCTAGTCCACCTCACACCTTCCGGATTCTTCCAGAGAAGATAATAAAAAGAAACCTGTTTTGGAAAGACTTGGAAATTTTTTTGGTACAGGGAAGAGGAAAAACGTCAAAAGTTCACTAGAACACGCTTCACATCATAAGGGTGAGAGATCGGGTTCTCCTCACGGGGCGCAGGCTGTGTACTGTAGGCACTTCAGAGAAGGATACGAAGCTCCTCAAGTACAGAAACAAGTGAGAAATGTAAGTGCCCTTTCTGAAGCACAGGAATATAATTTCAGTGGGGAAGTAAGACCGCTGTATCACGATACAATCTCAGAATGGAGTAGTAGGGGAGTCTCTTCTGACAGTGAGTGGTCAGCAGATTGGAGCGGCAGCAGTGAAACCATTAAAAACTCTTTCTGTGAGAGCAGCCTGAATGTGGAAACACTGGGATTGGAGAAAGAATCTGTCACAGATATAAATAATTCCACAACTCCAGATTTCATACAGAGCTTGAGAAATTTGTCTAGTGAAGACTTGGAGAAGAGTATCTTAAGTCACAAGCAGCTTGTGAACACGTGGGTGTCAGAGGAGCCTGGGCATGCAAAACCAAAGGATTTGCCATATGAGTTGGAATCTGCAGCGAGTGAACACGCATATTCTGCTAGAGTGTTAACAGTTGATATCTATCTAAGAAAAACAGAAGAACTCCTTAATGAACCCGTGACTCTTAAAGCAGAAGAAAATTGTAGTGATTTGGACACAATGGATAAAAAATCTGCTAGTAAAAGATCTGGAAAACGGAGAAAGTCTCAGTCGTCTAGTGACATTCCAAATGGAGAGAGAAACCAGACTGAGAACACTGCAAGAGAAGAATCTGGTTTTGAGGATGATGCCCATTCTGAGGTGTTTTCAGACAAGATAATAAACTCTGAACGAAAAGTGAGGTCTCTTCAACAGACTCCTGAAAGAAATTCCTCTTCCTCAAGTAATCAGGACTTGAAAGTTGGATCTGCTCACAAAGGGGCATCTAAAGCTGAAGCTGATAAGGGCAAGCAGCAGATCTCAAACACAACCTCTGCAAGGAGAAGATCATATAAAAAGAATCAGTCGGATTCTGTACCCATTTCCCCTACTGGTTTGAAGGGTCAGGTGAAAGATTACTCTTCAAAAAGGCAACCTTTAGCATCACCAGAGAGTAACCCAGTAACAAAAAGAACTTCAGTGGAAAAGGGAGCTATACCTGTGGCTTTTGGGGAAGATAGTTTGGAGTCTCCCAAAGCTTCTTTGGCTGCTAAGACAGAAGACAATGCCTTAGTGTCTGCTGAAGGCAGAAGTGATGCCAAGGCAGTAAAGCATGGTAATGGTCCAGATGGAAGAGCTTTCTTGCATACTGATGGGATTAAAAATGGAGACCTGTGTCTGTCAGCTGAGAGGCAGACAAATTCTGATATAGACACCTCCAAGCTGAAGAGTTTGGATGCTTCCAGAACAGTCACAACAAAGATTAGCCTGTAAGTAACAAACTAGTTTACCTTGTCCTTGTAGCTGTAATTTTGCTTGTGTCTGTGTTTAGAATTCTGTGGAAACACTAGCTGTGTATCTGTTATCTGTCTAAATTGTTTTCAGTTAAGAACTGCCTTAAAAAAAAAAAAAGTTACCGTAATTAAAGCTACCACTTAACAAGCAGTGTAGTCTACATGTAGTAGAAACAGTGTAGTCTACATGTAGTAGAAAAATAATAATTTTTTTCATTTTTTAAATGGATAGGGAATGACTTTGTCAATTCCACTATATGGAATAATTTAACATATATAAAAACTGCTCAGTCATCATCATGGATCAGATTAATTCATCTATTTCCTTAATGTAATTTCTCTCTCTGTAACCACATCAAATGTAGTCGAAGATTTTGTATGTGAAAGTCTTTGAATAAGAAATGTGTTCAAGTTTTCTATGAAACAGCTTAAGTTCTGCTATTACTTTATGAAGAAATATAAGATGCAATGTAGGACTTGATTGTTCAAATTGTATGATAGATCGCACTCCAGAGATTTGAATACATATAATTGCTTTCTTAAGTATGTGCAGGATGAATCATTTAAACTTTGATGCATGTGAATAACATCAGGTATTTGCAGAATTATGCATATATTAGTTTTCAGTTTTTGATTTTACACTTGAAGAAGCTGTCTCTGTCAAACAGGTGATTAGAGCTCTCCTTAGGATTATAAAGAAGCGGCTGTATTTGTTAAGTTCCCTGTTACCACTACTATGAGACCAGTGATTGATTGTAGTCTCATCCAGAGGGAATGATTTGTTTGCATTATTCATTTCTGTTGTTTGGTTGTCATAGCTGTGTGCTGTGTGCTATTGCACTCCTTGTTCTGGCATGTTCAGTTGTAGATGTTGGGGTACTGTGGATCCTGTAGGGCCACCTGAGGTACCTTGGGCGTTCATAATTGTCCTTGTGGTAGAGGGATGTGGTGGTTCAACGAGGTGGTTGGTTTGAGAAATGTCTGTTCCCAGTTATGCTTCCCACATCTGACAACCACAGGAGCAATTTCCTTTGCACAATTTGTACTACTCTACATCTAGGTTGTTAATTTGTAACTTAAGTTTAAAATGCCTAGTAGTAGAAGTTAAACTGTGGTGTTTTTGGACTTGGTGATGCTTTGCCATCTGGCAGTATAGATCACAAATCTTGAACTCCTGAGTTTGTATCTTCACAGCTTCAAAGGAAAGGTAGCTTTCATATTGTTTCTTCTCTGTGTCACTGTCATTAGTGATGATGAAGTTATAAATGCCTGCATTGCTGGATTTCATTTTTTCTGTGTATCTCGTGGGCTTGCTGAACAGTGGACTCATAAAGTAAAAGACAAGTGTCCTGTCTGAAAGACCAAATTTTAACAAATAAGCAGCCTGTTCTATTTCATCCCATTTTGTGGGGTGTGGGACGCTGTGTCTTGGCCTTATCTGCTGCAACAGGAACTTTAGCCCTGGGTGGGGACTGTCGTGTTGCCTGCAAGGTTTCTGATGCATCTGAGAACTGCATTTCCTTAGCCAGAGTTACATGCTCAGGTGATCTGGTATAAGTTATAGTCATTCATTAGAACATGTGAACTCTAAACCTGGATGTGGATTAAGGCACTGTAAAATGGGAAAGGAAACAAGGTGCCATTACTAGAAGACGGTGTGTTTTTGTTCTCGAGTTATAGCTTTGAACAGATAACTTTTTCATTTTCAAAGGTTAAGAAGTTATTGTAAGGTAGTTCACATGAATTCCTTTCTGGTTGAAAAATACCCGTTTACTTAGAGATTCCTTGGGCCCTTGTAAGATGGATTTTATATAATACAAGTAGTTCTCCTTTAAAAATGCATGACTCTTAGTAAGATGACGCTTACTAATGACATTGTGCCAATTCTGAGAATCAAGTTTCTTTAGAAACAATTTCAAAACAGGTCAGTTTCTCCAGTCACCTACAGAAATGCAGGTTTCCTGTAAATAAAGATAGCATTTTCTCTCTTTTCTCCTTTTATATCTATGTACTGGATAACTTGAAAGTCGAAGGATACTTTGCTTCTAGCTTTTGAAAGGGAAACCTATCAGATTTGAGACTAAAATGAGGTTGATGGTAAATCTTAATTGGCAAATAAAACCTCAGGCAGTAGTTACTTTGATGTGCTTAGTGGAAAACTTGGCTTCAGTTGTCATACTTTATGTTCAGACATGGTTTTGTAGTTGCCTTTACATTTAAGCCCACTTGCTGAATTATTCTTCTCTTTTCACACGCCTTTTTTTTTTTGTTCACCTTAATCTGGGATTTTGGCATCAGTATTTTTTGGCACCAGTTGCATTCTTGACGTGTGGCTCACCTTCCATTTTTGCCTGTTTGGAGAGGTTTAACTGCTTGCTTCCACAGTTTAGCTGCAAGGTGTAGCCAAAGAGAAGGACATCCGTGTTTTTCTTGTGCCTGCTTGTTCCTGGCGTTGCAGATCAGGGATGGATAGTAAGACTCAGCCACACTGGACTGTTTGTAGGGAAGCATTTGTACTGTTAAGTTTTTTTCCTCATACGAGATGAGACACTTAAAGGATACTCAAACAACATCTCCTTTTAAACAAGCTTAGGAACTCAGTTCTTGCAATAAAGTGCATCTTTTGTCTGTATTTAAAATGAGTATTTCTTAGTGTGGAAAAAGGTGTAAAGAAAAGATTAGAGGAGGCCAGCTGTAGTGAGTGGAGCTGCAGGGCTGAGCTTTCTCATGCTCTTTGTCTCAGCTGTTTGGCTGCTGCCGCTGTGCAGAAGTACTGCAGAATACAAAATACAAAGTGTTGAAGTGGTTGTTTCTGCATAAATTTGCAAAGCTTGAAACTATACCTTTGAGGGGTGAGCTCATCATTTAAAATAGGTTTTAAGTGTGGCTGATAAGTATCACTGTTAGCCATTAAACTTGCTTGTGTCAGGGCATACAGAGAGACAGATTTTGTGGGGAAAATATGTGTTATGTTGAAATAAATGCACGTAGTAGTGCGACAGGCTGACAAAAGGGTGGTATGGGAATGAATTTGTTAAGATTGGGGTCATTAGTGTTACCTCTTAAATATATAGTTAAAAGAAAAGTACTTTTTTTTCTGATCAGAAAAGGATATGAAAGGTCCTGGTGAGCAGGAAATTCAGCACATCAGTAGTGCATCATTGTGCCAAGTGAAGGCTAAACCTCTACTGTGCTCCATAGGCAGGAGCATAGCCAGCAGGTCAAAACACAAGATATTTGGTGCTCGTGAATCCACATCTGGGTCACTCTGAGTTGTAGCCCTTCCTCCCCTTCCAACTCTCTTCTGGTATTAGAAAGATGTTCTCAAATTGGAATGTGTCCAGCAATGAGCCATTAGGGAAGGTGACAGCCCTGGAGAAAAATCGTGTATGAGGAGAAGCTGAACCAGCTTGATTTCTTCAGCTGAGAGAAGTGAAGGATACAGGTAGACCTCAGTCATCTCTCACTACCTATAGAGAAGGCAAAGCCAGATTTGTCCCTGAGCTATGGAGTGAAGGGACAACAGCCACAGCTGCAAGTTGTAACAGTGAAGTTTTGATGGGATATAAGGCCAAAATAATTCACAGCAACCCTGGCCACCCTGCTGCAACGCTTCACTAGGAAGGTTGTGAAATCTTGACCCTTGAAGTTATTCAAAACTTGGTCAGGCAAAGCCTTCAGGAACTTGATCTAACTTTGAAGCTGTCCCTGTTTTGAGTAAGGAATTGGGCTGGCTGATCTTTAGAGGTCCCTTGCAGCTCCTATTTGTTTTACAAGAGGGAAAAGTCATACAATAATTCAGCTTTTAAAAGTTTAGGGAAAAACAGTTGTAGTTCAAATGAAAAGTAGTGCCTTGATATGTTTAATTTTTATGCTGTATAATAATTCCCTTCATACCTTCCCTCTTTCAGGAACATTTTGTTTTTCTGTTTTTCCTTAAGTTTTCCAAGTGTGCTTTATTAGCACCTATCTGAAGTATGGCCAGGGGATTTTAAGTTTGCTATTTCCTCTTTTATTGATCGCACATTCTTCATAAGAGCCTTCCAGTTGTAAACCAGTTCGAGTAGGCTGGTGGTTACAGGGAGGAGTGTTGGGACGTCTTCTCTGAAATGACATGATGATAAGAAGGATGTGGAACTGTTGGAGCAAATCCAGAGGCCACAAAGTTGATAAGAGGACTGGAGCACCTTCCCTATGGGGACAGGCTGAGAGAGTTGGTGCTTCTCAGGGAAGAGAAGGTTGCATGAAGACTTCATAAAAACCTTCCAATATCTGAAGGGGGGTAATCTACAGGGAAGCTGAAAAGGGACTCTTTGCCAGGAACTGTAGTGATAGGACAAGGAGTACTGGGTACAAACTGAGAGAATGGAAATTTATCTTGGATATTAGGAAGAAACTTTTTAATGTGAGGGTGGTGAGACTACAGAAGGTTGCCTGGGGAGGTTGAGGGTGCCCCGACCCTGACAGTGTTCAGAGCCAGGCTGGATAAGGCTTTGAGTAACCTGGTCTAGTGGGAGGTGTCCCTGCCTATAGCAGGGGAGCTGGGGCTAGATAATCTTTTAAGATCCATAGCATCCTCCTAATAGTCTGTGACTCTATGATTTTTAACGGTTGCTCTCTGTATAGATTTGTAGGTAACTATTTTTGAATCCTCCTGTTATTTCAGTAAGTTTGTTTCTCATGGTATTCCCAAGAAATAAAGCTTGTACAATGGAGGGTCTTGTATTAGAACGGTTTAATTGCTTACTTGGGATGGATCACTTGAGGAAGAGGAGAAAGGATCTCACTTTTTGGATTGTTCCTGTATCTCACGCATCATTCTTGGGCTAAAGAGCTGCCTGAGAACTTAGTGAACACAGTTTATGTAGGTAAAAAAAAGAAGAAAGCACTTAAATACCAAAATCACCCACTAATTGGTAAAGCATTTGGGACCCTGGAGATTGCTGCAAGCAATTTTCTTTTTATCTTCCACTTCTGTCAGTTTTCATGCAGGGCAGTTTCTACCTGTCCTCCTACTGCTGAGTGTCCCCAGGTTCCTCTTTGGGGAACAGAACTGTCTTTGAGGTTATGGTGGGCTCCTTGGCACTCCTTAGATCTGACTGATAAATTTTGAAGCTATCTGCCTTGCGTCTTCACAGCAGTTCATACTGTACAGTATGCAGTAGCAATTTACATGGACAAATAATTTTTCCTGGTTGTAGGTATTCAGAGAAAAGAGCTTGAAACACTCAGCTGTGCATCATCAGCCTTCTGCCATAGCACAGGAGTACTGTGTGCATGTACTTGTATATGCTTCTCTGTCCACTCTGATTGAAAAGATTTGTGTTTCCGAATGCAATTCTTGCAAAATTATTAGGCTTAGTTTACACAATTTAGATTGTTAGCTAAGTTTACCTGAAGGAAGTGGAAGAGTCCTCACATGTGGTGTTTGCTTAGCCAAGGTGGTGATGCAGTGCTTGGGGACAGCTAACATTTTCTGCAAGCACTCATGAGAGTGGAAGAGTTCTTTTGCTAAGTTTGAGGTTCCTTCTGTAGTGTAGGTGTAAAGGCTTGCAAAGAATCTGGGCAGATGTCTTCAAAACTCATTGGAGAGACAATGAAAATGTTAACCAACTCATTATCGCCTTAATGAATTGGGATTTGTTTTCTAAACTCTGTAGGGAATTGCATGTTTATAATTTATTCTGCCTATTCACTACTAAATTTTAATGTCTGTCAGTCATAATAGTTGAGTTCTCTGCCTCAATTGCAGATGTTTTAGGCTGCTCTGTTTGTTTTACTAACCTTAAAGAGCTAAGTACATGTTTGAAATATATACTCCTTATTTAGTGTCTTATTTTTTAATCCATATAGGTACTCCTTTTTTAGTTGATTCCTTTTGAGATATCAAAATCTAAACTAAGTCTATGGTTTATTATTCTACGTTTTATTGTTTTGAAAATTGTTACAAGCCTGTTCAAGATTAATTAAAGATGTCACTTTGTGTCACTTTGCCTTCTGTAGTCCAGCCAAACCGAAGAACATAGAGCTGAATTTTAAAACGAATCAAGAGAGTTTAGAAAATGAGCAGGACACTCTTGAAAAACCAGTTAATAAAACTAACAGCAACATTGCCAACAAAATTTCCTTGTTTGAAAACAAATGTGCTAACCAGAGCCAGAGGCCTGCTGACATCCCTGCTTCAAAAAATAGTGCTGTACCAAGTACATTCGTTGGCAGAGCAAAGCTGAAATTTGGAAAACAACCTAAAGAAAATGAACAGCCTGATAAAACATTAAATAGGCAAAGCAGTCGCCAGAAGTTATTTGAGAATGGCACACTGGAGAAAGAAAGCACTGCAGAGTTAAAAGGCAAAAATGAAGAAAGCTTTGCCTCCTGTGAGGATATTGGGAAGACAACAGAACTTAAGGTAAAAGCTGCCATATCCCTTTTTAACCAAGGCAGCAAAAGTGATGCTGGTAGTGTCTCTCTGAAGCAACCAGAACCAGAATTAACCACAGCAAGGAAAGAAAATTCACCTTTTAAACTGTCTTTGCACTCACCTGTTAAAAGTGAAAATGCTCAAGATCCATTCTACCAAAGAAATTACACAAGCTCAGAATTCCAAAGGAACGAAGAAAAAGTGCCACCAAACACAGAGGCTTCATTGCCTTGCAGTGATAAATATCCTCTACCATCTCATCAGGTTTCCAGATCAGAATTTAAGAAGATGGAAAATGGAGATAAAAAGGTAAAGCCGGGAGATTTGAACTTCGCAGCGCTGCAGTGTGATGACAGCAATCAAGACAGTATATTGGAATCAGACCACAACACCACCAATACACAAAAGAGCCCAGGCAAAACCTGTAACGGATCAGCTGAAGACGACAGCATTTTTGATTCCCCGTCTGACATGAAGAAGTTTGCTGAAACAATAAAAAACTTAGACAGCTCAGTTTGTTTACCCCAGAAAAAGAAGAGGTCAAAGCTTCCGAAGTCTCCAGCACCTCACTTTGCAATGCCTCCCATTCATGAAGACAACTTAGAAAAAGTATTTGATCCTAGTGTATTTACTTTTGGTTTGGGACTGAGGAGGGAAAAAACACAGGATCTGTTACCAGCACAACAAATGAAAATGCAAAGCCTGGAAACAATAGCCAGAGTCAGGCCCAAGCGTGCATCAACAGAGCAAAGTATCATATTCAAAGCTCTGCAGTCATGTAGAGAGGAACCTGCATTTACTCATGAAATAAATGGAAAAGAGAACATTGATTGTACAGATGGTGAAATTAAGAGATCACGGCTTGAAAAAAGCTCCCTCTTCTCAAGCTTGCTGTCTTCTAAAGAAAAGTTTTTTAGCCCTTCTGTCACTTCAGTAAATAACACAACAGCTTTTGCAACTGACTCCTCAGGGATGCCTCCTTTACCACAGGATGTTTCTGGGCCATTCATCATGCCTCAAAAATCTGAGGTAATCAAGATCATTCAGGAAATGAAACGATGTTTGTTTACCTGCTGAATGACTGTTAACTTTGATTTTGCAATTCAGTCTCTTTCAGATATGAAGTTTCCAAGTTTTGTGGAGAAGTACTTGCAAGCTGATAGTGCAAAAAAAGAACTAAGTTTGCAAATGCCCAACTATGGCAACCCTGAGAAAAATTTTTCGAGCTGGTTGGGGACAAGCAGATATGAATCAAATGTCCCCCCTGGTTTATTAGATATGGATGTAAGTACATTGTTTTTAAAAAGTTGCCTGCAAAGTTATCCAGCTTTTATGTTTTTGATAGACAATGTGCATAAATTGTTTTGTTCCCCCTCTTTTGAGATATATACAGATTACAAATTGAGGTGAACTTAGATATGATACCAGTTTTATATGAAAATGAGGTGACATCTATCAACACAATTAAGGGGTCTTTAATTTGAGATGTTTTGCAAATATGAATGGAAAACATTTTTTGAATGTGTCTTCATACTTGATTTTGTGTTATGTGGAAACAAATCTTACGCTAACTATAATTTTTATTGCAAATTAGTAGAATGCTTTCTGTGAACTTCAGAAAACTTCTGTTGAATTAATCTCTCTTCTCTTCCAACAAGACATTCAGCCATTGTGCAGTTAAATAACAGAGCAAATTTTTTATTTTAGCCCTCTGTTGTATTCCTGTGCATTGGCAGAAAAATATATATTCTTTAAGAATACTTTAAGAACTTGATAGTAATTACTGAAAATGCTGATACAGTGGAGAGCTGTCCCTCGGTTTGATTGCAAGCATCTGTTCTTCATGACTGAAGATAGACCTATGTTTTCCCCTCAAAACAACTTTAATATGGATTATGTTTGTAAATACTGTTTTTAAAATGATAAACCAATCATCCTGTAGTATTTGCTATTTCTGTTAATGTAAGCCCTTATTGTGACCTGAGAGGAAAACAATAGTCAGGAGATCTAAGAATCATGGGAAGAAATATGTTTTCTAAAGTTTAATAGCCACATGAACATGACCTGTGGAATTGAAGCACGTGTAAGAAGTTAGAGAAATACTTTCTGAATCTAATGGTTATCTAGTATAACAGTTCTATTAAAGGAGTGAGGTAGTAGAATTAGCTCCTTTCTTTGTCACCTTGCAGGAGACAACCATCCATGGTACCTTTCAGTTTTGAGAGTGTAGATTCTTCTTTTGTGGGAAGTTTTCTTAATTAGAGTGGAGATGAAGGTTAGGGGAGTTATTTACGGTAGTGTAGATTTATGTTACCAGTTAGAGAGGCTTTCTTACTCTGATGGTCCTACTTGGATTTAAAACCTTGAATTTAAAGCTAAATGTCTAGTACTTCTTAGTTTGGTTTTTGCTACTTAAACTGTTGCTCTTGGGTGGGTTTTAATTTTGCAGTGGAGTGTGTACATACCTAAGACTGCACTTGAGAGAATCCCTTTAGGCTTCAAAGGGTTTCTGGATTTCTGTAGCACTGTTGCTGACTGAATTGTTTTGCTCAAGTTAGGAATCAAAAATGTTTCTGTGAGGTGTTCCTGCTGTGCATCTTCCACTGACTAAGAAAATGATGATGCAATGGCTAGTGGGTAATGTGAAGGAAAAAGTAAGGGCAGCCCAAAACAATGACTTTGGCATTCCTCAAAACACAGAACAAGTTGTAACTGGAATTGAAGCGCAGGCTAAAAAACCAGTTGTGCTTCAACGTGCCTTGATGATGCCTACAAAAACTTGGTGGTGGTTAAGAACAGTCTTGAGACCACTGCCTGCTCTGCATGTTAACTGCTGTGTTCTCTTTAATTCCTTGCATGTGTTGCTGGTTACCTATTTAGGGGCAGAATCTGTTTTGGTCTTTTTTTGGATGAAAAATTCCTAGAATAGCAGGACCCTGTTCCTGAATGAGCCACTCCCATCCTTGCTAGGAAACCAAACACATAATTTTGATGCTTGCTTTATTTGTTTGAAGATGACGTGATGCAACCACAACTTTCCCATATATTCTATATCATACAATTTACTACTGACTTGAGCATTGTTTTAGATTTTGTATACCTTAGCATGCTTTATTTGTTCTGAATATTATTAGTTTATCACATAGTGCACAGTCTCATGGTCTTTGAAAAAACCTGTTACAAGGTGTTCATCACAAAATTGATTATGCTGGTTAGCTCATACATGTATGTGCCGTCATGCATCCTCAGTATTTTCATATATTCCTTCAAAATACATCATGCTTTATGGCTTGAAAGATATTTAAACTCATCTTTATGATTGTACAGCATGTACTTTATCAGTGGCAGTTTTTAAAGTAGTCTCTTGGTACTGAAATGCCTGTATATATAGGAAGCTGATCAGGATGATTTTAAAGCATTTCAAATCTGAGGTTAGGCGACTTCAGCAAGATGATAATTCAGAGTTTAAAAAAAGCTTATAAATTTATACACTCGTGACAAAACAGTGCTCTGCAAGGGGAAGTAGAGATTGAAGTGGTAAGTGGGTATAGTTGAAAGGTTACTAGTTTTTATTATTCAGAGTAGTTTTTATTTTTTTTATAGCTGAGTATCTTTACTGAAAATGTTTTTGATTTTATGGGTTTTTTTGGTGATTCTTTTCCTCTCACTGTCTATTAGACACTGCCAAGAAATGGACAAAGTAAAATCAATCCCAGACCTGGCAAGGTAAGATCAATATTAATAGTTTTACTGTTCCTTTCTATATTTAAAGCTTAGGAAGATAGAACTATATGTTACTGGTGTGTTTTTCTGTTCTGTTGTTTTTTTTAACACAGCTGATAATATACTGTGACTCAGAGTGTCAGAAAGCTGGCATTGAAGTTTTCCATGATGTTCCAGATTGCAGTTCTTGGATTCTGTCACCAACAATTTTAGTTAAAGTCATCAGAGGATGGTAAGAGATCAATTTTACTCTTTAAACAAAGATTTTTACTCAAAAATGTTTTGAAACAGAACTGGCATGTGATTCACACAGTAAGTCTACCATGTAAGTGGCAATGTAAAATGGACAGCTGTGAGCAAGAAATAGGGCATTTTACCTCAGCAACAGAAAGCTCTGAGCTGGAAAACCTATTTTGCTGACTAATTGAGTGAGTGTTACCATCTGTCAGGGTGCAAGGTTTCACCAGGCATAGGTGTGGGATAAAATGACAGATTCTGTCCAGCTATTTTTCCCTTCAACTCCTCTTGTCATTAGGGATTCTTGCATGGTATTTGGATTGGGCTATAACCAGCAAATAAATTTAAAGCCAGGTCTCACATGATCATTTCATGACCAAAGGAATAAGAGGGAGCTATAGAGATAATTGGCTGTTTCTCTGACAGTTTTTCTCTAAAAACTATATTGCCCAAGAGTAATTCAAAACAAGTTCATCTCCTGCTTTATTCATAGCATCAACAGCAGGGCCATTAGTGGTGTGGCTAGCATGGCAAGTTATGCTGTGGCCTGGCTATAATGCAGTAAATAGCAGGTTCTCAAAAGTCATTATCTGATAGTAAGGTGCAGACACAAGGGCTAGCTGCAGTAGGAGGTACTGGGAAGCAAACTGATTGCTGTTTAGCTGCAGAAAACTGGAACAAAACCCTTTTGATCTCTGTAAACCTGGTCGTCTTTTCCAGCATGGTCTAGAGGGACTGGATTTGGGTTTTTTTTCCTCCCTCCTTTGAGAACCTGAGTGAAGGGTTTGTATTTGCAGATGGATAAAGTTCTTATTTAGTTATATTCCAGTCTGCCACTAAAAATGAAGTTGTCCTTGTCTTCTGAGCATCCTCTGGCACATCTACACCAGCTCCTATGAAACTCCAGGCTTTGTTCACAGGATCCAGGCAACTTGTCTGTTTATACATGATGCAGCAGTCATTGTTTTCTGGTGTACAAATTGGTTCTGATTAGTATCTCATACGAAGTCTGGTATTCAGAGACAGTAGTCTTTGCTGCCACAAATTATCAATTTAAAAAGGTGGAGGAGTTTTTTGTGAAAGTACAATTCAGCAATAGACATCTTTGTTTCTGTCATTGTTTTTAAAGGTATCACAAAGACTGAAAAAGGGCTTGCATCTGCAGTGTTGGGTGAATAAGCTATATTGGGGAAATGGCAAGTGTTTGGAAACAGTGCTGTGTATGAAAGGATTTGTTAAGTGGGAGCATGATTCTTGCAAATCACACTTGATAAAGCACCATGAAAAATTAGCTTTTCTAAAATTTATTTTAAGCTGGATACTCTATGAGAAACCAAATTTTGAAGGCCCCTCTATTCCATTGGAAGAAGGAGAGTTGGAACTCACAGATCTTTGGGGTGCAGGTACCTCTGAAGAGCAAAGTGACTGCAAGTCTCAGAAACCTGCAGTGATCGGTTCAATAAGACATGTTGTTAAGGCAAGTAGTATAAGTAAATTTTTTTTTATAGATGTTCATGTGTAGTGATGTTTTATACTGATACAGAGTGTGATTGGTCTATTAGGACACAAGTATAACATGAGCTACAAGTGCATGAAACAATCTTCCATGTTGAATTTCGTGTTTAATCGCAAAATGCACATGGGGGCTTTTGCACAGTGGGGATTGTGGTAACACCAAGAGGAAGGGCAGGGTAGGAATAGAACTTGGTGGGCTTTATTAGGATAGCCACCGAAAAGCTACATCAGCATATGCTTTGTAGTCTGGTCAGTTTCAGAAAAAGCATCCCAGAAAACCATCAATAATTCGGTATTTTCAAAGTACGTCGTCTTCTTTTTTTTTCCAATACAAACCAAATTTGCACTCAATTCAAACTTCAGTGTCAAACACCAAACTTTCATTTTCTTGGTACAGGCAAATCTACCAGTGAGTTTCACACGTGATGGAACAGCCTTTCTGCATGCACTTTTAACCTACCATTAAGTAGTTAGAGTTGCAGGTTGCCAAAACAAGCACAAGCTATAAACTTATTTGACTAGGAAAGGAAAAAGGAGGAATAAACATTGCTTGTAACTACAATTCTTGTTTAAGTTGCAGTTCTCTTCAAGGATGGCTTGTTTGGTGTTATCTTAGGATTTAATTCGCTAGAGGAGATGTTAACTGATGAAAGAAGATGCATTCCTGCCTAGATGGCAGAAAGTAAACAATGTAAATGCTGATTAGAGATTGGCTGTGTCTGTTTGAACCAAAACAGTCAGTCAAACTGGCTTAGCTATACTTTTATTATAGGCATCTAATAGCAGTAGTAATTGACAAGGGGGGAAACAATTTAAAATAAACAGGTGTTTCAAAACTGATTTAGTTATGCACAGTAATTACAGAACTTGCAGCACAGATCAAGTGATTATGGGCATCTTCATTTTTCAGGATTACAGGGTTTGCCGAATTGATTTGTATACAGAGCCGGAAGGGTTAGGAATCGTGACTTCCTTTTTTGATGACACTGAAGAAACAGGGGTGTTTGGAACCACTCAGAAGACTTGTTCTATTAAAGTACATTGGGGCATGTAAGTATGTAGCTCTTTATGAATGTGTAGTGCAATGAAGGGAATTTGGTTTAAACCATTGGTTACACCTCTCAGACTTGGGAGCAGGCTGTATTTATTCTAGTCCTATATTTTGGCAGTATTTGTTGACAGTAGTGTTAGTACATCACTGTAATGCTTCATTCTTGGGGAGTCTGACCTAGAATGTTTTGTTACAGCTAGATTTTCTTCTGCTTGTGTGTAGTAAATACTGCATAACCCTTGCATATTTGTAGCCAAGGAATAAGAGTTTGCCTCTCTTGCTTTTTCTCATTCAGGCAAACTTACCATAAGTGAGGATGGGGAATAAACTGCTATAATAAAACCACACTTCCCACTTACTTTTTTCTAAACTTGAAATCATCCTACTAAAAGAAGAAAATTTTTGAAGTCCTTCGGTTATAAACTAAGACTTAGTGCTTTAGAGAGTCCATACGTGACATTCTTGTATTTCACAGTGCATATTGATCTGGGATATTCTGGTGATGTTTAGTATTGTGATGTTAATGTTATGGCACCTGAAAATATCTGGCCATCTGAGTTAGGAGGGTAATATTGTGAACCAAGTGAGCTTTTATGAGAAAGGAGACCTCTAAGAAGCAATCCAGGTGCTGTACCAATATTTGTTTTCATGGTTTAATAAACAAACTTGTAAAATATGCTTCAAAGTAGTACTGGAAAAAGTATGCAGGAGAGAGAGGCTTCTTTCAGAAAAAGTGGGACTGGGGCCATTTCCAGTCTTCCTGCAGAACTTCTTACAGGGTATACAGACCTTGGTTGTTAGCTCTTATGTTTGGGCACTGATAGCACTTGCCTTGCTGCAAATAGTCTATCAAAAACTGCCCAGGTAAGGGCAGGTGTTACATACCACTGCAAAGGTATTTCAGATCTACCACATGATACATGGACATTTTCGTTGTTAGGCGAAGGGTATTTTATCTGAGTAAATATTTACACCTTGATTTGTGTAAAAAAATGAAGCATTTCGGTATATAGGCAAGTTTGAAGATGTCCAAGTAGTTGGTTCTCTGACAGGAAGTTATTTCTGGTGGACTGCAACCTCAATCCAAATTACATGTCTTGCAAAGAGTAATGAAATCAGATATGTTATTTGAGGTTGATTGTTGATTCACTTCATTTACATCTCCATTTTATTTCTGTGTTGCTTAAAAGGTATCTGTGACCAGTAAAATTACAAATTTTTTTTGAAAGGAGGCAGAGCCTGTGCACATTTGAGTTGTCTTTATTTTGCATTAGTGTAACAGCATTGTTTCACTGAATCCATGTAAACTCTTGCTGTCTTAATAGCTCTGTCTTGCATTTGTATCCCTGAACGAAAGCAGCCCAATTTTTTCACTAGGAAGTGAAATATATTATTTTTCAACTGTCTTTCTTGGATATCTGTTCATTAGGTAGAAAGAAGTCACTTCCATGAGAAATTAAGCAGATGGCTGCTGCTTTTTTGCGTGTTGCAGGGTTAGGGGTTTTTTTGCCTTTAGTTTATAGGCATGACATATTTCACTGTACTGGCAGGTGAGGGAGGCTCTGATTCTGAGTCACCTTGCCATGTGGGTGTGGTTGTATCATCTTAAAGTTTCCCAGTGTTCATGGTTAATTGCTGTTTGTTAAAAGCTGCCAACAAAAATGAGTCAATGCACCTTTATCTTCTGACTGTACTCTCCTTGTTCTTCCATGTGTGTAAGCTGTTGCAGGGAAGTTAGTCATAGAATCCTTTAGGTTGAAAAAGGCCTTATAAGACCATCCAGTCCAACCATTAACTCAACACTGCCAAGTCCACCAGTAAACCATGTCCCTAAGCGCCACTTCCATACATCATTTAAATACCTACAGGGATTGTGACTCCACCACTTCCCTGAGCAGCCTATTCCAGTGATTGACAACTCTTTCAGTGAATGATTTTTTCCTAATATCCGGTCTAAACCTCCACAGGTGCAGCTTGAGGCCACTTCCTCTTGTCCAGTCACTACTTGGCTACAATCTCCTTTCAGGGCAGTTGTAAAGAGCAATGAGGTCTCCCTAGAGTCTCATTGTTTCCAGGCTGAACACCTCCAGCTCCCTCAGCCACTCTTGTCAGACTTGTGCTCCAGACCTTTCACCAGCTCCATTGTCCCCTTCTAGACATGATCCAGCCCCTCAATGTCCTTCATGTAATGAGGGGCCCAAAACTGATCCTGAGACATAGGATCTGAGGTGTGGCATCATCAGTGCCGAGTACAGGGGAACAATCCCTGCCCTGGTCCTGCTGGCCCCATTGTTGCTGACACAGGCCAGGATGCCATTTGCCTTCTTGGCCACTTGGGCACAGCTGGCTTACGTATAACTGCTGTTTACCAGCACCCCCAGGTCTTTTTCTGCCAAGCAGCTTTTCAGCCACTCTCCCCCAGTCGTGGAGCACTGCTTGGGGATCTTGTGACCTGGCGCTTTCCCACATTGAACCTCATCCCATTGGCTTCGGACCCTTGATCCAGATCCCTCCGTAGAGCTTTTTTACTGTTCAGCAGATCAACGTTCCCACCCAACTTCTTGTCATCTACAAAACAGCTGAGGGAGCACTCAAATCCCCTCCTCCAAATCACTGATATTAAGTATTAAACAGAATTTACCCCAGTACTGAGCCCTTGGAAACACCACGTGTGACCAGCCACAAGCCAAGGGCTTACTGAGTGGTGTGAATACAGGGCACACAATATATCAAACTTTCAGCTATAGACAGTAATAAAACTAAAACACCTTGCTTGTTTCTTGGAGCCATGTGTTTGCAATGAAACTATACCAATTTGTGCCAGTTTATATTAGCTTGGACGCTCCCTTTAATGCATGAAAGAGTGATGTATTATTTTAACCTCTTTGATATCACCAGATCTGTACATTATGGTCCTTACACGATTAAAGAGTTGGCAGCAAAAAGTGTTGCTGTTTGTGTGTTTGATACTGCTCCACACTGCACTTCTCTTGAGATCAGCACATTCAAATTGAAGAAATACTCTGACATCCTTATGCAGAGAGATCAGCAGTATGATTCTTTGTTTCCAGCAAGTAATGACTGGCTAAGATTTTTTTTTTTTAAAGTTTTAAAAATCTACTTTTGCTGCCCCTATCAAGAATTCTCAAAGTTACATATCTTAAAGTAGATTCATTGTTAGCAGACACAAACCATGAGGAAGATTTCTAGGGAGTTGTCAGGTTTTTCTATGTATTAGTAAACAATGTAAGGTTGGGGGTTTTTTAATTGAGCAGATTTTCCATATCAAATAGAAGCAAGTTTAGTAGGGATTTTTAAAATTCTTGTTAAATAGGTTCTGCACTTTAAAACTATTTTTAAAATAACAGAATAACCTTAAATCTTGATATTTCAGGCTAGGTAGCCTTCAGATAAAATCGAGTCAAATTCTTACTGTTCACTGTTTTGGTTTGGGTTTTCTGGCCTGGTCAAACAAAACGCATGTGTTACTTAGTGGTTGATTTGGAGCACAGAAGTTTATCAGTATGCCAGCTTGTAGCTGGCAGTTCTGGTGGTAAAGAAACAAAGTTTTGTTAAGGATACAATGATCTTGTTCCTAAAGTAAGCATATTGTCTTGTTCTTTACTGTTCAGAAATGTTCTGGGGTTTTTATGTCTTGCTTTTGTCCCCCCACCTCCACTACTTTTAGATGGCTTCTTTATGAAGAACCTGGTTTCCAGGGAGTTCCTTTAATGTTGGAGCCTGGTGAATATCCTAATTTATTATTCTGGGAGAAGAAGGAAGCCTACATTAGGTCCATGAGACCCTTGAAAATGGTAAACTATTATTACGAGTTAAATGACCTATATTTATGTGTTATAAATAATGTATTGAGATGGCTAGATTTTTCAAGACTTACAAAAATCTAACTTGTTTAAAAAACCCAAAATTTTTAGTCTATAAAATTCTTGAACTTACAACATTTGATTGCATCCATCTCTGCCATTAATCTGCCTTTCATGTTCACTTGAACTCTTTAAGGAATATTTCACCTTAGTTCTGCCTTTTTGTAAAGAACTGATGACTCCTAGAGACATCTCTAAGTTGTCTCATGAACAGCTTAATTTTTTCTTCCTTTTTTTCTTTTCTTTTAACAGGGTGGTCGCAAAGTTGAATTCAGTGGGGAGCCAAAGGTAAAAGTCAGTGTGTATTGATTGTCCAAAGCTATTTTACAGCACATGAACTGCACATGGGTAGATAAGTATGCTTTGATTGGATACCAGCTACTGATGGTTTACTGGGTTGTCCTTTTGTACGTGACCACACCATGAAAATCAACTTCTATCATTTCTGCATCCATCACATGATATATGACAGTATTAACAGCAGTCCAAATAATGTAGATGGGTAATGAATGCTCAAGCTCTCACGTTGCATCTCTAGTGGAAGGGCCTCTTGCAGAGGAGAAATCCCAGTAGTTGGTTTCATCATTTTGCCATTTTTTATCATTCTCCCTCTATATGCCCATACAAAAGAAACTGTCTATTGTCAGAATTCATCATCCTTCCTGCAATTTTTCTTTTACCTTATTTCCATTCCAGGTAATTGTTTATGAGAAGCCTTTCTTTGAAGGAAGACATGTGGAAATAGAATCAGAGATCTTTATGCTTGATGAGAAGGAATCAGAAGACAAGACAAGACTTCCACTTACGTCAGTGGGATCCATGAAAGTACTGGGAGGAGTGTAAGTATGGAAAAGCAGTATTTACAACTGAAGTAGTAACTCCACAGGCTGGAAGTTGCAGTGGACAAATCCAGTCCGTGTTTATTTGGCTTTTGGAATTTCTGGGTTGAGTCATACACCAGGGTTAAATTTGAAAATATTCACAGCAAAAGAATAAATACCACATGCCTGTATGTGCTTCATGAAAACAAGGAGTGGCACTTGTCCATTTTCACATGCAGACTCTGTTGTTGTTGTTGTTCAGTTGGGTTGCCTACGAGAAGGCTGGGTTTGAAGGTCATCAGTACTTGCTGGAAGAAGGAGCGTATCGGGATTGGACAGACTGGGGTGGCTACGATGAGGAGGTGCAGTCCCTGCGACCAATTGTTGGTGTAAGTTCCAAGAACACCTAGTGGGCGTCTTCTGAGTGCTCTAAGATGTCACGTGGCACTTTCCTTATGGTGCTTCTCTTTGTTTTTACAGGACTTCACAAGCTCCCATATGATAATGTACAGTGAAAAAGATTTTGGATCAAAGGGTTCCAATATCAACGTGTTAGGTATCATTTCTGATTTGAAAGAGACTGGATATGGGCTGAGGACACAGTCTATAAATGTGCTAAGTGGCGTGTAAGTGATATTTTTATTCACTCTTTCATTTTGGATATGCTGGTCTTTATAGAAATGGATAGTGTTTGCAGATGTCTTTCAGGAGTCTGACTTCTATGTGGAGTCTTCAGATAAAATTTTTTGCCCTTGACCACAGAATGTGAAAAGTAACATTTTGGTGAATATGTACAGCAAATAGTCTTTCTTCTTACAATTAGATAAGGTGGTCCCAGGAAGCACTGACTTTCTGATACACAAAGTATGAAAGCACGAGATGAGATTTCATCAAGAGAGGAAGAAATAGCTTGGTCTTGTGGCTGTATTTGTTTGAAGCATTTCAACAGCAAAATTGTTATAGAAATAATTTCCAGTTTTGAAACTAATTTCCAGGCTTCTTATATTTGACGAGAGGTAGATTCCTTGCTTTCTCTTACTTGTGTTTTAAATAAAGATAACTTTTACTATGCTCACGAATACCTTCTGATATTAGGGAGAGTAGCTGTTGTGAAAATCAACATTGCTTTTGCAGCGATTCCTGTAGGTTAACAGTGGTTTAGTGCTGTCGTGTTGGTTTTTATTGTTTGTTTGGGGTGTTTTCTTAACATATGGTTCCCAGAAATCGGTCTTAGCTGTGGCCATTAATAAACCAACTCTTAGTGCCACGAGTGCTGTCACATGCAGTTGATCAGCTGATAGACTTTGCTGTTTGATTAGTCAAGTCCATCAACTGCAGATTGAGTTTCACCGCTTTGCAGACCGTGTCAAAGTATTTTGGAAATGTAGACAGGTATTAGCAATCATGGCTGCAAACACAAAAAATTAACTAAAGTATCAAAGCCAAAAAAAGCACAAGATGTACAGTCTGTCTCCCTGCCTGGTATGCATGCAGGTGACTTGCTGGAAGCTCTGCCTTACCCAGCCACACCCTAAATCCTTCTGTGTGTTATCTGTGCTGTATCTCTGCAAGTTTTGTCTGGATAAAGGTTGCAGAATCAAGCTCGGTGCATTCCAGAGGAATGCTTTTAATTTGTATATGAATATGGTGTGACAGCAGTTTTTTTTCTGCCTGATGACCTTTGAAGCTGCTGTGCTCTTTTGTCTTCTGTAATATGCAAGAGAGATTCATGGGAAAGAGTCGCCTCTGAAGGCTGGGAAACAAATTGCGGGTTACCTGTCATGCTCTTGATGTAGTTGTTCTAGAAAATGTGTCTGTTGCATATGAGATAGGAATCATGCGTGAGTATTCTAGTAATTGAGTGACTTTAGTACTCTAATGGCAAAGGTGGCCAGAAGTCTTCAGGAACAGAACTTGTCCCACAGACTCTGCTACTGCTCCTGTAATCTCGCCTTGTAGACTCCAAAAGATGTCATTTGTAGCAATAAGCTTTAAAAAAAATCAGATGCATTGTTCATAACAGGTGGTTAACACTCAGCTCTTAAGAATCTTGTACAACCCCTCCGTTTCCAGAGAGGTTTTGAGTGTTTGGGGGTTTTGTGGTGATCTTAGTAAACGCTCATGTGTCAGAAAGTTTGAATGGTCTATATGAAGTCATGTTTGGCAATACAGTGCTTTACTTGAAGTGTTAACAATCTGTTCAGGTAGAAGATTTTTTTATATCTTTCCTTCCAAGAAATCTGTCATAGAGCCATGAATAATCCATTGAGCAATTTCCTGAGCTGTTTAGACTGTAATGCAGCTGATGAAGTGAACTGTGACAGATTCAATAAAAGCTTGTCATAATATTTTGAAGTAACCTTCCTGGTATCATATTGAAAACACTTAATTAAAATAAGTCAAAAATGTAAGAAGTCCTCAACCTTTCATTGCAGTTTTTTAACTACAGATACCTGGAGTAAGCAGTTAGAGCAGTAAGATAACAGATGATCTGTATTTCCCACATAATTAATTTGATTGCTCTGTAATTTAAAGGGTATATCAAAGAAAAGAAGGCCTGACACTGCAGTGCACAGATACTACTGAACAAGTTCTGAGCTCAGCTGCAACTCTAAACTGTATTTCTGGAGACAGCCTAGCTCTGCATTTGGGGAGTGACTATTCCATTTTGGGGTAGTTCAGCCCTGGCTGCATTAGAATTTTTAAATGTTTCTAAACATGTTTCCAAGCCATATTTTCATGTCTTCCCCAAATCCATTGTAAAGACATCCTGAAAAATATATCCTAAGGAGATGAGGATTGACTTCTTGAAAAATACTTCTTTAAAAATGAAAATGTTTTGCCCTTGAGCATTTTTTGGAACTGACCAAACATAAAATTCAAAAATCATTTTTCTGCTGTTAGAGTGGGAGAAAGCAATCCAGGCTGCCTGAAAATAGCAGGGACTTTTCTTCTTTTAAGTAGGGTTTGATCTTTACTTCCAAACTGGCAGAATTTGAAGTGGCAGAAAATGAAACTATTTACTAGCAACAGGTAACACCCTTTACAAGTTCCAGCAAGTACTAAAATCAAGTCTTGTACTATTTTGATTTCCCTTCTGCTTAAAAACTTCTTGAAGCTTTTATTTAATAGTGATCACAATCACAGGAACTGCATGTTTGAAATATGGCTTTTCTTTATCCATAAACACACCAAACTTTTGCCAGAACTCCGGAAGAAGCTCTTGTCTTTTAGTTGATTCCTTTTGAACTAGCTGGAAGAATTATCCCAGATTTGTTTATTTTATGTAGCCATCTGTTTACTGTGGTCGTGTTATCAGCCTGGTTTTCCCCTAGTTTTCAAGTAATCCATCCACAATGTAGATTGGGTTGCTTCTAGAGTACATATGGAGAGTGAATGATATTAAGGAAATAATTAGGGTGGTATACAGAAACCAGAAGGTAGTAAATTTAACCAAAATGCACTCAGCAAGGTAACATGAGTGAAACTGGAGACACAAGGTACAAGAACAAACATCTGCTGGGAGCTGAAAAGGGGCAAGTACCCCTGGTTACCCCATTGGAGAACACTTCAAACAAAGGTTTAACTTCTCTGTATATCTGAACTGATGCTCAGAAAAAACCTTTCAAGGAGCCACAAAATTAAAGCTTGTAGGTCCCTGGGATACTAAGAATCACAGTCACAAAGGAGCATGACGAACCCATTTTCTGTCTTTCCTATAAATAGAATTTTATTACCTCATCCTATCTGTTAATTATGGTACAAATCTGCAAGTGTCAGTTAACTTTCTGACCTCCCTTCTAAAGTTAGATGGGGTGAGTCCTGGGCTAACCGAGGGCAAATCTGATTTTTGGCGAGTTACCCATGTCTGGATCATTTTCTTGGCTGTACTTTCAGACCCTGTTTGGAGCTGCACTTGCTAGGTGCCATACGTAGAGGTTTTTGGAGAAAGATTCTCTGTGTGTAATAGTACTAACAATATATAATCAAAACTTTGTGCTATTTCTGGTTTCAGGGGCACGGATGGTGCCCAGGAGTAAAGGTTTCTAGCACTCTTGGATGGAGCTGTTGCTCAGCCTCACTAAGGCAGTTTGTACATCTGGGGGGGGGGTTACAGAATCTGTTGTGCTGGGAGAGCTCGCTCCCTGTGGGGCAGGATGGTTGCTGCCATGCTGCAGAATGGCACTTCAGTTTTTGTTGTGCCTGGCAGCTGGAATGTGGCTCTCTTGCTCAGCTGAGGCAAATGTCTTGCTCTCCAGGCCTTTCTGTTAAGTTAGAAGTTGGATTAAGGCAGTGCTCCTTCCTAGGGATAATCTGAGGTCTGACAGGTTTAGCTGGTACTGAATTCAGCTGCCTGTCCTTGATGATGCTATTACTACTTTCAGCAGCTTATATGGGCTTCTGAATGAAGTGGAGAAGCACAAGTATTTCACCATTAAGCCCTGACTCTAGGAACTGTCTAACTGCATGGGCTGACTTGCATGGAAGAGTGACACTTAATTATTTAAATCCCATTTATTTAAATGTAAGCATGTGCAAATGAGATTCATTGATTACTTCTGCATTCAGGCTTGTTTTTAGATTGGGGAAACTAAACAACTGCTATGCAGGGATTCTCAGGAGTCTGCTGACATGTCTTACAGTTGACTTTATACCAGAAACACCAGTTTCTATAGATCTCAGTGGAGTAAAACTACCATGCACCACACCTGTATCCTGGCACTTGTGTTTTGAAAAATCTAATGAATGTCCACTGAAGGAAACCTCATTTCACTGGTTTTGGTATATGTGGTATACAGGTATAGACACACCTGAGACATTTGAATTCTCTGCTCAATTTATTGTACATACCAATGTCTCTTTGATTAATTGCTCTGAGGTGATTTTGAAATGGGCCTTGAAATATGCCGTAAGTAATTAGTACGTAACAAGTCGGAATAATGGATTATATCTGAGGCAAACCAAGAGATGTGAATAGTGATAAATGTGAATCACTGTTTGAGTGTTTGCCATGGACAAGTAAAACAAAGTTCATACTCTTGGCACATACATGTTGATGCACCTTTGTTTCATTTGAGGTGATCCCACTTCTTCTATCTGCAGAGACTCTGGCGTTTGTACTTGGAATAAAACTGCAACTTAGTAGGATCCAATTGATTGACACACATAGAAAATTAATGGGGAATTTTGATGTTGAAAGTTAACTTCCCTTGCAGATTTTAATATTTGTATCGTTTTACTGCTTTACGATATGAAATTTTTGTTAGTGTAGAAACTCAGTAAGTTTCTGACCCGACTGAAATTGGATTTTGGCATAACCTAGCATACACTCACTATGCATTACAGTGGCTAAAATTAAAAGCTGGTTTACACTGAGTAGAAGTTTTTCTTGTGGAATCAGGAACCAGCAAGATGTCCTGATTGCTGCATAAATATAATGAACAAAATGCTGCTGCTGCTGTGGTCTGTTCTCATACAGGCACTGAAAAAACAACCAAACAGGAAAAGAAGTCAGAGCGTAAGTATGGAAAACTTTGGGAAGCATAGCAGTGAAATGCAAGACAAGTTCTGCAGGTTATCACAAAATCAAAGGTAGTATAGATGCAGGAAGTGCTCTCTTTGGCCTTTCAGTATGGAACCAGGGTTAGAAGAACACTCTAACAGAAGATTTATTGAATGTAGTAGACTGTGCTTAGCAAGACTAACTGATAGCAGATACTTAAGATTGGACCTAAAGTGCTGCAGGAGTAATTTGGCATCAGAGGGATACATGTAGTGATTTGGTTGCTTTTCCAATACTTCAAGTGTGTATCATCTCAAAAGTTGAAAGTCTTCCAAAAAGGCATTTTCTAACTGAGGCAGAAGACTTGATGCAGACCTCTGAGTTTGTGGCCTGTGTCAAACATGAGATCCAACTGAGTAGTTACAATAACGGATTTGCATTTAAATACATTAATCTGGTGAAATTTATGGTGGTTTTAATGTTTATCTTTCAAGGATATTCTTCTTGCTCTTTCTGATTCCTAGCAGGGACCAGTCTCTTCTGCTTAGCATGTATGCTTGTTGCAGCTCAGCATCCTGTTGGGGTGTGCATTTCCTTAAAAACAACTGAACCATAGCTATAGGCAACGTTAAAAGTCAGTATTGCTACATTTACTGCCCAGATCACTCTGAAAGTTAGGGCTTTTTTAAAAAAGCTTCATTCTGATCTCTGTCTGGTGTGTTTGGTTGGTTTTTTTTAAGAGAAGAATTTGACCTTGGTAAAATGATAGAATTGAGAATTGTAAAACATCTTGAAATATTCTTCCTGGAGATAACTTTTAGGATATGTGGAACACTATGTGTCTGGACTTGTGGTTTGCTTTAGCTAATTCGCTCTGATTTGTATCAATTTGTATAGTGCAAGAAGGTAGTAAAATTTGCATGGGATTTGTACTATCAGATACACTGGTTTGTTTAGGGTTTTAACAACATCGCAATTTGGCACTTTAGAAACTTTTTATTTGTTCTTACATTATGACAGTAATGAATATACACATCTGTATTTTGGAAAAGTAGTGTGACTTCTACCAACCACCCTCCTCTTCTTTCTCTTTCAGATGGGTGGCTTATGAGAATGCTGAGTTTACAGGGGAGCAGTATATACTGGCTAAAGGGCTGTATCCAAGCATTGAGGCATGGGGAGGAAAGAATTGTAAAATATCTTCAGTTCAACCCATTGTTATGGTAAGGAGCTAATTTTATACTTGTTTTGCAAGTTTCTCTGAGTATTTGGAACTCTACTTTTTCTATCAAATTCAATTTATTTACATTACTTAAACAATAATTAATAGTAAATTTTGTATGTTATTTTATCACTGTTGAAAATATTTTTTCCCTTTTTTCTTCTCAAATCTTTTGCAGGATATTGTTGGAAGCGAAAGGGGTAAAGCCAAGGTAAGATACTTCTTTAAGCACATGAAACATACTTTGTAGTGTCTTTAACCTGTAAATAAAGATGTGGCTCTTCATCCAGTGGAACACTCAGGTATTTGCATAGATGGCTAACTAGTCAGACAAGGAGTGAAGACTGCTCGTGGAGGAAAGCTACTTTCCAAACCTCTTGAGTGAGGCACATTAAGACCTTAGGAAGGTGGGATTTAATAGACAACTGCTATCAGAACTTCCTCAGGGCACTGGCAATGTCTTAGTTCAGCAAGTGAGGTGTTTTAGGGTATCAGTGATTGTTCTTAGGAGCTGGAGCCCACAACTTTCTATGCAGAGGTGCAGGACCTGCAGTCTGTTACTGAGGTGAGGGCTCTACAACAGAGATGTTGTTCTTGGTACAGCTGACAATTTCTTTGGAACACGTTTCTTTGGTTAAGGGTTTTGCTAGTGGTGGTTGCACTTGAAGGGAGTTGTTCACTCACAAATACTGCTGAGTTGTGCTTAAAAGTTAACGCCATCTTTGCCAATAACATAAGGGAAGGAATTGGCAGGGAGAACTTGTCTCTTCAGTGAGTTAATATATTTCTACATTGGATTGTCTCCTTTGTACTTGCACAAATACATAGTTTTGACAGGCTAATGGGCAACTTTTTTCATCCTTTTTAATTCTGAACCTTTTCAGGTTTGTCCCTATACAAAGTTATTTTTACCTTCATTTCAGTCAAAGTGCTGAGTATGTCATGGCCCTAAAAACTGAGGAGACAATTCTTAGCTGTCCTGGTTTGCTGCTCCTGATTAGAAGCATGCTTCACTGGAATCTCCTGCATAGGGATAATGCATAAACTATGGGGAATAAAAATCTCAAGGCTGCTTATTTTCAACTGTGTGCATGAAAAATTATTTGCATCTTTACATTACGTGCCTACTAAGACCCTATCCTAAGAAGGACCTTATCCTAAGGAAACAAAGAAGTAGTGGCTTGCAGCCAACAGACTGCATCCATCGTCAGCGTGTTCCTCTTTGGAGAATGCCATACCTGCCCACACTCCTATCTCTATTAAGAGTGAATAAAGCTGGTAGGCATGTTGTAATGTGAATGACTTCTGTGTGATCATGGCTAATTACCCTCTAGCCAAATTAGCAAGTTTGCTGTTTAGAATTTTTTTCTTTTTAATAATAAGGGCAAAAGACTCTGGGGCATGTATCCTCTCTTATCCTTGGAGCAGAGAAAGAACCAACATGAGACTGTGTCTATAGCTGTAATGGGCTCATAAAGCCCATCTACCCTGGGAATATATACCATGCTTCGTGGCATGCTGTCTGAGTCCTTTGCCAGGATTATGCACCATTAGTGTTCTGAGAGGCAGAGAGTTTTCATTTACTGTGAAGAGTATAGAATTCCCCTTTCAGGGGCAGATTGACAATATAAAATAAAACTTTTTATGGCCCTTTAATAAATGTGTGCCTATTCTGGTCATTCTGTGGGAATTTAAACATCTTACCCAGCAAATAGACCAAGGAGCTATACTTGTTAGTGTTGTTCTTATTATTTTGTATGTCAGTCACTAGGTGGTTTAGAGCCAGAAGTAATTTTTGGAATTGTTACCTTGCTCTCTTGAGCAAGGATTGTAACACTGAAGAGGTGACAAACATAGGTAACCAAGGAAGTCTGGGTGTTTTGAGTATGTTTTTTATCTAATTATAGAATTAATGGTAGAGATGAAGGTAGAAGAATGAATTGCCTAAATATGTTTATAACTTTTTAAAGGTCCAGTTATTTTCAGAGCCTGAATTCAAGGGTAACTGCCAAATATTTGAAAAAAACACAAGATGTATTGATTCATTTGCTGTGAAGTCTTCAAAAATTTTAGATGGCAGGTAAGTTATATTGAATGAATACTGCAAAATCACTAAAATGGTAGAAGTTTTAGAAAAGCAACCAGCTTTCTAACACATGAGGTGGTTTCATATATGGGGGCTTAGAGAGAACAATGCTTTGCTGTTTGCATATTGATCTTTCAGGACAAGACATTGTAAATAATGTGTTTGCATTTAACTGGTACAGATGTCTTAAGAGGAAACTTCTTCATCTTCTTTCTGCAGCTGCATAGTGTATGACCAGGAAGAATTCGCTGGTAACCAGTATGTGTTGGAAGAAGGGATCTATCCTGATCTGACAGCAATGGGTTGTTCACCCCAAGCAGTTCTAAAATCTTTACAGATCATAAATATTGTAAGTAAAACCTATTAGAAATGTTGTAAAGATAAGGACAGTGATGATTCCCCATTTTTTGCAACAGTAAAAATTCTAGGGCACACATGCAACAGAGGAGGGTTGGGGTTGAGTTGAGGGGGGGTGTTGTTTGTTTGTTTGGGTTTGGGGTTTTTTCTGTGCAGTAGCAGTTAAATGTCCTAGCTGCAGTAAATCAGGTTTTCTTGGCCTCTGTGCTGTTTTTGTAAAGGAGAAGACATTACAGAGGCAATTGCCTGGGATGCCTGTTCTTAATAACAGCTTAAAAAGAAATTCTGTAAAGAGTCAAGTCCATTTCCCAGTAGGCAAGACCACTTAGAATGGGTTGAGAAAGTGGTGGGACAGTGTGAAGAAATATCTGTACCTTGGACCTTGTTTTTGATGCATATTTAAAAAGCAGGCTCAATTAAGCAACTTTGCATGAAATACATGTAATTATAAGACACTGTTGTTATCATCAGGACAATGGAATTCGAGTTATTCAGAAAATAATGCACCCTTCTAGATAAGGTAAACCAACAGCCAATACTATATGGCAAAGTCAGGCAGCATTGTTATGTGTGGTGGATACAAACTAAATTATATTTACATATCTTGTAACTCATCAGTGGCTAGGAACGAGCTTGCTCAAGCTTATAACCAAACATTATGATGGATCACTTAGGGAATCTGCAAGTATCTTTTAAGATCAAAGTAATTAGTAGCAAAATTTGGTCAAGATTCCAGGAACTTGGAAGATAGTACTCATTAAAAAAAAAAAAAAGGAGCTCACTATTGAATCTCTTTTTTGACTTTGGCAACTTTATTGCACTCCACTGTAATTTTGGTAACCTGTCAGTGGTGTAGCAGTTGATGAAGAAGAGAAGAAGAGCTAAAATGTGTCATCCTCTTTCATGGCTCTGGAGAATTTTGATGTACTCTGTAAACAAACAACTGCAGCAACAACTGCAACTGCCTTCTGAACTCTTTGGCTGTCTAGTAGATAGATCTTATTAAAAATAATAGAATTCTTTCTAGCCAAGTTTGGTGGGTGATCACCATGAATTAAAGTAAGTTTTTCTGTACATGTCAGTAGTTCCTGGGTTTAAAATGCTTGTTTCAAGCTGGAGGGATCAGCTTACTTTTAAAAGATTTACTAATTGTGACAAGGACTGTTGTGTTAAAACAGAAATGGTGTTTCTTTAAGTGCTTTACATTTGTGAAACTAGTTCTAGTCCTACATTTTATCACACTTCAGGCAGTAGCACAGAGCTGCATTTGTCTGCAATGTGCATGTGCTGCTGCTTCCTTCTTCAGAGGCTCCCTAGCTGTGGAGAGGAGGAGAATGGGTCACTTTGCTCATTGGTTTATTAGCAAGCCAGAATAGAAAGGATGATCATTTCTATCTAACTACTTATATTGTTTGTTTTTCATGGTTTTCCAGAAGCTTGAACCTTATTATTTTAGCTCCTGGTTTCACCTGTCAGACTTATTTTGGGACTGTATTTTGGGAGTGCTAGTCTTAATCCTCCCCACCATCTGCCATTTCTATAACTTTCCTCAGGATTTTTCATGACATTTCTATACAAAAAGCACCTTTGCTATTTTACTGTCATGTTATTGTATTTATCTAGTTAAACTCGTCTTTGCAGGGATCATTTTATAAGACACCATAAAAAAAAGGAAATTAAAAGGATATTTGATACAATTGTAAGTGAAAGCTAAAAGGGCTTTTTTAAATCAGGGAACTTATGAAACTATATTAAGGGCTGTTTTGTAAGCTCAAGGGTTTTGGGGGTTAGATTCCACTATATCTTGGTTGTGCTTTCTTTGCATGCTCCACATGGTTGTGCTGCAGATAAAAAATAGCATTTCTCCTTCTTGAATTTGACACATGTTCTTCTTCCTGAGCATACTATAAAAAACAGCTGTGAATGTGGTTTATACTTGAACAGTCATCTGAAACTACTTTTTAATCAGAAACTCTGTGTAATAACTAAATGCAGATATGCAGGAACACCAGCTTGGTACAGTGCAGTACATGGGAAGTACTGACGGAAGATTAATGAGCTGACCTTGCACTTCTCACTGTTTTATATAACAGTGTTTGCTGCTGAATTAAAAGAAAAAATACCCAGTGTCAGGTGTAGCAGAAAATTGGAGGTTTTCCTTTTCTGTTTGTTTTCTTTGAAAGAAGATTATTTCTAAAGCATTTCAAGAGGCTGAAATGCTCTTACCTGAGAAGTGGCATGTCTTAGAGGGCAGGTGCCAGTCTATAAAATGGCTTAGAGTTCAGAGGCACCAGAACATCATCACAGTGTGACGGGCTCTTCACCCCTGGTGATGCATGACAATCTGATGTTGCCTTTCATGGTGGGGCTGAACATATTCTGGAATTTGGAATTAAGTGAAAAGGCCTCTCCTGGGCATTTTCCACAGCCCAACAGCACGTGTGCCATCAGGAATCACAGCTCAGCTGCTGTGTGATAAGCTAGACTGCTGCACAGGTAATGGTTACACTCATGCAACGCTGTCGTCTGAGCCTTAAACATCTAAAGGAAGATTAAAGAGGAATTTATGCATAGTCTAGAAATTGGTAGATGGGAGGTCTTGCCTCATAAATTAGCATGGAAGCATGCATAAATGAGCTGCCACACATGCATGGAGCCAGCTTTGCCTTGGAGGGCCTGTTTCCATGCCTGAGGCTAGATGGGAGTCTGTCGAGACTTTGCGTCATGTCAGGCGTTCCCGATCCAGTGGCTGTGTGAGTGCGCTGAACACATGCCAGAAGGAAGGAGCTCTTCTGGCCGCGGCGTTGGTTTTATGCAGTCCTTGGCTGGAAGATTTGTGAGAAAGGGAGTGGCAGTGTCATTTCTGTCTATGAGTGTACACTGTAACACCAGGACACTCAGGCTTAATTGACTTTACCCTGGGGAATTTTAAACCCTACCTCCCAGCTTCCACAGGAAGGTCTTCATTATGACAGGCCACTGCAGATACTTTGCCCCACAGAAAAAAATCCAAGGTTCCTTTTCCAGAAGACATTCAAATTGGATTCGGTGTTGCAAAGAGCTTCATGTTGGCAGAATCCCTCTGACACCAGAAGCATTTTGACAGAGAAGAATCATCTCCTCACAGCAATTTGGAGGATTCCAATGTTAGAGTTCTCACTTGTCATGAATTTTACCTCAGTAGTATGAATCTTTGAGTCTTTTGTCTAGTCAGAGATTGAAGTTGCCGTAACCTACTGTAAAAGTTAAAAATTAATGCAATAAGCGATAAGCCGTGCTGACAAGGTTGTCATCATTTGAAGCTGTAGAAATCATTATTATCTTACTGTCTGTTCAGCTCTTTGTATGAAAATTCCCACAAGTGGGGGTTAGTGCAATGGAAGAAAGATATGGCATTGATTAGAATGTATTTTAAAACATACTTAAGGTATTGTGCAAGAATCAAGCACAGAGGTCTTTGTGCCTGAAGATAAGGAAGTTTTACATTCCATGCAAGAAGATCCCTCGTGTATTTTGTATAAGGGTTTTTTATGACTTTTCAAGTTTAGATAGAGTTGAAGAGCAGAAACATTCAGGATTTTTGATTTTAGACAATCAAGAAGAAACCTCTGATATAAAAGGAGTACTGGTCTTCACAGTCAACATCTGGAGTTCCAACATCCTATAAAAGCATTTATCTTCCTTTTGCAGGAGCTGTCTGAGCCCTGCATAGCTCTTTTTGAAAAGATGGGTTTCCAAGGAAAGAAAATGGAATTCAGTACAGAAACCTTAAATCTTCAGTTCCTGGGATACAATCCTCGAATAGCTTCAGTTCAAGTCCTTGGTGGCATGTAAGTTTAAAATCACCTTTTGATTCTTTAGAATGAAGTACTTACTCAACTTTACAGGTGTAAGGAACGACAGAACGTAAAATTAGAATATCATAATGCGTGTAGTGCATTAATGCCATTTCATCTTACAGAGCATTTTCATATCCTGTTTCAACAGTATGTTATCACTAACTTGTGTCCTGTACTAGGAGTTGAAATGAATTTGAATAAAGCTCTCAAGGAAACTCATGTCTTCTCTCATGCCATGTTACAAAAACCAGCTTGGATAGCATCCTTAAAACCAACTTCTGTGCTCTTGGTTTAGGTCTCAGTCATAAAAAAATCATTTGGTTTGTGATCTGTATCATAAATTCAAAATGTTTTTTAATAAATCTTCATGGTCATCCTTTAACCTCTGCTATGGACAGAGGTACAATCAGACCATGATCTCACCTCTTTTGGTATTAGTAGTAATATAGTCCCTTTTACTTCAGGAATTGGATGAGAATGTAGCAGTTAGATTTGGCAGCTGTTTTTAAGCAGTTGTGTTCCCTAAATGTACCCTTGAATATCATGTAAAAAGTAGTCTGTGATGAAGTTTAAAAGCTGTTAGGAAACATTTTTAAAACTACTGTCCTATATTCTAGGATTTCAGCAGATTTGTTAAATTCTCTTTTTGGTCTTTTCCCCTGTTAACCTCTACCTCTAAGATACTTGCCCCCAGTTTTGGTGGGTTTTGTAGATTGGGGTTATTTTTTTTGGTTTTTAATGATAGATCCATGTTACTGTTGCTTTGCATTTAAATGTGTTCTTTTGAAGAGGTATATTTCCAAAGGTGTGTGCTTGAGAGATGCTGTTGGGTAACTTAAGACTGCCCTCAAGTGGATAGCTAATAAGCAAATCTGTGGAGCAAACCATTTCCCCCATCTGGATAAGCTGGTCAAAGGGTTTCCTTAGCACACTGAACTGAACTTTGAAACAAAGGTTGTAAGAAAAGGTACATGTTAGTATTCTGAAGCCTCCCAAGGTTTCAGGATCTTTCACCATAACCACAATATAGTTGATTCTCACTTTCCATTACGTGAAGTCAAACATCATCAACATTACTTCTTTACCAATATCCAGGCAATGGAATTGTGAATTGTATGTGTTTCCTGTCCAGTGACTATATGGGGATTTTTTTGGTGGATCACTGGAAAGAAAGAAAATTCTGATTTCATTATAGTAGTGTGCTGAAATGTGTCAAAATACAGGGTTTGCAGTTTCCTTGCCCCTGCTGTCTCCTTATTCGAGAGGGTTTCATCTTCTTTTCCTTTGCTAAGAGACCTCCATTTATAATTCTCTTAATTTTGTACCTCAGGATAGATATGTATTAGGCAGTGAAAACAAAATTAAAGTGAGTGTGCTTCTGGATGGAGAAGTCTGGTGACAAATCAGTCAGGGGAAGGGGGTAACCTGAAAACAAGCATACTGACTGTTAATGTACTCAAACCCCCATGGCTACTGGACAGTCCCAGCACATGACTGTGAGAAAATTGCACTGCGTGGCAGCCTATTTTGAAGCCCAGACATAATTCACTGACTGTGCCAATAATGGACAATCAGAAGTTGAGTTCCAACAGATTACACTCAAGGTGTGATTTTAAGCGTAGTTAGATGCATGTTAGGGAATGCTAAACAAATTCTTTTCTATGTGCACTCTTGCTGTCTCTTCCCCACCCCCTTGCAGGTATTTGGAAAGAAGAGAGACGTTATAAAACAAAACCTCTATCAAAATACTCAAGAGAACTTCACCCTGTTGCAGTTTCCAGCATTTGGTTGTTCCAGTCTGCATCCATAGTAGTTCTCTCTCCCATGAACCAGACCTGTCCAAATTCAGATACACAAACCAGCTGGTTCTGCACCTGCAGCAATGTAGCATTTACAGCATATAGATCTATCGTCCTTGAGGAGTCAGTGCCTCTAGAAAACAAATGGTATTTAATAGTTGGGTTCTCCCAAGAAAATGCTTTGCTTCATTCAGCTTGTAATTTTTAAATACTAGGACTCTTAAATTTGAACTCCTGTGTACCCATCTCCATGTGGCTGATCTAAATCAGGATGTTATTATTTTTTAAGGTCTGTTACAAAGAAGGTCATTGGTTTTCCAAAGCTAAACACTACTACATTTTGGGACAGATTTCTGTTAAACACATTTATTGATTCCAAAGGAGAATTTGGCAGTTAAAACATTGTCTTATTTTTTCTCCTCATAGATGGATAATTTATGAACACGGTAATTACAGGGGACGTCAGATGTTGTTAACACCAAATGAAATTCCAGACTGGTACAAAGCCAGTGGCTTTTGTCAGATAGGTTCTCTGAGACCTTTACTGCAGGTGAGTGGGCTTTGACATGAGCTCATCAAGCACTAATTTATATCTTGCATTGGGGTTGGGGAGGCATTATGCAGTTGAAAGCAGCATTACAGCCTTGTCACAGGCATGTGACAAACTTCAGCGTTGGCAATTGTGTAAAGAAATCCCTCTGGAGTTCTGCGTGTAATAAAAGCTATTTGAATATGCTACATGGCTTTGCAGTTACACTGCTTAAACTGTTCATTAGGCATCCTTTAAACCAAAGTATAGAAGACAGCATGTAAGGACTAATTAAGGATTAATAAATAATGGCTATAACTGCTATATATAAAGATTTTAAGTTGTTTCATAACTGACACCCAGACTGGTTGCTGGCATACTGTCTGTACTATCTGCATTATTTATGGAATAACAAGAAAATTGGTTAAAAAAAAGATAATTCAGTTAGTAGTGATCTTGTGTTGATTTTAGAAGGAAAGTCCTTCCCTGCTTATTACTTGGCAGAATATTTTGTAAATCTAATGCAAAATTTATTCTTGTCATGCTGTCTTTATTTTGTTCTTTAAATAAAGACCATATGATCTTGTCCAGTAATGCAGCAGCCCTGGGGGCTTTAACATCTGAGGTTCTTGCTGAGCCGTATTTCACTGGAGAAACAGCTTTTTCTAATTCATAGGTTACTTGTACCTGTAACCAACTGCATTTGCTTGCTGTCATAGCTTTGTGTTTGTATAGCCTTAAGCAGAATTACGAATAATGCATTTTGGCTGCCCTGCTGAGAACTTGTCTGAACAGAAGTGTTCACGTGTAATAGGCCACACAAGTGCACCCTTAATGAAAGCTAAGAGCATCTACAGAAGGAATTAGCAGAGAGAAGTTAGTTCTGCTCTGAATTAAAAAACTACAGCTTTCCACTGTGTGCTGATGTCAGTGCATAGGAAAGCCTAAAACTCTCCATGCAGAGTGCGAGTTCTCACAGCTTCTCTCGTCCAGATGTTTATGGGCTTCTGAATTAAATTCTCAAATAAAAAAGTCAAGCTTTCAGAAAGAAAGAGGGATGTTTGGGATTCAGCACTAAGAGTAACTGCTCTGAAGTTATGTCAGAGGAGTATGTGTTCTTTGCTGAGATTGTGGTTAAAGGGTTCTTTTGTTTTGTGCAGAAACGTGTGTACTTCAGGCTTCGAAACAAGGAAACAGGAAAATTCATGTCATCTGATGGAAACCTGGATAACCTGAATCTTCTCAGAATACAGGTTGCAGAAGACACAGACTCAGATGATCAAATCTGGGTTTATCAGGATGGATTCATAAGGTGTCGGGTAAGGTTTGAGTTCGATGTGCACTTTCTCTTTTACTCTCCAGTAGTAGGGCTTCATGAATTTTATTCCTACTGCAGCATCTTCATTTATTTTACAGGTTTAATCTGTTTCAACTATAATGTAATCTTTCTGTAGGGAGTTGATTTTTGTGGGTTTTGTTTGGTTTTAATTAACTCTGGCATTTTCAAGTGACACAAGCTAGTTGTATGATACTCTTTTGATACAACTGAGATTTTGAGAGAAAGTATTGCAGAAGTATCAAAGTAGGGGAGACCTTTTAAAGTACAGACCCTACATGATAATATTATGAACTATGCATACCTTGCAGTGGGACAGTTGGTATAATGTAGCTTGGTATTTGTACTGGTTTAGGGCAAATTTGGGAGGAAACAGACAATTAAGAATACAAACATCATAAAGTCATCCTAGGACAATATCCTCTTTTGCATTTAGGCAAGCTTGAAGATAAAATCCCACTCCTTTGAGCCATTTGGGGGGGGGGGGTATTTTATTTGGGGTTTTTTTGTTTGTTTTCTGGTTATCCCCATATTTGTCAAACCCATCCTTTTTCCTTTCCTCTGTACAAGTTTCCAAATGCAGTCTTACTTTTCTCACAGTCCATAAAACTAATCATGTGGAAGTTGTCATTGAGGTGAGCAGAGGTATGCGCAGTTCATATAATGTTTAAGCGTGAACAGTCTTAGGTAGGGATGCCAGCCAAAAGAAAATTAAGTTACTTTAATACTGTTAAACAGCTTGACTGCAAAGAATCATGTGAACTTTTTCTATAGGATTGTTTAACTTCAAAGGAGCCAGTTATAACTATGTCATCTATGCTGGAGGGGAGAATCTTTCTGTTAATAAGCTAAAGCATTGTTCGGACATGTTTACAGGACACATGCAATTGTAAAGGGGATTTATGCAGACAGCAAAATGATGCAAAGTAAGCTAAAAGCTTTAATATCACATACAAAAGACTTCTCTTTTGCTGGTGCTTCTCAAACATGTCACTGAAAATTTTCATACTGAGACAGTGTGGTATTATATGGCTTTGGATAAATGCTTCTGGTTTTTGCCCCTTTTTCTGTATCTCATAAAGCAATTTTTCTGTGCACAGAAAATACACAGGTTGTGTTGTATAGCAATCAGGTAGCTTAGTGCAGATTGTAAACTGGCAACATTGATCTTGAGTGACTGAACTCTTAGAGAGCTCTGCCATCTTTCTGATGAATGGCAGTAAATCCATTTTGCACAAACCAAAAGCTGGGGTTTACCACATGCTACAAAGAAAACTGAGCTCCTGGGTTTCAGTTAGGTGCACAGAGGCAGACATAGGTCACTGGAAGAACCTGCACCTTCCTGTAAGCTTGGGTCATCTCAGTGACTGAGATGTGACCTTGAGCTGTGCCTGGGGTTTTCAAGGAAGGGCTGTTTTAAGTATGTGGGATAACCAGTAGGCAAGATATGGAAGTTACTCTGCTCTTTTTTCAGAAACAGATAGGAATGCAGGTCTCCTTACTCTTTGTGAGTTTCATGGAGATGAGTGAAGTTCTATGGTTCTAGTGGACCTAATATTTAAGCCTGGAGTTTTCCTAGTTCCACTAGAGAACGCTTCAGATACAAGTGAGAATTTCACAACTAAATCAACTTTCTTTAATTCTAGACTGTGATAGTCAGAAGTATGACTTTTTCAAGAAATATTGCATTCAAAAGTACTTGAAAAAATAATTAATTTTAACAATGACAGATGAGTGTTCAATCTGACGCAGAAGTGCATTCAGTAGTTAAAAGATGCAGTTTATGATGATACGCTGAAAATCACTGTTTATCTAGAAAAATTAACTGTTACTTAGTAATACAGCCTGAACCCTCTTTTGAAATAAGCTTAATTTTTGCCAGCTCTTTTTTTAACGAAGAAGACATTTGCAGATGTTTGGAATCAAGTAATAAAAGTGACTAGGAAAAGACTGTAGAACAAAGAAGCAAATATTACTGTGATATCCTGTGAAATTCATAGACTTGATACTGTGCAGTTATGTCCTTTATATGAAAAGGTAACTGCAAAACTAGAAATGACTGGGAAAAAAATATTCAGAGGAAATGGAGAGCCTCTATGCAAGGAAGAGAGAAAATAGCGAGGACATTTTAGCCTACAAAGGGTACACTTAGAGGGATGATGTGCTTTTGAAGTCTCTGCAAACATAGCATGGACAACACACTCCTTTAAAATAATCAAGGGATGAGGATAGCATGAAATAAAACTAGTCACATATCAAATTATTTTTAATTTATATTTTTTAAAAATTGTGTTAATTACGATTTGGAACTGCTTGCCACAGTATGGAAGAGTTACAATACAAAGTGGTGTTCACCTAAAAGGGTTACACTTGGTGGGTAGTGACTCATAAATTCACACATGGGACAGAAAATGAGCATTTAAAGATACCAGGATGCATGGAAAAGTCTCTGGACTGGCGATTGCTGTAGCATGGAAGAGATAACCAGGAACATATTGCATATAAGAGTACAGTCAATGTAGTCTTCCATGTTATCAATGTAATCTTCAGTTATTGGCCACTGCTAGAGACAGGTGCTAATTGTTCTTTTTAATCTGATACAGCACAGTTATTTTAATGTTCCCATGTAGTGGAGAGTGTCAGCAGAAACAGGAACAAAAGAAAGATGAGTCTTGAGTTTGGGGCAAAAAGAGATTCCTTGAGGGAAAGTAATTCCTGAATTCTGTTCTCACCTGATGGTATCTCTCCTATTTGACAAAAACACAGTGGACAGTGGAAACAAGGCCATTTTGAATAATTGCTGTTGTCTTTCTGATGACACAGATGGCAGAGGATTGCTGCTTGACAATTGTTGGAAATCTTATAACTCCTGGCTCAAAACTCGGTCTGTCATTTGAGCGGAATGAAGACAAACAGTATTGGCATATTAGTCCCGATGGCAGAATTTACAGCAAGATGAAACCCAAGCTGGTTTTAGATATCAAAGGTAAGCAAATGTTATCTCATTACACTGGGTCTTAATTACATGGTATTTGCAGTGGGATACACACTAAATGTGCCTATAAATTAAGGATGGTGCTTTAGTTGCTTTAATCTAGAAGCAAAAACCCGATCAGCTAGTCTGACCTCCTGAATTATACAGGCGCTAAGACTTCATTTCATTTCTCCTACATGCAATTTAGTAATTCACAGTACTTGCTTATCTTGTATTCTCAGTGTCCACTCACTGTGGATAGCCTCAGTTAATTTTTGGGCAATGTGAATATGATTATTTAAAATGGTGAAACAAGAACAACCTAACTTCTCATTAACTTTAATATCTATAAATGCAGATTTTCTTACATAATAGTTGTAGATGCAATAGCCAAAGGCTATTAGGAAAGCAAAGACAGGTTTGTATAGTGATGTGATTAGATGCAAAAAGGTGCAGTTCTTTTGTTTATTAATGGCTATGCTTATATGACAAGCATGAGATTCTGCCATAGCAGCCTGGGGTCTGTGAGCACTTGATGTGTATTTTGGAGTCACTTTTGTCATAGTAATTTGATTTGTGTAGATACTGTTTCTGAACTTTGTTTTCAGAGCTTCACAGGTCTAAAAAAGTAACAAATTGAATGATTAGCAGAATTAGCATAATCAAATATTCTTACATAATTGCTTTTTTTGGATGAATGGAGTAAACATCTTCTATAGCTGTTCTATTATTTTTTTTAGCTGTTTTAAAATTGATTTTTAATTGATGCTGTGACATTTATTATGTCAATTACCATCACCACTACCCTGCAAAAAACCAAACCAAGCAGAAAAATAGCACAGTCAATAGTCAGCACTTTAGAACTAAACAGGACTGAACCCCCAGGATCACAGAATGTATTGAGCTGCAAGGGACCTATTAAGGATCATCAAAGCCCAACTCCAGGCCCTGCATGAGACACCCCAATAGTCATACCATGTGCCCGGGGGCATTGTCCAAAAGCTTCTTGAACTCTGTCAGGCTTGGTGCTGTGACCACTTTCTTTGGGAGCCTTTTCCAGTGTTCAAACACCCCCTGTGGGAAGAACCTTTTCCTAATATCCAACCTAAAACTTCCTGCTGCATGCCATTCCCTCAGGTCCTGTCACTGGTCACCAGAGAGAAGAGGTCAGTGTCTGCCCTTCTTCTCCTCATGAGGAAGTTGCAGACTGCAGTGAGGTCTCCCCTCAATCTCCTCCAGGCTGAACAGACCCCAAGTGACCTCAGCTACTCATGCAGCTGCCCCTCAAGGCCCTTCACCATCTGTGTTGCCTTCCTCCAGATGCCCTCTAATAGCTTTATATTTTTCTTATATTGTGGTGCCCAAAAATGGGCACAGAACTTGAGCTGAGGCTGCTCACTCAAGGGGAGCACAGGGCAGAGTGGGACAATCGCCTGCCTCAGCCGGGTAGGACTGTCGGCACTGTGCCATCAGGGTCATCTGATGTCTGATCATAATACAACTGTGGCAGAAATAGTCACAAATTCTCTTTACTGCCATAATTACAAACTTGGCAAAAACTCCAGTTCAAGGAGAATCTTTAGTCACAATGACTGCATACCCTTTTCTAAAGTCCATTCTAAGCTGCAGCAAACAAGCAGAAATACTACTGCAAGGCCTTTTCTTCAGTTCATCATGTTAAAAGCAATCATGTATTTTGCATTTATAACTGAAGAACTTTACCATGGATAGGTCTGGTGGTGGAAGTATAGATGCACTCTTAGCTTTAAAACCGAGTAAATCTGTACAGTAAATACAAAACATTTAGCTTTTATTTGAGAAAGCTTAGTAGGAACATGGCCTGTTTCTGCCAACTCTGCTGATCCATTCTGGGCCACAAATTGTGCAGGTAAAGAATTCCTCAGCAAATGAATGCAGTTGCATAACTGTGCAGTTGCCAATGCCACCTTGTGGATAAACAGCATAACACAAAGCCTTGTCCGACCATGCTATCAAAGTAAATAGTCTCTCTATCCACTGAAAAAAAATCCCATCTTTTCCCATTTTAATGTTTACATTCTGTCAGACACCACTTAAAAACAATGTCTGCACTCACAGTGATAATGGAGCTTCAAAAAATAACGTAAGCTACATAGCTCAGTATGTTACACTCATCATAAGCTTTCAGCTGCCAGGCTTGTCTTTTGCTCAGTCAGGGAGAGTGAGGCAATTGGGGTGCAGAACAAAAAGACAGTGTCCCTGGAAGTGTCCTGGTGCTTTGTATAAATGGTTGGCACAGATGGCTGCTCCCAGTGGGAATACCACCTGCTTTGCAGGTGTGTTGTACTGCAGGAATTGCACGTGTCCTGCATTTCTGCAGTACATATTAGATCTGAGGGGAAAAAAACTCAATTCTGATTTTCAGCTCCAGTCAAATGTGTCTTTGCTTCCCAATTTCTTAAGTCAGAATATTAATGGTGCTCTTCTATGAAAACATGTTTGGCATTGCATTGCATAAGTAGATTAAGCTCTTCTAAGAAATGTTTCTATTTTGCATTCAGATATGTTCAGCTGCCAGTGGAAACAGCTGACCATTGGGTGATATGTTGTGCATGATGACTTGTGACTCATCTGGTCAAAATAAAGGATAATGGCAAGGAGTAAATGAGTGCCAGACCTTGTCCCTGACATGGCTGTGTGTATTGTCTGTTAGCAGCAGGACTTACTTCATCATCTAAACATCTTCATTTTTAGAGCCAAGTGGCAATTGACAACTGTTGCAGGAAAACTGAATAGTCAAGCATGACTTTTGAGAAGTGACAGTCTTCAAGGAGCTGCACCTGACTACACTGCAGCGTTTCTTGCCTTTTCCATCCAGGCTGAAAAAGCTGGGAAACTGAATTCCTAAAAGGGGGAGAGAATAAGGCAGACTGATCCTGGTTAATTCAAAAACTGTTTCAAAAATTAATTCCAAAAGCAGGCAGTGATGAAAATACATTTGTCTTCTCAGAGCCATGGGTTGAAGAGAAACTGTCTACACCAGCCCTTACTAGAGCTTTTCTGAAACCTAGAGTTTTTGTCTCTTATTTCAAAGATAACCTCCTCTCTTTGACATTTCTCTCTACAGGAGGCACACAGTATGATTGTGACCATGTCGTTGTCAACACAGTCAACGAAGAAAAGTTGACGCAGTGTTGGGAACCGCTGGTTGTATAAACCCAAGGAAGAAAAGATGATGTTTGAATTGACCATTGCTCTGGACACTGGAATTGGCACTGCCATCTCTGAAGGACACAGGATCAATGATGAGAGTTCTGTCTTCACAATTTTAAAAAGAACAAGCAAGAGAATGATTTCACCTCCCTATCCAAGATTATTTTCTCTATGAAAGCTGGAGTATTTCAAAACTTTCTCTTTTTTTTGCTTGTTTGTTTTTTATTTTTAAATCCTTACAATTCAGTGTTGGCTAGAGAGTGGCAGTATGCCTCAAGCTAGAAGGGAACAACTGAATATGGGAGAGACCCCACAGAGCCACAATCACATCAGTGAGCAGTTAACCCAGAATAATCAGTACGTGGAACTTATTTTATAAAGGACAGGAATGCAGTGTGTATGTGGGTATAGCAACTTGGACCTATGGGTTGTAGTATAGAGAAATATTCACTATGGGAAATTAATATATTTGGTTCACTGGAACAAACTTATATTTACTGAAAATTTAAACACTGCTATTACAGCACATCCAAAGATGATTTAACATGTGGCTTCAAGTATAGTTAGTATGCTAATATAATAAGTCCTAAATTAAGAAAAAATTCTAGATTTTCTCATGTATCGAGGGTGTAAAGTAGCAGATACTTTGTTAGAAAAAGAAAGGGTACATTGGAATGTGAAGAATTTGCCCATTTTCTAGGCTGCCTAACTTCTTGAGTTGTGGGCATTTTTCTTCTTTGCCAAGACACATTTGTACCTTTTAAAACAGTTTCAGTACACAGAGTCTTACTGAACTCCAAAATTGTATAGGAAACAAGAATTCTTAGGGAAAGTATTACTGAAGATGACTGTAACAGCCTGTCAGCGCTATGGTTACTGAGTTTTCCAGCCACTGCCTGTTGAGCTTACCATGGAGGATGCCCAACTCCCCGGTATTTCTGGAGATGTTGGAGAACAGTGTTTGTGGTGAGCTCCTGGCTCCCCACTAAACACAAGTGTCAGACTCCTCTAGGAAGGGGCACAGCCAGGCCTGGATAGGTGCCCAGCCACAAGGCTGTGCCCATTCCAAGTAAGTTTTACTGGTTTAGTAGCAAGCTTGTGACAAGTAGGATGTTCTGATGACTGCAGGAGGTCCTTCTGTTGCCCTGCTTTGAACCTGGTCATGTTAGTTTTCCTTAATAATGTTGGCAAAACGATAAAATACAAACTCTGGTACTACGCTGCTGTGCTTTGTTCTGGCTTAGACCAGTGTTATTATAAGCTGCTCCGAGGAGCATCCAGGCCTTTGTCTTGCATAGTAAGTCTGTTTAAAATTAACATTTTCATTACTATTGTATTGCCTCAAAGGATACTGGTGCTTTTACTACTAGCACCCTCGAGGAAGTGCCTTACTGATTTTCTTCCTTTTGTAAAGGCGCACTGAAGTTTTGTTGCTCTGAAATGTGCTGCTTTTAGTCCTTAATAGAAAATATGTTGTTACTGGTTCCAAACAGTGGTATTTTGTCATATTGATGTGCTCTTGCTATATATTATATAGCACTTTACAAATAAATGTAAGTTAGGTAACTTTTTATTGAAATCATTTTTAAAGGTAGAAGGGTGGCATTTTATGGTTAGTTTTGCTTTCATCTTGCGCTCATCTCTGTCCCCAATTCCTCTGCAACAGCCAACCCCTGAGGAGTGAATACATGGTGTGAATAGCTGCAGTCTCTAAGGAATGGGTGATTCTTCTACACAAGTACATGTTCAGTGCATTGGTGCATGGGGTCACCATTCTCACAGCTGCCACTTCTGTCCCCTGGTGGAAGCGTTGCATGACATGGTTTGTGCACCAGCACAGCTGCACTGCAGTACATGGACAGCTCTCACTTAAAAGGTTGCCACTTCCCTTCAATCTACCTGCATAATTGCAGGGGCAGTTACCCCGTCTCTGGCAAAATGGCTAGTTGAAAAACAGCCCACCAGACACAAACACCCCCTCCAGCACTTCACCAGCACTGATGAGGCAAAGCAGGAACAGGGACACAAAATCATGTGTACCCTACCTTCAGCTGAATCTTGGCCAGGAGTGGGACAATTAGAATAATTATCAGTTACAGATTAATTTTGTCCCTGCTTCTATTTAGATTAGCTATGTCATGAGAGAGTTGTCATAACAAGATTAAAGTATCAGTCTTGAGACAGTGATGTGACCATTTAGTTCTGAGAATGAAATAGCTTGAGTAATAATCTACATTAGTGAAGGTAAATAGAACTAGGAAAGCCAAAGGAAAACAGCACAGGTTTCATACAGACAAGTAGATAAGAGTGTGCCTCACTATTTCAGGACTTACATCTGAAAAATAAAAGCTCCAAGATACACAAAAGGAAAATGCTGCAGACTGTTCCTCTTATCCTATGAGTGAGAGGTGTTCTGCAAAAGTCACAACTACATTTTTAACACGGTTTTCAAGTAGAAATGCCTAAGAGACATGAGTATGTCTTGTCTGCTTATTAACAGGGAGTGTATGAAGGAATCCGAGGCTTTTCTAAAACAAGATTTATAAGTTATGCATCTTGTATGAGCTTTTAAAGAAGAAACACTTGCTACGTACCAATTCATGTTTAAGGACTGACTGCAGGTAGAATAATGATTAGAGATACTTTATTGTCTACTAATTACATTGATCACTGTTTTTCCACGTGCATGTCCTCCTTCCAATTTCAGAAAGGCCTTTGGAACTTCAGAAAAGGAGAAGACTTCATCAATAACTGGTTGAATCTACAGAATAAAGAAAAAATGTCACTACGTTAGGAATAAAGTCATGTACCACCCTTGCACTTCAAAACAGTGTGAAGAAAGGGGGGAGGTTTCTTTAAGGTATTTAGGACAGAAATTGCCATGTAGCCACTAGATTTTAAGATTTTTCAGGCATACCTCTGCATCCAGAAGGCAGCTTTCTGTTGCTCTTTGCCCAAGTTTGAAACCTCTACTAGCACAGTTTAGAGCCCTTACCTGGTGCCTCCACCACTAACATCACCATGTAAGGCTCCAAATTCTACATCCTTTCAAAAACAGACACTGTGGTTTAACTTTTTGTTGTCCACAGTGATATGCTGACAGAACATTTTTTTCCTCATATTTTTCTCCTGGTTTTCTTGTTAAACTCAAGAATTCCCACAGTGTCAGATAGTTTGAAGATACCCGTAAATCTGATGCCTGTCTGCATCAGCACATGGCTCAGTACCCTTAAAAAACCACAAATGAAGTACAAAAAAAAAGTCCACCAATGTTTGTTGCTGAATCATTTAACTGCACTTGAAAACTTGGCCACTGTCTATTCCAGGAAGCATAAATCATTATTAAGCCCAGCTTGCATCAACTGCTATTTTGCCATTAATTTTGTAGAGTGGCCTTCTGGATTGTTTTAGACTCATTTCTAACAACAATAGTGAAACTACTTATTTGCTCTCCCCCTTATGAACTAAGGAGCCTAAAACCCTTACAAGCATTTTCTTTAGCTGTCATAGTGTACCAACAGAAGCAGAGGAAATTTCCACTCTTCTACAAAATATTTGTCACTGCTGGTCCAAGGGAAGAGGTTATTTTCTACTGTCAAGTTCTGAGTCAGCATTCCAAACGCCAAAAGAGGATTTGTCCAGAAAAGTACATTCCACATCTCCTACCAAAGATCTGCCTACCCTGAGGCTGGTCCTTTGCCTTGGGTCCTGTAACACCAGCCCAGTGCATGTCCTTGCACTGATGCACTGATCCTAATTCTCTTATCAGAGGAAAACATGACCAGTAGATGAGTTTATAGCTAGCACTTGCAGTGATGAAGATCTGAAGTACCAAAGATCCAAACACACTATTTACAGTGCTAGAAGAAGATCCTTTTCGCTTGTGTGGGAAAAGATATCTTCCTATATCTTCCTGTAAGGAAAACAGCATTTTCCTTATAGCTGTGAGCATGTACCCTCTCTTGTTGAGTAAGCCAGAACTGGTAATTTCTCTGTGCTGGCATTGTGCTAGACAGAGGAGGAATACAGCAGCAATAAGGACACAATGTGTCAGCTTTGGAATGGTGCCGTCTTTCAGAAAGCTGCCTTGCTTTTACCATGAGACAAAGGGTTTTGCTTTCAGACGTGCTGCTTAGAAGGTGCATGTGCTATGCACTACCAAGGAAAGGTTTTCATACACCTACACACTTTGCCAGCACCCTCCCCAACAGCACAACAAACACTCTTTGATAAGCTAATCCGTGCTCAGGGAGGTCCTTTTCTTAGATCTCTTCATTTATCACTGTGCCTTACCTTGACATCCACTCCTTGCACTTAACTAACTACTGGCTTTGCTCGTATGATAACAATAATCCAAGACATCAGTACTCTAACTTGCACCACCATATTGCCTAATATCACTAGATTTTCCTTTTTATTTTGTCAAGGCAAGCTTAGTCATAGTGTGAAACTTTACATGGCAGAAAATAAGGAATACATGTACCCCCTCCAAAGAATGCATCAGAATTTGAAGACAAATCACTTTGAAAGAAACTGTGCAAATAAATATAGTCACCAAGTGCCTCAAAGTTGCCATTCAGCAAGGTACAAAGATTAGTAATTTATTTCCCTTGTTCTGCCTGGACAGTATCTGTAAACCAATCCCTAGCAAAGTCAGTAGCAACACGCACCAGAGGAGCCACAAAGATGCCCCAACTGTGGAAGAAATGTTGGGTATAAATTATCACGTTCAAGACAAACTCATGTCTGGTCAGCATTCAGCACAGAATGGAAATGTTGTCTTGGACATCAGCAAAGTCAGGGATATGGACTCAAGGCAGAAAAAACACTGAACTAGACAATGGTTTGGGGTAAACTAAGCATCTGAGTGCAGCTGCAGCTGCTGTGACCATCAGCAGGAGGAACGTGCTGCTGGTCAGTACTGACTGTTTTGAGGAAGACCAACCCTTGCTTTCATACCAGATGCTTGGGAAAACAGTTCAGGAACCTTGCTGAGCCAAGCACTTGTACAGTACTTATTGTTAGTGGCAATTGTGTACAAAGCTGTGCTTCATTTAAGAGGGAAGAAAAGATACAGAAACGCAGCCTGCTGGTGCATAACCCTGACAAGGCAACAGGCTAGGAGGAGAGGAAAAGTATTCAGGGAAGAAAGCAGAGCATCAGCACAGGAGATGTGAAGTGCAAGGGATTCCAGGGGAAGGCAGAAGTTAATTTCAGACATGTACAGCAACTGAGAAAACATGAACAAGACACTTAGTGTTCTGCTAACCCACAGTTCCTTACTGTAGGTTGCAGCTTATAACCCTTCCAGAGGGTATGTTACATCCTCAGCCTGTTGGGTAGAATTCAAAGCATTGCATTTGAAAAGTGGTGACACAGTGATTCAGAGGAGCCCTGAATTCAGCCTCACAGTTCAAAACACAGTGTGTACTACAGCCACCACATGCTCAAAGCCCATGTGCTACATTGATGTAACCTCTAGTTTCATTTAAATGCTGGCTTTAGGCAGTGCTATAGAGAGACATGAATACCGAATTGATGATCCTGGCAATCTAGAGCATTAAACATTTTATCTGGCTGGCTGGACAGCCCCATTGTTTGAATAACCCTGAAAGGGCTGACCCTGTCGCAGCACAGTGATTCACTCAGCCTTTACCATAATCCACTGACTAAGATAAAATTTCTTCCTGTGAGCAGACAAACAAGTAGGGGAGCGTCTGCTGTTTGTTGAATGTGTGATAATAAATGGAGATTAACTGGATAATAAAAACACTGCCTATTTACAGCCACGCATCAGTTCCTTGCCAGAGGACACTTATTTGTTCAGGGCAAAGGGATTAAACTAAAGTCTGGGACAGAAAGGACTACACATACCCACATTGAAATGTTTATCTGAAAACAGATTGGGCCTGAAAGGTATTTTCTTCCTCTTCATTCTCTCCAATGCAGGACATACTATAGAAATGAATCTCAGGTCTCTTGAAATGAACTCACGTGTTTGGAAAAATAAAAAGAGTAATTGCTGATGCTGATTAAGGCCATCCTACGTACAGCACAGAGGTGGTATCCCAGCCGCTCTAGCTCTGAATGCAGTAGGAAGTGACCAGCACTGGCAGGAGTTGACTGGTCAGCAGGAACACACTCCTGCTCATGGCAAATTCAGGCCCACTCTTGGAGGTCCCACCTTCTGCGGTAGCGAGGACACAGTTTTAGTTTATCAGAAGGGTACAAGTGGCAAAACATGAAGGGAATGGAGACGGCTTTCACCCTCATAGTAGCAACAAGTCACTCCAGTAGGTGTGGAGCTTTTTCCTGCCACTGGAGGGAGAGCGAGAGCCTTGAAATTCTCAGGAGAGCGACGAACTGAGGGCAAGCCTAGTTCAGAGCGCAGAAGGACAAAAGTGCCCTCACTCAAAGGACAGTGACAGTGCACTGGCTCTCTTCCAGGTCTGCAAAGGATGGCCATGTCAGAGCTGCCAGGCAGCCTTGCTTGGGAGAGTGCCTCCCTCCCAGATGCTGCCTCCCACAGCACATCCCCTTCCTATGCCTTGGTGAGGCTGCTCAGGCTCCCATACACCACCCTCCAGGAATGGAACTTGCACGTGCCCAGAACAAAAGCTGGGAATGTTCTCCACCAGACATCAGAGTCCTCCTGAGGGCTTGCCGTAATGGAAAAGACCTGCCTGCTGTTTTGACAACTGAGTTAAAAGATAAAGGCCATCTTCCTTCAGAAATTACCACTGGGCCTAAATGCGGTCCATGAGCACAAATGCAGAGCTTGATAGTCTCCTTTGGCCTTTAGTGAGTCTCTCATCAAAGTCAACAAGAACTGTGAAATCATTAAAAAGAACAGTCCTTGTCCTGGAACTAAACAATTGGTTATCCATTTGTTACTTTATTGTCATCCCATGGGGAAAAAATATGTTGTTTTGGGACACTCCTGCTTTAGCTGAGCATCTTCCCTGCTGTACTCACATTCCATGCTCCTTGGATCTTAACCTCACTCCTTTCTTCATTCTCTCTTCCCCTTAGAATGACATGCAACAATGTATGCCGACCCTCAGATTGCTTGCCAACAGCAAGTTCTAGGGTCAACCCTCACAAAGACTGAAGTTCTTACCTTCTGCAACAGCTGGCTCTGGTCACATCTTGTACAGGTAGCTTTGCAACTGCACAGTACCAGCATAGAATCATAGGATGGTTTGGGTTGGAAAGGACCTTTAAAGGCCATTCAGTCCAACTCCCCCTGCCATAGGCAGGGACATCTTCTACTCGACCAGACTGCTCTGAGCCTTATCTTGGAATGTTTTGTAAAAAACTTTTCCTTGCTGTGCTTTTTATGAATTTGTATTTCAGAGAATATGCACTTTCATCCATGAGCATATTAAAGGACATCAGGTGCATGATATTTCTGTCCCAAATACCTAACAGAAGCAAAACTGATCCAACTATGCACCCATAACAAAAATGGTGCTGCAGTGGTTAAGACATGGGAATGGAAGGCAAGTGCCCAGGGTCTAACCTCACAGTCATCTTACCAACAACTGCATTATCAGGTCTTATTTGTTTGGCTATTACGCCAAAGTATGTTCTTTCATATCAAATCTCTTAACAGCAGCCCACAGGAACTCATGGGTATCATGCACATTTATTAAAATGCTGGCAGACAAATCCCAGTTAAGCAGGCTATCAGGGTACAGTTCAGAGTGTAGAAAAGGCTTCAAAAACTCGTTTGTTAATTAGCCCTAGCAGAACAGCTTCTACAGAACACAACAAAGAGCAGGGACAAGCCCAGAACTGCAATGTGTGCCAGCCTAGCCCAAGCTTAAATCAGTAGAAATAAGGAAGATCCTGGTTTTAGTTATGTACTGGACCATGCCGAAAAACTGTTAACTAAAGGAAAGCACAATTAATCTCTTCTGGAATCCCTGGTAAGGCATATTCTTGGTAGTTGTCCTGATATTTATGCTGGTAATTAAAGCAATATGGGTCACTGTCACCATTTACATAAGACAGAACCAACTTTGGTACAGTTAAATATAAATACATATATACATATGAAAGCATATCATATATAGAGAATTAGAAGATTAGTCCTGCATGATCCACATCTTCCCAGTCTCAGCAAACAAGGGCTGCCTTATCTGCACTTTACCCCTGCACTAGGCACAATTCTCTCCTACACCAGGAGGCTAGAGCTCAGAACACCAGGACTGACTTTCCACTCAATTTACAATTACATCAGGTTAAGGGAACACATCTGATTAAATGCCTGGTAGATGATGATGAATTTTTCCTGACCTCATTGTGGTGTAAGTGAATTTACATATTAAAACCCTATTTCCCCACAGTATGCAAAATTTCCATCAGTGTCCTTCACGGACACTTTGTGATGTAACCACACAGCACTTTCATCAAGAGCATAAGCAAGCTACCATGTCCTGGAGGAACAGGAGCAGGTATGGTTTAATAAAAATCACAGTGACTTTTTTTGGTGGCCATGACAAAATGCAGATAGAGGTTCTTTTTAGAAGAGAAAGGTCTGAATAGAGCTTTTGGCAACCCCTCCTTGATCAACATCTCTGTGCTCTAGCCAACCAACATGGCAAACAAATGCACTGCAACAGGAAAAACAAAAGCAAAAAAAAAAGGTGTAAGCTTTGCAATTTAGCATGAAGAAAGATGGTCATCAGAACAAGTGTGAGTGACTAAAAAGAGTGGAAAGAACTGATCTCTAGTTAAATGACACACTTACGTGTAGGAACCCCTATACTTAGGCACCCTAGTGCCTTTTTTAAGCAGGCACCACACAAGGGCAAATTCTCAGGTACATCAGGATGCCTTAGCACAGCCATAAAGTCTGGAATTACTGTAGAGAAGGCCACATGTATGGATGCCATGTTTGGAGAACATTCAAGGACTCAGTGTTACATTCATTATTTGATATTCATAAAGCTGAGAGAAATGCAACAATAGTGCAATAAGGGCCAGGGAACAAGTTATTTGCAGAACTGTAACAAGATGAATTGGAAGCAAATCAATACACACAGGTTAGGATACAGAGTCCAGAAGCTGTGATGACCTACATTAGCATTAGGTGTAAGCCATCTTAAATCATGGCTATCCAAACAACTCTCAGACATGTCCAAGTGGATGACCATATCCATTTGTGTTACTTACTTCCTGAATAGGAAAGACCAGGTACAGAAAACCGTTCAGTTCCTCATTTTAACAAGGTATCTCAAAGCAAATCACCAAAGGTGAATAAAGGGCATTAACCCTCATTAGCAGATCAAGAAATTACAGTAGCCAAAGGTTATGTGGTTTGTTCAGCACTGCACAAGAAGACAGTGGCAGGGCCAAAAAACAGTCAGCATCCCGCCCTCCAAACCATAGGAGCAGGTGCTAAGTCTAAAGAATCTAGTGCCTTCAGCAAAATGTATAATCAACACTACTCACAAATTACATTAATATAGGCATGCAGTTGTTCTTCCTATGGGTGCCTGTGCTGGAACATCTATCTAAAAAACAAACATCAGAGAGAATGATCTATTCATTTCATGATTGGAGAGGCTGTTTGCCCTTTAGCCTTCCTTCTGCAAAAACAACTTTCACCCATCAGCCCATCTGATGCAACATTGCTCTGAAGGGAAGAATATTAAATCACAAGAAACACTGCACACACACTTGTATTGCATTTAAATAGCACCAAATTAAAATGAAAATGTCACATTTCTGTTGGGCTGCATGTTAGCCCACATCCTATTATGGTCCTGCAGGAACACACAGCACACTCATAAGCTCCTGCTTATGACACTAAGGAGTCTTCTGAGCCTGCTTTCCTCCACCAGGCTTTATAAAAGGCACAGTAACTGCTCAGTTATGAGTTGGAGGCTTCCACCAACTTAAGTACTCATATGAATTTGGCCTATTTTCACCAAGGACTATATGACACCTCCTTAGGAGGAAAATGCTGGGCAAGTGGCAAAAACTGAAATTGTCAATGTTCAATCCACAACACTGACCACAAATACACCAAATTAATTCCTAACAAGCCTTTCAGTGATGATGCTTCACTGAACAGTGAAGCAGATCTGTGTCCTGAATTAAAGGCTCTCTTGATTTCAGTTGTCTTTAGATGAGAATTGTAATTCACCAGGAACATTCTACCATGGAAAGAGATACAGCAGCTTCTGACATGGGCTTTGTCAATTTAGTTGGTGGAGCTCACATTAAGCCCTTAGTGGGTCTTAATTAACTGCTGCAATTAAAACCACAACAGCGATTCTCCAGCAGTTTAGAAAATAGCCAGTCTTTCTAAAATTTATCAAGGAAATCCCACAACTGTTGCAGCAGCCTCCCAGCCCCTCAGTCTCGCAATAGTCTCTTTGCAAGATGTCCAGCTGCAAGGCAGAGAATACAGCTCACAAACTGAAAATGGTTTTACAGTTCCCAGAACTGACTGATGTGCAGGTAAATTACACAAGGAAAATTATTCTCTTTCCTTGTACTACCAAGTCATCAAATCCTCTCCTTTGCTTCCCCATTAAAAAAAGGCTGTAATAAGAACTCCTCCTCAGAGCTGACATTTTGCAAATCTCTATTCCTCACTGCAAAAATCATCCAGGTGAAAACCAAGTAACTTTAAACAAAATTGCTTATTCTTCATTCACTGAAGGATTGAGAATCCTTTTGCTTTCACAAAGGAAGATGATGAACTCATCACAACTGAAAATCTCTGGTGCAGAAGGACTGTAAGGAGAAACACTGTCAAATCAAAATGATCTGTAAATGTTTCAGAGGTATGCTCTTCAACGCTTCACTTACTGTAACATCTCTTTAAACCATCATCTTTTTTTAATTTCTTACATTTAATCTCCCTATATCATTTATTCCTGAAAAAAAGCCTCTCATTTTCAGGAGCTTTCTAATTGCTCTCTTACTCACTTCATACAATTGCAAAATTAAGATGTCTTTAACAGAAAAGACTAAAATAAAATAAAAAAAACCAAACCCGCATTACTCAAAAATATTCCCTCAAAGGTAACAAGTTCAACTACATGAGCTCAATTTGCTGGCTTCCCCAAGCTTCTTGATACACTTCATCGCTTTGTGCTTTTTTTATTTCTCCTTTAGTCTTTCCTATCCAAACATAAACATTTATTTTCACTTACTTATAGGAAATTGTGGTACAATTTCTCCAGTGATTCTCTCCTGCCTTTTTTCCCCAACACCTACTCTTCTGAATGGATGGTCTGTCCTTTTAGGAGAACTCTTGTGTCTAAACAAGAAAGGTCACAGTCTTATTAATATTTGTCTAAATGGAACACAACTGGGTCTTATCAAATCCCGATGACAGCTCAGATGTTTACAACATTGCACAAAACGGAGTAAAATGCTGCTAGAATAATGATTCTGCAGACAAACAGTCTGACATGAGGACTTGTTTTTGCACAGAGAATAAAAGACTAAGCAAACATCTTTGTCCTCATGATCATCTTACGACCAGAAGTACATCGGGACATTCATGTATGTATGACGTACATTTGAAGTGGCATTGCAATTCACCTGTCCAGGTTATTAAGCAAAGAACACCGATTAAGCCCTATCTCTATTGCATAAACAGCTGTTTCCCAAGAGCCTTTCATGAGCATATTCTGCATTTGTTTTGCATACAAGGTAGGAGCAGAACACAAAACAAATTGCAACTGGCTGGGAACAGGTCAAATGCTAAGAACGAAGACAAGGGCATTTCTTTTTCTTAGACACTTATAATTTAGCAGTGTGACTGAATGCAATCACTGGATGAGGACCTTTACAGCTTCTTTCTTGACCACAGTATTGTGCCTATAGCACTGGACATAACGCAAAGCAGAGAACTTTTTAGTCTCATCAGCAGCACTGAGGTGGCAAAACAGAAGCAATCAGGTCTTCAGTACAACAGCAGTTTATTTACTCTTTTCCAAACTGTGGATCATACTGCATACCAAAAAAGGGGGATCAATGCTCAGACTTTGAGAGATCTAAATTTATTAATAAACACAAATTTTGAGCACAAGATGGCAGTTCACATACTGGAGTTACCAACAGTCATGACAGACTCTGCTTACTCTTCTGCTTATCAGCAGCAGTTGTCCATATTCTCTACTCTTGGATAATTTCATATTGCCAAAATTCCAAAAGAGGACATGCTGGCGCCTATATGACCACACAATCCAAAACACAGGATTCACTACCACAATATATTTTGTAACAAGCTCATAAACCTGAGAAGATCACAAAAGCAGACTGTAATCAGACTGTAACCTATCTTGGGTTTTTCCCCCAAGTCCACTAAGATTCCCCAGAAGCTTATGAATGCTCACAATATTCCAAGTCCCTATGCTGAATTAGCACCTACATCATACTCTGCAGCACTGAAATAATGAATCACAAGATTCTTGTCACCACTCTGCCAATGGAGACCATCTATTACATGCAATAACCAGAATATTCTACTTCTGACCACATTATGGGCAGGACACCCAACCATCCAGGCTAAGCAATTTTGCATATGAAGATACACAGCCTTGTTTATTCTGCCCAAATGAAGCAAGTGAGACCTCTTAAAACATAATTTTCATAGAGAGCTCATATTAAATGATTCCCACTGGCAAAAATAAACAATCACTGGACATTCCTCCTTGTAACTTTGTAAGCTTTGTGTTTTTAAAAATGTACACTCAAGAGGGAGAAGGCAGAACAGTCTTAAGCATTATGAACTCCTAAATACCACGTAAAAGGCAAAAGTTAGAAACTGGAACAAGTTGATTTTTAACTAATTTTCTTTACCATGACTCTCATAACATTTTATTTCCCAATAGTCCATTTCCCCATTGAGTCCAAGCAGCATTTCTTTCAGCACAAACATCCAAGTAACCATTACTGACATACCTTTCCAGAATCAACCAGTTCTGCTATTTCATCCAAACTTGGGCCACTTGGCATGAAAAATGCCCACCGATAATGGACTCCTTTAAGGAGATGCTGCAAGAAAGATCACAAACCTGTTAAAATATCATGAGAGCAAACTGAAATGGGAACTAAAATTAATGACAAAATCTCTGAAGAAGTAACTTAAGGAAAAAACGAGGAAATTATATGCTAGTGTCTGAAAAAAATGGCACCTAAGCATGTGGATTAAATGTACAGACCAGGATATTGTGTTACCACAATAGGATCAGGGTAATTTTTGTGTCCAATTGCACAAGTCAGCTAGTAGAGAAAAACAATTACCTTGTCTCTGCAGCTAGAAACAGCGTTATTTGTTACATAAGAGAGAAATGGTGTTATGTGTTCATGTACACTCACAAAAGGGGTGAAATAAACCCATCATTGTGACATTTAGAACCTTCCACTTCAGTATCAGTGACTTAATTTTCCACCATAATATCTGCCAAAGACATTACTGTCCAACAACAGATGGCAGCTCACATGAAAAGCATTTTGGGAACGCCTCACACACACAAGTCAAGAGCATCTCCTCTAAGTAAGTCATTACAGGAATAAAAGCCATCATCTGCCAAAGAGAGATGATTTTTATATACGGCATAGAATCCTCTTCATCATGGAAACATGCACACTGAAAAATAATACTACATTATTTCTTTTTGTCTTTTCATTTTGTCTTTAGGCTTTCTTGTGAAAGTACTGCTGCAGGGCTTAAAATCCCATTCAGCCAAGCCTTCGCAGGAATACCATAGCAACTGCTTGAAAAGCATTCGTTTGGAGAGCAAGTACACAAGCATAGGGAAGAAAAAGAAAAGTTCTAAAAAGCCCCACTGCTCTGGCCACTGGCAGAATGCTTTAAGATCCACTTATGAAAACTAGAAAAATCAGTATCACCGTCCAGATACATGAACATGAAAGAGATGAAAGACTTTCTAGCCACCCTCAACCACGCTTATTACTCTCTGGTGCTGGAACAGGATGAAGAGAACCAGTCATGGAACAATGTTTTGAGAGACAACCTGACCGGCCTAAAGCAAGTAACAAAACTGCCCTCACTTCAGTGAGGCAGGGATTTGCTGTGTTTACTGTGAAACCCTGGCTGTCACCAGGACTCACTAGGGAGGCTATATGGAAAAGGCCACAATGGAAAGCACAATAGGGAATCAAACTTCAAAGCTCCCCAAACCACTATATACACCCAGCAGCACCACTCCAACACATTTCTTTTCAGTGCAAGAAGGAAAGAAAGAATAGTATACTGAATAACATATGAGGACAATGCAACAGCTGCCTCTCCATGAGCTCTGTGATTGACATCCAAGCCACAGAAGTAGTCACTAAAGTACTAAAAAATATGAAATATTTTGTCAAATACCTTTAGAGTTTTGGAACCAACAGTGACTCCTGTTTGCAACATGCCATCAGCCACTCCAAGTTTGTCCATATTGATCAGGAAAGGTGTCACTAAGGTAACATACTTTGCTCCTGACCATTTCTTCAAGAGATCTAGTGCCCACTTCTCAGTGGATCCACCAACATTATCTAGGATAAAATCAAATCTGCAGACAAACAAAGAATAGGTGTAAAATCATGATATGGGAAAAATAACTTCACCATAATTGAGCCAATTAATAGCAGAAATCAGCTATAGTTCACATTTTTATATGTCACTGCAATGCAAAAATAATCAGCCTACAAGATAGCAGCAAGAAAGTCCCAAGACTTCAGCAAAGTCCCAGCTTAATGTACAATGGGATTTAAATTTACAGGTTATTGCCCATTCACTGTGCAGCAGAAACAGGCTATTTAAACAGTACACTTAAACTCCAAAAAGCACTTAGATGCACACCTACATTCTGTACTTGCTTAAAGCCTTCTAGAGCTCTATCTCTTCAGCCCTCCCACAGAGACTACTGGAACAATCTTGAGGTCTAGCACTGAACAATATGGTATGTACATGTAAAAACTAGTCTGGACTCCTGCCCTCAACTAGGAACAGCTCTTGTACATGGTGTACTCGTACTCGTGTTGCTGTACACAGAAGTCAGTTTCAGTGGCTAAAATTACGTAAACCAATTATTCTACTAATGCTTATTTCCTCACATCTTTTCTGTGACCCAGTTCTCAGCTTCATTTCTCCAAGTTTTTTTTTTTTGACCTCCTTATTTATTGAGGAGCCATTTTACCTCTCCTGACAGCTCTTTTCTTCACATCTACCTATTTAACATTGAACCTAACAATGCAAAGGATCTAAACCTTCCCCTCATGGAATGGATATATATGCAGGCTCTGGCAAAAAGCCACAGTTTCAGTGTTCCTTCTCATTATACCAGCATGTGAGCCTGTAAAGACTGAATAGGGCAATAGGGAGCTATGCACCTCTTCTGTTAAATGCACAACTCATTCTTATTTTCATCTGTAAATTTCCAGCAATCTCCAGATTGCAATAGATATGTACATACACATATATCTAATCTAAATAATTACAAATATGAAGGAAAATACTTTATGCAAATTAAATAGAGAAGTACATATCTCTCTGGAATGAGTTTTCCTGCCTGTCTTCCTAGGGTGTGATTTCATGTTTAAAGTTCAGTTAATGTAACAGCTGCCAACAAGAGAAGATCATAAAATCTAATGCTCCTGGAAAGAGTAGCTGACTGTGGGTCCTGAAGAGTCAGTACAACTGCAAGGGGGGGAAGTAGGAACATCCCATTCAGCAGAGCTGACTGAGCAGCCTAGTTGCATCATTAAACTGCACCCCAGGACACTGTTGTTGATGTCTCTTAGGAAATGTCACTTGCTAGAATGGGTGTTTAGCATTTAAATTTTGCACCAACTGCAAAGTCTATCCTGCTGTACAGACAGTGTCAGTGCCTTCACAACTGCCCTCAGGCCTGCTGACAATCACACTACAGTTAAAGGGCACATGGCTTCTTAGCACAGTTACCAGTAAAATTCTCCCACAGATCGAGCAGCTTCCATTTCCCCTCCCAGAAAGTTATCTCAATCTAGCTAAAAAGAGCAGTGTAAATACCATATTCAAATACAAGTCACAGTAGACTACGTTTAAACAGATGGAAGATTACAAAAGCCAAAAATACTTCTGATCTAGAAAAAAATCCCCGGCTAGTTTAAACATAACTGCTGTGACAAGATAAATGTGATTGTTTTTCAGAGGCAGCTGTATCCAATGTTATGGAAGAGAAATTTACTCCCAGTTGAGTTGCACAGTGGCAAGTCACTGCTTCTTCATGATATAGTTCTTTTCTCTACAAGATCAATTTTATTTTTACCAGCTTTGCTCAGGATTTCAGAGACTTATTTCAATTTATTCATGCATTGTATATTCTCCAAAATGCTTGGATGGAAGCTACAAAACTGTTCATATCACAGTCACTGAAGAGAAGCACATGGAAGTGAGCTTGTCTCCCAATTAACTGACTTAGTTTTACAATGAAATCTCTGCTGAGCATACTCACTTGCAAACTGCATTCGGAAAGGTGAATCTGCTTTACAAAATAATGCTTTAGAAACGGGTGGAAAAATTAGGGAGTTCTGATAGAGTCAAGCAATCAAAGGGCAAGAGGTCTGACCACCGATTCCTTCATCTCAGTATTAAGCAACACAAACACTCACAAGGGTAATGTTTTAAGCTGCTCTTCCAGATTTCCAGATTTATAATCAATCACATCATCTGCTCCAAGCTTTTTCACCAGTGTGCTGGCATCATGAGAGCAAACTGCTGTCACGTGAGCATCCCAGGCCTTCATTAACTAAAAACAAGTATATAAAAAAAGAAGTCCAAAGATTAAAACTTAGTGTAATACTGAGAACAACTTAAAAAGTCAAAGTCTCATTATATTTATATAACAAATGAGCACCTTTAATAGGGAGTGGGGACACTGTTCCAATACAGGATAATTTGTCACAAATCCCACAGACAAAAAATAATGGCTAGAATTTATCAATATTTAAGGTGGTTTTGGGGAAGGAGGAGTTGGTGTGAAGAAAAAAATGTGGGGGATTTTTAATGCCACTGAAAGATACCAGGTCTCATGAAAAATAAGGCTCTCAGTTTGCCATCTGAATCTACCAGCTAAACATACATCAAGAGAGGTACTGGCAAAGTTGCCAATCTACCAACCTGGCACCAGATGTACCACTGAATATTAGTAAATATGCCCTTCAAGTATTTCATATTACTGCAAATAAGTTAAGTACTAGTAACAGAAGAAGAAGCAATCATCTCTGATTTACCACAGCAACAGTATCAGGTTATCTTCTACTCCAAAAGCTACAGCAAAGTAAAGGATTTTTGCTAGTTATTGATCTCTTTTTGCATCTCATTTTTTCATTCACAGTAACACTTTTTACCTTGATTTCAGATTAATTAATGTAGTTTATCCAGGACTGATCCGTTACAAATTGTAACTGGTCAGCCTTTCATACTGAAAGTCACCTGCTTTATCACAGATCAGGCAAATTGTGTACCATGAAAAATTCTGCTGTAAACCTCTTTAAAACCACTGTGCATGTGGCCTAGTAACACATGGTGATGCAATCCAGCGATGCAATTACCCAAATTCTTTATTTTTTTATAATCTTGAGAGACAGTCATGAGAATCAAAAGCCTCAAATTAACTGAGAGCATGAAAAAAGATGTTCCACAACTAATGAACGAACAGAAGAGCATGTTGACTTTCCGAAGTTTAGAGCTACTGGAACAGACAGACAAAAGGGCAGCAGGCCAAAGACAGTGAGGGAATGTAAATGTAAGCCTCTGGCTTTACAGCCACTGCACACAAAAGCCAGATGACCTCTCACATCATTTGACCAACTACAGCAGTTATAGTAGGAGACGCTCTCCATCAGTTTTCCTACTCATACACCAAGTTCTGTTCGTATTTAGAGCACAGAGCTGAATGAAAGATAATGAGAACAGGCTACATATTTCAAGTTACACCAATCAGAGATTTCCTGCACCCAAACTGTGAAATGTGATCTAACACACAACTCCTTTCGTTGAAAGTCCCCACTTCCTACTTTAAAATAATACAACATAATAAATGGAGAGCTGTGGTTGCGAGGCTGAGATTGTCCCACTTCAGGGACAGAAAGAGAAGCAGGCACACACAGCGGCAGATCAAAGGAACAACCCCTTTATTTCAAAATCTGACTCTATTTTATATACATATGTACAGAGGTCAAGACATTGGCTACTTCAGGTTGCCACCTCTCAACCTGGATGGTGGACATCACCATCAATTATTTCTTCACTCAGAGGAGAAGTATGTAAACATTCTAAAAATATACATTGTTTAGATGAAGCTGCATGAGAACTTCTGCACAAAGACAGTAGAAAATTCAGGGCAACAGAAAGCAATGAATCTGAAAATAGTTCACTTCTGGAAATATCAATCAACTCAATCAGACAGACTGATCAGTAGCTCGCTATTTCTCTATTCCTTCTCTCAATCCACTTCTGTTATTTTTTTTCATATTGAAACACTTTAAGATTCATCCTGGGCATGCTGGATAATATTACCTGTACAGCAAATGTACCAACTCCTCCTGAAGCTCCTAATATTAATATTCTGTAAGAGAAAATTAAAATATATTTAATAGTTCTTTTAATAAACTCTGGAGTAACTATGTATTCTAATGTTTCTTACACATCTCTGATGCTGAATTATTTTTAGCAAAATATTGGTTTTGTCATTCAATGTTATTCAAGACTGGTTAACTGTTCAGCTAGCCAAAAATGTGACTTAACAATACTGATCTTGTGTCCTGTGCCAAAACCATTATCTCAGCACAGCCACAGAGACTTCCTCATATGTGCTTTCCACTAAATGCAGGCAGTGGAGCTGTCAGGTAGTAGCATTTAAACCATTCAAAAATCCTGTACCTGTCCTCATTTTCCCCAACATAACTGTTTAGTTTGAGACAAAATCAATTAAGAGTCCTTGCTGTCTCCCAGACTCCACTATCATATCTCCTAAAGAAAAAAATCCCATTCGCTATTTTACACAAACTGTTCTTATCAAAGAGACAAAGTAGCTTAGTATCACATTATTTAAAGAGACTGTGAACTGCAGAACATATGAAACCAAATTTTCCCATATTGCATAATGATTATCTAAAAGACAAAAAATACAATGAAGTACCGTCACCATTAACAAGTTTAACTTATATTAAATTAAGATAGGTGTATTTTTCTTTAGAAAAAAAAGCAGTAAAATTTTTCTAGTTTCTTCCAGTACATCTCAACAAGACCATGTAAATGCCAGCTTGTGGAAACTGGCACACAAGCAAGAAAATGAAAGAGTATACTGCCAAATTATTAGCAATTGAGAGTTCATTTTATCTGTTTTTTTAATTAAATTTAAAAAAATAATATAAGTTTACTTGTATGAGACCTTACTGCTATCACTGTTGAAAAATTTCATCCAAATATTTTATTAAATAACTAAACATCAAAAAGTGAATTAGTAAGAAAACCTTGCAGCTCAAATTGCTAACAGTGCTTTGACTTTGGATCCATTTGCTAATTCTAGGACAAAAAGAAGATCCAAGATGAAGTTCTGGCATAGGATTGGGGAACATCATGTTTCTCAGAGCTTCTGTTCGCCAGAAAAATCTCAGAATCTTCGGAAGCTGGTGAAATTCCTGTTTCAAATCTCACAGTAAAAGATGTTGAAGGAAATTACTTTTTACAGTACAAAACTGTACTATACAATCTGGAGTCTCAGTTTACAAAAGTTCTTTGAAGTAGCTTAGGAGACTTGGCTTTGGTCACACTATCCATTTTAAAATGCTCCTTTTGTAAGTGATCAGATTCTGTTCCCTCCCATTTCACTGATCCAAGCTGCAAAATTCAGATTAAGAATATGAAACCACAATACCACAAAGCCTGCAGCTTTTAAATCTGCCAAAATGTACTTATCCTCAGAACCAGTCTTCTAACGACAGATGCCCAGAGCAACATGCATATTTTTACTTCAGTATACTTGAAAAGGCTCTGGCATACTACACTCAAGATACTGGGTTAAACCCATCGTTATCCTTAAAAAGGACAGTCAAAATAAAATCCTTTCAAAAAACCTTTTCAAACCGCCTTTACAATTTCACTCCTTAGTCAGAGGGCATTTCTTCTACTACATATTTGGGGGAAAGCTGTCATCTTAAAATGTACAATTTGCTCAAAGGATTTAGGTAACATTTACAATTTGGGGAGCAGTTTGGCTAGGACTTTTTTTTCTAATTTTCCCCTTCAATAAAAGCCCTCAAGATTCCTTCAGGTAAAAATACTTTCCAGATTTGGTTTATTCCTATTACATGGGCTATTTCCTACCACACCTTCCAATTATTAGAACTCTCTCCACACATTGTGACTTCAAGAAAGCTCTTCATTTCTGAGACAAACTACATCTGCACAGGAGATCCATGTGCAGCAGCTCAACAGATCAGCATTTTTACAGCAAGACACATAGGTAAGAGGGGGAGTGTTTGAAGGTGCGGGACCTGTTAGGACAGTACTGAATGACAGATGGTGGCAAGTGCCAAAGCAGGAACAGTTTTGTTTGCACTCCCTCAGGAAAACACAGCCAGGAGAAAACACATCATAAAAATTATCTGTTTTCACTGCAAGGGCGAGCTCAGGAGTAAACTAATATACAAGTAAGTGCACCAGGGAACAAACTAATAAATCCTCTGACCTGGACAGAGATCCAAGAGAACCAATTCTTTCAAAAGAACAAAACATTTGTACCCCAAACTTTCCTCACTTTTGACAGAGGCACAACATTCACCAAGACCCCCAAGGGGTCCAGCAGTTCAAATGATCACAGGGAGCAGATCTCTCCAGATAAGCACACCATGAGATTTGAAAGTTTAGCCCATCTCCCTGGGCCCTGCTTGAAACTATGGTGTGGTCAGAAATAAGCATCAGAGAGGCAGGAACTGTTTCAGTTGCATGTGCCCCCCACCAGAACACACAGAGGGTGGGGAGTGGGTCAAGGACTAATATTTTCTCCAGATTATAAACAATTAAAAACTTTCAGAGACTGAATTACATGCAAGATAAAAATTGAATAAATGCGGTTTATGCAGTTATGAAATTAATGTACTTATACTAAATATATCAAATTTATTTGGATATAAAATTATATTTCATTTGATTATATCAACAAAATGCCCCTAAGAAATTTATTCCTGGATCAAGCAGTGTCTGCCCTATCAAGAAGTTTTACAACCTACACTCAATTTGTACTTCTCAACAGATAAAATGATGAAATAACACACAGACATTGAAAAAAGTATTTTCTTGGGGTATTATACCATTCAAATTTCCACTGTAACCATATAAGCCAGGAGTGTACGTTTAGTAGCTTACATTAAAAGAATCCAGCATCTCTGCCCAGCATACATGAAAGTCTAAGATACTGCTCTGTATTTACATAAAGACTTTTACTTAATAGCAATGTAAGCACTTTGAATAACTTCTCAAACTGTCAGGTTTGGTTTTGTCATGCATTTTGTGAATATGGAAAGCAAGATATTTAACAGCCAGTGTTGAACAAGCGTATCCCCTTTCTACTGAAACAGGTCAGTGGCACATATGAGAAGCTCCACGTATCCACAGAGAACTTCAACACAACAGAGTAATTTTTAACATTTAGGATAGCAAGAACATTTAAGCTTCTACAAGAATATTGACATTAATTGGAGCGGTATAGAATAAAAGCTGTGGAACAACAACTGGAATTGCAAGAGAGTTCACAAACAGTGACAGCACACTTCAGGAAACTTGGAAAAACATAACCTGTGAAAGTATGTGCAGATGGAGCTGATAATCTGTCAGATCAGTGTACAGCCAGACACTGGACTAACAGCAAGTATTTCTGGTTAGCCCACGCTAACGCCTTAAAAGAGGCAAAGGAAACAATACACACCAATAGAAAAATCTCACTGCTTTAAAGATGTCTTAACATTGCACTAAAGCACCAGTAAAGTAGCTTTCATCAAGGAATACACCTGCTCTGCCAAAATAAGACATTTTTATTTACACATACACCCTTCTACATAGCTATTTACATACATTTACAGGAGACAAAAAGACTGATATAGAATCACGTATGTAGGCACCTTCTTAACAAATATATTATCTAAAGAAATTAGGAAACACTGTATAAATTCTTGTATTTTTAAATTATTGCCCTGAGAGTTCATGGGATATAATTTTGCACAGCTCCTTCAATGCATTTTAAACACTTTCCTACAATTAATATTTCAGGGGAAAAAAGGTACCATCACATAAGTCATTTGCTGCTGGTTTTACAGTTCAAAATTTATAGATAGGACACGTAATATTTTTATGTACATTAAAAAGAGGTTTTTGCTGACAGAGTAATTAAAAATTTATTTGGAACATGAAAGTAAATATTAAATGTAAAGGCAGATTATGCAGTTTGAATTTTACTGTTAATAATTTAAACACTTACCTGAAGATTGGAAAGACAATTTAAATAAGGCTAGCCTATCAGTGTATCTTTTGGTTAATTCTATTTACATTATTATTCACATTACATGTGAAAGTGAAAATAATAAAAAGTCTAAATACCGAAAAATAAAAAGTAAGGTGATCTTACCTAGAATTTTATTACTAGCTGGAAGTCAATTTCAATGATGTCTCTTTGAAACTCCTTTAAATTTTGCAATTTCATTTTCTCAAAACATTGTTTATCTTTAGAAAAAACAAGTGCTCAGTATTTTCATGCTGAAGTTCACTGTGACACATGAACAACCACTCACTCACTTGTGGAGATGTGGGTGAAGAATTTCAGTAGATCTCGTGTCCTTTGCAATGTGTTGCATTACAAAGTACCAGCCAAGATAAGGTCAGGCATCCAGACTCCTGCTACCCAATAATTACTGTATGACCTAAACATGTGATGCAGCATAGTAATTTTAACTACTGTTTTTCAACTCCCATGGTTTTACTTTTGCCCTTATCGCCATTCTGAAGATCTTGCTATCTATTTACTCCAACATCCAAAGGTCAAAATCACTGAAAAATTCAATTATCAGGAGAAAAATGGTATTTGCTGCAATCTTTCACTGCATTTTCCCTCATCTGCCATTGTCAGATTAACAGACTGATAAACAAAGTCAATTTTTCTATTTGATTGGCTGCTCCTTTTGCACGTTCTCCTTTTCTTGTCTGCATTCCTGACCTCATCAAAGTTCTGGCATGCAGGTCAAATAAGAGTCAGTCACCTGCTCATTTTTCTCTAAAAAGCTGGAAAACCAGTCTGTTCCAAATGGCCCACACATGCAAGAAGTGAGTGAACCACATCTCTGTCCTTGAGAGGGCTTTTTGTGAGTTGTCAGTATACCTGAGACAATGTTACATTTGGCTAGCTATCTTAACAGGCAGAAAGGCAAAGTCCTTATAAATTCCTGGAGATAACATCCTCAAATTCTCCATATAGCCCATATATTATATATACATTGGATTATGATAGAATCATAGAACAGCCTGGGTTGGATGGGACCTCAAAGATCATTTAATTCTAAATGCCCTGCTGTGGAGAGGGACAATCTTCACTGGAGCCGGTTGCCCAGAGCTCAATCCAACCTTAAGTATTTCCATTTGTTGATGTGTGGGCATCCACAACTTCTCTGGGCATTTTGTACCTCTATATAGGGACCTTATCTGAGCCTTCCTCTAAAGAAGCCTCTCTCAGCAGCTGTGTAGGCAGACTCCATCATCCTCAGACAGCTGATCTTTATGAATGTCACGCTATAACAGTCTTTATCACTGCTGGATGTGTCTTAGAAGCAGCTCATCACTATAAAAATGAAGAACTTTACTTTTAGTACCAGAACTGTTTACTTACCTCTTCCCACTACAATTACTTTGGTTCAGTCCTCCCACTTGGTTAATTGCAGACCATGCAGTGAGACCAACATATGGTAAGGCAGCAGCTTCTGTGTGACTGAGACACTTTGGCTTAAAAGATACCTGAAATAAAATCATACTGAGTCACACAGCAGCTCCTATGCGATGCCAAAATATGTGAAAAAGCTTTACTGAATTGCAGATTGTGTACTGCACATTTTCAGCCATCTTCAAAACTAGCTGGAGTAGAAGTCAACCCAAGCACTAAGAAATAAAGTTACTTAGATACTGAATAAGAAAAATGCCAGTCTTTGCAACTTTGAGGTTTTGTTAGCCACAGTTTTGAAAGTTTACCTCGTTTCCACTAGCTACCACAAACTCTGACAGAGTGCCTTGTTTCCACGGGGGAATTGCTGCCCACACCTAAAACCAAACAGAAAACAACCATCTATTTTTGTAGCTTGCACACAATTGTATGTACACAGAAGTTTCCTTCATTGAAGAAATCTTTTTTCTAATTCACAGAATGCCTCCACTGTATATCAGAAACAAGTTTTAGCTTATTTTACACAAAAAAAATATCACAAAACTGACTAAATAAACGACTGGAGGGCTATGTAAATAAATTGTGCCATTGCATTGTGTACAAGACATAATTTTTCACATACCCTCCCCCATACCCAAACTACTCCCATACCAGAAAAACCCAGATTAGAGGGGTGAGGATGGTGCAGAATCAGGATTTGCTATGCTAAAACTGGTGAAATGTGACAGCACTGGTGTAGGTGAAAGCAAACAGTATCAGTCCTATGTGGGCACCCATGAAGTGCTTCTTTGGGTTATGCCAAAGTTCCTACTCCAGGTAACTCAAGAAAAATAAAACCAAATCCCTTCTTGTTAGAATTCTACCTTGAATTAAAAACAAAACAGCACTTTGGGTGTGCACTTATACAAAAACAAATTCCATTCTAGCTACTGCTGAAATGGATCAAAACTAAAACGCAGAAGGGAAATTAACTTGCAGAAACAAGTCTCTGAAAGACTACGTTTTTCAGAGAAAAAATGAAGGAAAGAAAGTATTCTAGGAATTTACTGCCAGATAGGCCTCATTAACAGTGCAACAGCATTAAAAAACTAATTAAGAGGAGAATGAATGCTGAACATCTCATTGTATATTTTAACTATACATTTTGGCAAAGAAAAGATTGGTGGTATCACCTCATCTCCAGGTTTGAAATAAGACACACCCAGTCCACATTCCATAACAACACCAGAGACATCTCGACCAAGTGTTAGAGGAAATTCAGTCTCGCCAGTTTTGAGTTTCAGGGGATCCCGCTTCATATTTAACGCGGTTGCACCATAACCACCTGCAAAACACGGAATCAACCACAACATACCACACTCAGTGTTCATTTAATTGTGCAATTCCAGTTAGAAGGCATCGTCTATACAGAACATGCCTCATTTCTGTTACAACTGAATCATGCAAAAAATCTGCAGTATTTCATACTTTTGCAGATTTTATAAATAAAGAGCAAGTGTTAAAAATAATAAGGCATACCTCCAAAGAGGAGTAACCCGGACTTCTATTCAGTAAGCAACTGACAAATGCTGTGAAGTCTCAGAATTACCCATCTAATAACAATGCTCAGCCTAAAAATATTCTGCATTTGGGCATGCATACCCACTCAAGTGTTTGAACAAGTCTGCCTAGGGGCACTATCATGTCAGAAAGTGTCTTAACAGGAATCCTCAGATAGGAAATGTCCCATCACCAAACCCCCAACTATATTCAAAGATTTAAAAAAATTCATTTATTAGAGAACCAAAACACAGATTACATCTCTGTCAGCGGGCTTCCTGCAGATATAAATATATCTGTTTTACTTGTTCTACTGAATCTGATTTGATATGCAAGCACTCCTACACAGGAAGTATAAGGTATTCCACTACCACAACTTCCTTCTTGTGTTTCAAACCCAGAAACTGGGGAAGAAAATTTGATTAAATGCATCAAATACAAAGAGCCGGGCAGTGGAAGAGACAGATTTCCTGGGCGGGATGACAGCACGTCCCCCAGATGCCAATTGAGGATGAGCATGGCAATGAACAACACGGTTTGCCTTGGGTCGCACATGCCGACTTGGCAGCAGCTTGGACCACCAGCCCCATCCTCCTCAAAGAGATGGGAAAATCCAGCATCACTTAGGGGGAATGCTGCTCCTTGGCCGGGCGTCTATCGGTCAAGAGAGTAGCACCACAATCACTCAATTAAAAACTCACTCACCCTCGCAACACACACACACACACACANCTTGTCAGTGGCTTTTTGTTCCGTTCTCCCCTAAGAACATGGAAAAAACTGTTTTGTATCGTTCTTCCCTGAGAACCTGAAAAGAGTTAAGTTTTCAAGAGGCGGCGATTTTCCCCAGAGCTCGGGGCAACACGTGTGTTCAGGAAGCCCTGGACACGGCCGCGGCAGGTGTCTGCCCTGGCACCACTGGGGCCGCCGGAGCCGCAGCCCCAGCGCAGCCCCTGCCATCCCGGCAGCCCGGCCGCGGCTGCTCGGGCTCGGCACTTACTTCTCATGCTGAGGTCGATGGGGTTCAGGCTCGCAGCGTGAACCTTAATGATGACCTCGTTCGGGAAGTGTATGATGGGGAACACCATTTCCCTGGTGAAGCGCAGCACCTCGTTGCTGCCGTACCGGTCTATGACCCAGCTGGGCATGGCGATCTGCGCCCGCGGAGAAGCGCGGAGCCCCCGGGCCGGTGCCCGCCCGCTCGCCCAGCGCAGCGCCCGTCCGCCCGCCGCTCCCCACGACAGCATGGCCGGGACAGCCGGGCCGGGCCGGGCCGGGCTGGGCCGAGCCGCGGGATCGCGATCGGGATAAGGACCAGGATCGGGATAAGGATCGGGACGGGGCCGGGGCGCTCCCGCAGCCTCAGCGCTCAGCCCTGCCGGCCCCCGCAGCCAATGGGCGGCCGCCTTCTTGGCCGCCCTGCCAATGGTGCCGCGGGGTGTTGCGGCAAGATGGCGGCGCGCGGCCGCTGCGCCGGGGAAATAGTGTGGGTCGCTCGGCGGGCGTGAGGATTCGGCGACGGGCAGGGAGAGCCATGCTGCGGGCCTCTCTCCGACAGGTGAGTGGGGTCTGTCCGCCTGCCGGGGATGCCGAGGAGCGGGATGGGGGTGCCGAGCTGCGGGGTAGATTCGCAAGGTGACCGGGGTCCTCTGGCGTCCCTCGTCCCCAGGCGGCCCGGGAGAGCGCTTCCCGTGGACTCCTTCCCTCTGCGGGAATGGCGCTTTTTTCCCGTACGGTCCCGGCGCGGCCTCTGTCACCCGGCTGCCCTGAAAGACGGGCTTCTCTCTCAAGGTGTCGACGGCGTTGAAGGAAGGACGGGTCACTCCCACAGAGCTCTGCCAGCGATGCCTGGCCCTCATCAAAAGCACCAAGTTTCTGAATGCATACATTACCGTAGCGGAAGAGACAGCTTTGAAGCAGGCTGAAGAATCAGAGGAAAGATATAAAAGAGGTATGTTGGTTTGTAAGTAATGCTAGTCCTTTAAAAGCTGCCGTGGAGGAGCTGTCTGTGTTAGACGAAGCACCTTTACTTTTTAAAAGGGATGTCTTGGCTTGTTTGACTGTTGGAGGGTGAGGCTCATAATTGAGATTCCCGTGGGTGCTCGTGGATGTACACTTGGCACTCAGGAAAATACTTAGCCGAAAAATCAGAGAGAAAACCTGGACCAAACGAGGCACTGCAGGTTAAATAGACTCTGTCCCTCTTGGACGGCTCTGCTACTTGGTGTCTGCTTCTTTCCCTCTGCAGTAATTTGGAATGTGTCGCCAACAGGTGCCATGAATAGGCAAATACAGTGGTCATTCACAGGCCTCCAGACTGGAATAGGCAAACAGCTGGCACAACCTGTCCAGTTCTTAATTAAGAAAGCAAATTAAAATAAAGCAACTTCACTAATTGCAGTTATTAATTGAAGAACAGAGCAGCTTTCAGTTCTGTTATCTGCAGCATTTAGAAGATGGCCATCCTTATTTTCCTTTGTGTTTTAAGAAAGGCCAGAAAGGTAAATTTTTACCTAGTACAGTACATGTATTCCCTTCTGGGTGACACTTGCTGTCCTCTAGCAGCTTAATAAAATTGTCAGCCAGGTTGTTTTGCTTCTTGATGTAGGCCCTTTCGTTTTCAGGTTGGTGGAGTTTTTTGTTTTTTGTTTGTTTGTGGGGGTTTTTTGGGTGGGTTTTTTTTTTTTTGGTGTTTTTTTCTGAAGTTTTTTTAGTTGGTTGGCTTGTTGGTTGGTTGCAGTTTTGTTGGTTGGTTGCAGTTTTGGGGTTGTTTGTTGGTTCAGGGTTTTTTGATGGTGAATAATCAATTACTTAGGAAGGATTTTGTCTGCTGCAGTAATTTTTCAGGTCATATCTACTGTGTATGTCAGGTAGGCAGAGTTTATGGCTCCCAGCCTAGTGCTGGAGTGGATTTAGCAGCACCTGTGGCTGAAATAAGCACTGTGTGATCACATTGGAAGAGGTGTGCACTCCTTTGGGATAGCCAGCCTGGATGGAAGCAGCTGCCTGTCTGGAGGGCTTAGACACGTTCACAGAGCTCTGCTGTGTGAGGCCAGGTCTGGTTTGGGCAGTGCTCAATGCTTGAGTTGGAAGGGAAGGAGGTTCTTGAAAATGGAGCAGACAACCATCAAATGCCGAGTAGAAAGCAAGCCTACTTCCAAAAACCACTCAAAGGGACATGTAAAACAAACAGTAATTGGGAAGAACATTATATATATATAGAGAGAGAGAGAGAGAGAGAGAGAGCACACTTTGCTTTAATCTCTGCTGTTTCACAATCATTCCTGATGCAGGTCAGCCATTGGGCATTCTAGATGGAATTCCTATTGCTGTAAAAGACAACTTTAATACAGCTGGCATTGAGACAACATGTGCATCAAATATGCTAAAAGGTACAGTAAAGCTTTTAAAGTCAAATCAGATCTTTTGCTCTTCAGAGGGTTTTTGGACTGGAGTCTCCCAGAAATCTAAGTATTTTCCAAAAATGAGCTGGAGTCATTTGAGGAAATACATTTATCCTATTTCACTATCCAAGTTCACTAGCCTGGTATTACAGGTGGATCTTTTTCTGTTCCTAAGCACATTATCTCTTTATTTATATTTGTATGCATTTAATAACAGTTATGATAAAGATGCATATACTGCAATAAAATGGTTCCAAAATTCGCATTTTGCTTCATGTTGCTTTTAGATCTAGAGGAGAGCAGTCTGTGCTGCCTAGTGAAATCCAAAGGCAATCCTATTTTGTTGTTGTTGTTCTGTTTATAATTGTTGCCTTAAATAGTTTTTTCATGTGGCTGTAGGAAAAGTAGATGTCAACAATCGCAACATACAATCACATTCAATAATGCTTTTAAGGCATTTTGTTTTAATTTCCTAAACTCATTGTTTCTATTAACAAGTCATGAACGTTTTCAAGGTATTACAATGTTTTTATAGTAAAAGCAAAAGTAGGAAGTATTTCTTATATCTGTTCTATTCTGCACAAAGTAAAACTTTATATTAATCCTTGTGGAAGATAGCAGAAATAAATTAGCAGACCTCTAATTTGGTTTTTTAATAGCAGAAGAAACAAAATACTACTTCACTGTTCTAAAAATTGTTATATTACCTGAGATGCTTTTCCTTAAAGCACATTCTCAGACCTGTTGTGATTGATTGCAATGAGTATTAGGAGTGATGTCCTTGTTCCTGATGAAAGTGGGAGTGGAGAAGCCCCTGTCATCATTCACAAAGTGAACTGGTCTCTACCTGAGCTCTCATGTCACTGTCATAATTCTCATCCTAGGTTATGTAAGGTCTGAGTGGTAATGACAACTTCAAAATGTTCAGAGTAGCTACTTGTAAAAAATAATTTGTATCTCACCGGTTGCTCTTAATTGTTCTGATTGTTTTCAGGTTATATTTCTCCTTACAATGCTACAGTAGTTCAGAAATTACTGGATCACGGAGCTGTGCTTTTAGGTAAAACAAACCTAGACGAATTTGCAATGGGGTAAGTGATGTTTATTATTTTTAATGTGTTGATTTTACATAAAATAGCATACACACCATCTCTTCCAACCTACCTCTAATCCTTAACTCCTGTTTCTGTGAGGTGAGACAATAATGAATACTTACTGGAAGGGTACACAGAGCTGCATGAACATTTTTAGTGTTGTGTAAATGATACTGACGCCGAGTTTTGTGAACATAGTGTTCAAATGTAGCTGTGCTTGAGAGGCAGGAAGCAGTCCAGCTTTTGCAGAAGGCCAAGGAAAAGTGGCCTTCTTGTAGATTCATTACTGTGTTAATAAAATTGGTTACAACACAGTTAATTGCTGCCTTTTCCTCTCTCCTTGCTGGTGGCTTTTTGCCCTTAGGTCATTGTTATCGTGCCCCCAGTGGCAGTCACTGCCTCTGCCAGTCAGCCACTGGGATAATTTGTGTGGGTACTCCCTGCCTTGCTGCACACAGGCTAATCAAGAGCAAGGCTTTTAAGTTGCCTAAGCTAATGTTGGTGACTTTTTGTCAGGAGCGCATTGAAAAATGCTCCTACAAATTGATTCTTCCTCAAGTCAGTGAAGGCAGCCAAGGTGTAGCAGAGGACAACATTGGGCTGTTAGGGATGGGAATTGCTGCTAGGTTTGGAAGGGAATCTCTGGGACTTCAGTTACCTGTGAAAAACAGTAAATGCTGCATTTTGGTTTTATTATTCTTAAACCAAAGTCCAAGGTTTGGTTGGAAATTCACATGGATGAGGTGGAAGTACTTCAACAATATTGCTTTGAATAAAGTAATTTTTGTGTAAAAAAGCTATTCCTCAGAGGAAGAGCAGGCAGAAAGCTTGGGAAAAACCTGATAATGCAGTATTGCAGGTGGTCTAAATTCATTAAAGCACAGGATTCTCCTACAGAGCTTATCCCAATACTTGCATCTCATTCTGGTCTGTGTGTTTGCATGATCTCCTGACGAGGGAGTGGATCCAGCTCTAAAGTAATGATGTGTCAATAAGGTTGGTGTTCAGCTGCTATCAGCTGCCTGTTCCGTCTGGTGATTTAGCTGGTAACACTGGCACCTTGCAGTCAGGGGCCGTGTGGGCAGAGGGCCTGAGGAAGGAAGGGAGTTTGCCCTGCCCCTACTTGTGGGTGGCAGCTCACACTTAGGTGACACAAGCTGACTGAAACCAGTTTCTGAGAAGCCATTCTGGCGTTCTGAACCAGTGAACTGTGGCCTCTGTGGAGGGCTACAAGGTGAATAATAGTGTGGCATTTCAGAGAAATGCATGTTCCTGGTATTGTGGAGCTTTTTCTCCACCTCCAGCAGCATGGTTTTCCTCACAAGTGTGATCTTGCATCAAATGCAGGGTTGGAAAAACAAAATACCTTGGTTTTGAAAGAGATGTGCTCCTGTACTTCTACATAGCTTAAATCACTTTTGTGTCTTTGTGACTCTGTTCATTTCAGTGGCATTAGCAGAGGTTAGAAAGAGGGACTAGTTCAGGTTCTGTGTCAGAAACTGATGAACAGCTATAAATTTTACAGTTGTAATGTTGTAGAAGTTGACTGCATAAAGATTTGTGTACACCAGTCTTCTTGAGTTGAAATTGAATTTGCAAGGATGATGAGGAATTTGATTTAAAAAATTACATTGGTGAATACAGTGTGTCACTTTTAATTTGTGTCTGCATTTGTCCTGACTGTCTTAGATCTGGGAGTACAGATGGGGTGTTTGGACCAGTCAGAAATCCCTGGAGTTATTCAAAACAGTACAAGGAAAAGTCTGTCCCAAAATCCCATTCTGAAGATGAAGAGTCTGGCTGGGTAATAACAGGAGGGAGCTCAGGAGGCAGCGCGGCTGCTGTGTCGTCTTTCACATGTTTTGCGTAAGAGGCTTTTACTTTCCCTCAATGTCTCAAAATCTGCTGGTAGGTTTTAATTTTATAATTTTCTCATAAGCTAGTATGAAATAGGAGGGTTATTGGCACTGGCATGCAAAAATTTAATTCAGCATCCCCAGGGTATTCATGGCATATCATGAAGCCAGAAGTAATCCAGGCAGGCAAATTTAGATTTACTTATTTCAGTGGTGTGACCACTTTGGTGGTATGACCAGTCACTCAGTGGTATGACCACTTTGCACTGCATGAAATAAAATTGCATTACACTAATACACACTGAAAATATAATGCAGCAAATTAAGAGATCCCTTAATTTGTAACAGTATAATAATCTTTCCTCCACTCCTTTGTTTTTATAGCATAGTTATGTAATAGTACATGAGATTTGAGACCGAAAAGCTTTCAAATGCCTTATTTAACAAAAGAGTACAGAGTACTTACTACATAGATACTTAGAGACTTCTCTCTTTAAGTTAGAAGACAGTTTTAGCATTGGGGCTTTTTTTAGGCAAGTGTGTATTTATGGTTGTTTGGAGTTTTTTTCCTAAAGGAATTTAAACCAGCTGGATTTTTTTTCAATAGTAAGTATTAACTATATGGAATAGCAGCACGCTATTTAGCAAATCTATACTGTCTTCTCCATCTGGCTGTTAAAACTGATCACAAACCTTCACACCTTGCATTTTATGCAATTTTTAGAGCTACATGTTGGAGCATGTTTTATAGAAGATTATTTCAATTGTGCTTTTAATTAGAAGGTGTTTAAAAATGCTCTTTAGTTGCTTTATCCTTATTTACCCATAGACTACATTACAAGCGTCTATTTTGTTGTAATCAACATTAGCAAGAATATTTTAACAGCTTTTTAAATTACTTTTTAAAATTATATATCTCTTCATCTCCTTACCCTTTACTGGGATGCAACCTATTCAACATTTTAATCCTGTTGAAACTGAACTCTGCAGCCATTCCCAAGGACTGCTGGTCCTCATCCTGAGCCAGAAAGGGCTAACCCTGAGAGGGTCTGGCACCTTTTCTTAAGTTGCTGGACTCCCATTTTGCACTGCTCAGCATTTGTCAGATCAGGGAGATTTTTTGTCCAGCTATTTTATTGCATGTGACCTATTGTATATCCATCCTATTAGTATCTTTCAAGCACCAGGAATGCTGCCAGTCTTTACAGTTTCAATTTGAGATTTGGATGTCCAAAAATGCTATAAAATTGTGGATGTTTTACATCAACACAAAGGCTTTGAAAAAACTTCCACTTCAGGAAAGTCAGTTGAATTGGTTCAGCCATTTCAGAAACAAATGGCTATGGGAAAAGTTATATGCTCATTTCAATAAGAATGATACCCGTTTCTGAAGTTTAAATTGGTTTTTGGCAAGGATTTGAATGAAAACTGCTTTTTCTTTTTAATTCTGCTTGAGTTAGATGTATTAAAAACAAGAAAATAGCATGTTTCATTTCAATACAATTTTTGAAATAAAAATTTTAATTTAGAAAGAACAAGGTTTCACCTGTGAATAAGAAAGAAGGAATTCAACATAATAATAATAATATACTGTGTTTTAATTGTACCTAAACTACTGTAAACTGGGAATTTTGATCAATATTTGTAGATTTAGGAACAGGAAAAACACCTTTCCAAAGTATGCCCTCTTGTTAGGCGCAGGAAATGTCGCCCTTCATTTTTATCCTGGAAAATGCTGATTCATGGTGTATTGGCTACCCAATAAATAAGATATCAGTGTTGAAAATTGTTCCTTAAATCACATGAAATGTATCAGTTGGAGTCCACAGTATTGGAACTGACCACAGTATTGGAACAGAGAAGGCAGGAGAAGATATTTGGGGCCATTTTCAGAGGGTCTGAATTCAACCTATCTGCCTCTGCTTTGTGGAGAAAGCTGGACTTTCCTAATGGCAAATTTAGAGAACCTAAGAAAAATCAGAGAACAAATGAAAAATAGACATAGAGAGAACACTGGAATTTAGGCTATGTGATCATGACTTCTGATCTGGAAGAATTCACAGAGTTTTAAATTCATACATCTTAAAGCCACACATTCTTATGATTTGGAAATGTTCTGAATTATCTTACTAATGATGATCCTTTTGAAACCATAGAGCCTTAGGGTCAGACACAGGAGGATCTACCCGAAACCCTGCTGCTCACTGTGGTGTTGTAGGTTTAAAGCCAACATATGGACTGATCTCTCGCCATGGTCTCATTCCTCTAGTGAACTCCATGGATGTGCCAGGAATCCTCACCAGATGTGTGGATGATGCAGCAGTTTTGTTAGGTATTACTATGTCATACATCTCTGTTTACAACATTTCCTCAAAACAAACTGAATTCTGACTAACTAATGTACGTTTTCCTGGTCTTCATGTGTTGTGTCGTGTTTCAGGTTCGCTTGCTGGACATGATCCTAAGGACTCTACCACAATTCAGGATGACTTTAAGCCATTTGAACTACCTAATTTGACTGATGTCAGCAAGCTTTCAATAGGGATTCCAAAGGTAACATTTAGATCCTGTTAACAGTTACGGACAGGAAGAACAAATGAAAGACACATAACAAAAAAATACTTGTGTCTTGCCCACCACCTCGCAGTGTCCTGTGATTTGAAACAGTGAAGACAGTAAAAGCAGCTCCTGGAAAAGAAGGGGATGCATGTGCTCTGTTTCCTGTCCAGGCAATTTGGAGTAACATACACTAATGCAATATCTAAAACATGTCATCATCGTGGTGGGAAGCACTCGTCAGGAACTTCAGGGGAAAGGGGGAACTTTAGTTCTTGGTTCTCTCTGTTGCTCTTGCATTAGTCCACTCTGTAACCTCAAACAAGTTGCTCTTGGTGCCTTCCCACGCAGTGAGCTTGGTATGGGTTTGTAGAGCTTTGAGATACTTGCCTTAATGGCACAATGTTAACGTAGAGCAGAATTTTAAAGGCAATTGAATGGCACAAGGAGCTGTGATTTGCAGAGTTCTAATAAGAACTGAAAGACCTCTGTAATTTGGCATCTGATGCGTGCAATTCAATCATGTTTGTAACTATAAGAGTACTTGAAATTTAGGGGCACAGTTTGGGACTTCAGCCTATGTTTAATTTAATAAAGGCTCTGCCTTCAAAGAGACAATGTGAGCAACATTTGTTAATTGGATTCTCAGTATTGGAACCTAAGCTAGAACAGGCATACCAAAAGTTTTAATTTGGTAAGCAGAGATGTCCACCAATCAATTATTCACAATCTCTGAAATGGAAAAATTATATGCCTAGAAAATTGATGAGCTGCATAGTGTTTAAATCTTGATAAATCTGAAATGGTTATATTGGTTAATTTTCCATTTTCCTACTGCTACAGGTTATTCTAAGTAGATGCATGCATACATTAAACATGGTCATAGCTACCCAGAAATCAGACAGTATTATGACCCTGATATTATGGGTTAGAACTAAAGCAAGTATCTTCAAAAATAGGGGATTTTAATAGAATATCAATAATTTGGCAGTGAAATAGGAGTGTAGGTAATCTAAGTCTTCTCCCAACCCCTTGATTGTAGTTCTTCTTTGGTGGGTGATTTTATTTGTTTCACCAGGGTGTGCCAGTTGCCACTGGTAACGCTGTGGCCATTTCTTTTTATCTTTCCTGCTTGCAGCAGCCCTAGTTTTAGGATTTAGACCTGAAGAATTTCTACCCAGGACTGCAGAGCAGTGTAGTACAGTCTTGATAGATAAATAAGGGGATAATTGGCCAATCACACCTTCAGAACAAACTGCTGAAATTCCATCAGCTGTGATACATATGTTGATCCTCCTGAGATTAGCATAATACTCTTAAGAAGACTGAATCCTGTTAATTTAATGCTCCTTGATTGTATAGGATTTAGTAGATGCAAAAATCTCTAGTAAGTACTTTAAACCATATAGTGGTAAGATAATGGTTTCAGTGTACTTTTAGCAAGGAGTATTTGTGTTTTGGTTGCTATTAGAAGTAAACCAGTGTGTAAAATAACTATTCTTCTTGTTTTTCCTCTAAGGAATATCATGCACCAGGGCTGTCTAGTGAAATTCTGGCTCTCTGGTCAAAGGCTGCTGACCTGTTTAAGAATGCAGGTGCTAAAGTGGTTGAAGTGAGCTTACCACACACTCGTTACTCAATTGTCTGCTATCATGTGCTGTGCACAGCAGAAGTGGCATCAAATATGGCCAGGTTTGATGGACTGGAATATGGTAAGGCCTTTGGAAAATCTTTTTTCTCAGACAGTAGAAATGTTGCTGGATGCTATGTAAAAGTGTTAGTTTTCATAGGTTTTCTTTTCGTGGTTAGATGCTTGAGGTTATTTCTCCAAGATGGAGTATAGTAAAAACCTTGTGCAGATAAAAACTGTAAATAAATACATAATATCTTTCACTACTAGGCATATCAGTGTCTGGGCTCAAAACCTAGTTTAGTATTTCCATAATAAAACAGGAATACCTTTTGTTGTTTTTCCAGAATAGTAGCATGTCAGACTGCAGCAAACAGTGACCTGTTGTACTACTGTGACATTATTAGATCTTAAGGATTACAGGAAGCATTAATACCAAGAATGCCTTTTCTTCCCAGGCCATCGTTCTGACATGAAGGATTCCACGGAAAGTATGTATGCTGCAACACGGCGAGAGGGCTTCAATGATGTCGTAAGGGGGAGGATTCTCTCAGGAAACTACTTCTTGTTGAAACAGTAAGCAGAACATCTTGAAATTCAGCTTTTCCAGGTTAACAAATTTTTGAGCAAATGGTGATTAGTTGTTCATCATGACATGAAAAAGGAATTGTCCTTTCACTGGTAGCTGCTTGTATTTTTATTATTGCTTTAGCTCTATAATACCTAGTGAACTGCTAATAATGAACCAAAATGTTTTCCCTGAGTCTTACCAGTGAGCCTCCGAAATTAAATAAGTAAAACAACTTAGTGATATTTTTTTTCCCTACCAGAGCATTATTGGCATCCATTAGTAAAATTAGGCAGGAATCTACCCTATGGTATGACATTGAAATCATACTGAAGTCATTACTGTCCTAGTGTTAGAAGTTCTATAGCTGTTAATCTCATTAAAACTACATAGAAAAACTGCTGGTACATTGTAGCGAGGTCTTCTAGAGAAAGCCAGAGACATAGCAATTAAATTAACTGCAGCTCCCTGCCTCAATGTACTGGGAAAGAGAAGCATTGGCAGAAGTACTGAACTGAAGTCCTTACAGAAGCCAGGATTTTATCCAGCTCACATAGAGAAGCTGCTGCATGGATCAATTTTACGTTTTCAGTTTTCAATCCTTATCCAGCAGTCCTAATTTATGTTAGTAAAAGTGCTGTTTTTCTCTGTCTGAATTTGTTCCGATACTAACAAAAATATTAGGCGTGTAATCAGTCTTTGTAGTGCACTTGCTTTGAAAGAGCTCTGTCAGCAAGAGTATTCATCAGCTGTGACTTCTAATTGCTCTCAGAGACAGGAATGTTGTCAGTCAGTCTGTAACAACCAGCTTTTATGGAATGCTGATACTCCTGCCAAGTGTGCTCCCTCTGCTTACAACTGTCCAGATCAGCTTTCCTAAGGCTGCTTCAAAATTCACGTAGTTGACTCTTCTGTGAAGGAATACACAATTAGCTTCCACCAGAATGGAACTGGAGAGTTGTGTTCCTGTTCCACAGTAAATTACTCTTGAGGAACAGAGTGCAGGATTCAGAAAGCTTTCTTAAAGTAAGTTATAGAGAAAACCCATCTGTGTCTCCTGCAAATGTTGCCTTTTACAGCTTATTTTTATTTTCCTTTTTAAAGTTTTAAAATGACTAGGTGATTGTTAAGGAAGTTCTGTTTAACATCTTTAGAGACACCACGGACAATGGGATTGAGTCCTCCCTCAGCAAGTTTGCAGACAACTCCAATTTGAGTGGGAGTGTTGATCTCCAGGAGGGCAGGAAGGCTCTGCAGAGGGCTCTGGACAGGCTGGATCAATGGGCTGATTGTATGAGGTTCTACAGGGCTGGGTGCTGCCCTTGGGTCAAAACAACCCCAGGCAGCACCACAGGCTGGGGCAGAGTGCCTGGAAAGCTGCCCAGGGGAAAAGGACCTGGGGTGCTGGGCAGCAGCAGCTGAACATGAGCCAGCTGTGCCCAGGTTGCCAAGAAGGCCAGTGGCATCCTGGCCTGTATCAGCAGCGATGGTGTAGCCAGCAGGACCAGGGCAGGGATTGTCCCCCAGTACTCAGCATTGGTGAGGCCACACCTTGAATCCTGTGTTCAGTTTTGGGCCCTTCACTACAAGAAAGACATTGAGGTGCCAGAGTGTGTCCAGAGAAGGACAACAGGCCTGGCGAAGGGTCTGGAGCACAAGTCTTATGAGGAGTGGCTGAAGGAGATGGGGATGTTTAGCCTGGAGAAAAGGAGAGACCTTATCACTCTCACTGCAACTACCTGAAAAGAGGTTGTGGTGAGGTGGCAGTCAGTGTCTTCTCCCCATAGGAGGAGAGGAAACAGCCCTATGTTGCACCCCGTGAGGTTTACATTGGATATTAGGAAAAATATCTTCACTAAGGGTTGTCAAGCATTGGAACAGGCTGTCAAGGGAAGTGGTGAACTTCCCATCCCTGAAGATATTTAAAAGATATGTAGATGTGGCTATTAGGGACTTTCTGAAGTTAACAGTTAGGTTGATTTCCAAAGTGATTGTAGGAAAAGGTCTAATTCCCATTATATAACTTACTAACTTGAATCTGCTGTTAATTGATTATAACCGTTTTTGTCACTGTTTTTCAGAATCTTACATCTTTAGATTACTCTTAACAAAGTGGGTTTTAGGCAGTTGCAGTTGTTTTATCTGTAAACACTCTGGCATGTAGCAGTTGGCAATACATCACTCCATTTTTCTTTCACTTCACTTTTTTCTTCTTTCCCAAATAGCTGAGGGCTTAGGTGACAGTTACTTTTGAAACGGAACTTCTCTGAATTTAAGGTTCCATATTTACTGGTTCTGCATATGAAGTTAAAAGGAACAACAGACATGAAGTTGACTAATGTGTTTTTGCTTCAGATTTGTGTAAAGACAGAAATCCATAGACCACATGTTTACATGAGGGGGAAAAAAAGGGTAAAGATAAGGTCATTATAGTATTCTACAGAGAAGTATACTACAACCACATATGTAGTTTTAAATCTATTTGGAATTCTGCACAGATGATGGGACTTCTTCATATGCTTCAAGTATCTTGCCGGATTGTATCCTAAATGGTTAATTGCTGTTTTTCAGACCTGTGTATTTCTGTATTTTCTAGACTTTGCTAGAAGTGCAAAGTGCTGTGCTGCCCTACAGGGAAATTAGGTTAAATACCAGCTTTTCACCCAGAGGGTGGTTGAGCACTGGAACAGACTCCCCAGGGAAGTGGTCACAGCCCCAAGCCATTCTGAGTTGTGCTCTCAGGCACATTGTGTAGTTCTTGAGGTGTCCTGTACAGGGCCAGGAGTTAGACTCCATTATCTTGATGAGTCCCTTCCAACTCAGCATTTTCCATGGTTCTGTGAAATTCAGTACACAGTTTAATTTCCAAATGGTCATAAAAGTGTTGTTTTGATTTTTAGTTAATTATTTTAAAGTAGGGTTTTGTTTTTCCTTCACTTTTCTTCAGCTGTATGCCCTTGTCTCTTGCTTCTCTGACAGCTCCTCTGCTATGAGAGCATAAACATATGTGTGGTGACTAAACTTCCAGTGTGACTCAAAATTTTATCCAAAAGGGTTACTGGGCTTGTCTTCTCCACAGTAACTAAGAAATAAAGTTCTGTATTTTGGAAATTAAAGTGTCAGGCCTTTATGTCCCTATTCCTTTCTAGGAACTATGAGAAGTACTTTGTCAAGGCACAGAAAGTGCGACGTCTCATTGCCAATGACTTTGTGAAGGTTTTTAGGAGTGGTGTTGATGTTTTACTCACTCCCACCACTCTGAGTGATGCAGCACCATACATGGAATTCATCCAAGAAGACAACAGGACCCGCAGTGCTCAAGATGACATCCTGACACAGGCTGCAAACATGGCTGGTGAGTAGGGACAGGAACTGAACTATGTTTTCCCTTCCTAGTCATTTTAAATGTCCAGTCCCTTTAGGTATCTCACTTTCGAATCAAAATATTTCACCCCAATGTTGTAAGTCTTACAGGGTAACTGGGTCTAAGGATAGTTTATTAAATGTTTGAAAATGTAGGACTAGATTTTAAAATAGGGCACCTTGGAGCTAAGTGTGAGCTGCAGGTAAGATGAATTTGTTCCAGAGACAGAAATCTCTTTCTAAGGAGAGCTGATTATCTTTTTCAGAAGATGCTGAGGTCTTAAATCTGTCTAATTAATTTCGTGATACCATCTATCATTCAGTTCGTTGAATCAAATTATTTTAGCTAGTCTTTTTTCTCTACGTAGTTTTTTTTCTGGTTCTCTTAAAATTGATACAAGAATTACTCCCTGGTTTAATAGTAGGTCTTTGCATGTGTATTTTTTTCTTTCAGGACTGCCAGCCATAAATGTTCCTACAGCTCTTTCAGAGCGAGGCTTGCCAGTTGGGCTTCAGTTCATTGGACGTTCATTCCAGGAGAAGCAGCTTCTCACTGTAGCCAAATGGTTTGAGAAACAAGTCCAATTCCCAGTGATTCAGCTAGAGGAAGTAAAGAGGCACGACAGTGGTGTCTTTCAGCATCAGAAATCTGCTTCTTTTTCATAGCCTGGGACTTGCTAGTCAGTTAGAGCAAGAAAGCTGTGGGGATGGTCAAGAAATGAATTTCTGCAATTAATTGTCTTTTGCAGGAATAATAATCTGTTTGAAGAAGACATTATGCAGGAATGCATGATGGAATCATGACAGCTTGTTACAATGTAATTAAGGCAAAGTGGATCATTAAGTAAACATTACCATGTTATTAAGAACCATTTCTTACTGATATTAAAAACACCAAGTTGAAATTGTGTATGTTATGCCTCTGAAGCTGATTTTTTAATCCCAAGAGGGTGTGTAAGGTATCTGACCAATTAAAGACATGACCTGAACGTTTGTGTGAAAACTTCATTGTTGCCAAAGGGCTTGGTTTCCTTCTGAAGTGTAGATTTCTGTAATGACAACACCCAGACAAGCTCTGTTGGAACAAAGGTCTCAAGGATCTGTTCACCAAGAGTTAAATACAAAAGGAAACAAAGGAATAACATAGAACCATAGCCTCCTTTACATTAGAAGAGAGTTTTAAGATCATCATGTCCAACCAGCACTACAACGTTCACCACTCAGCCATAGCCCTTATGCCACATCTACACATCTGTTATGTGATGCTTATTAAGGTCATTGTAAGAAAGCTAAATCACACCTGCATTTAGATCCCTGTTTTATCAAAATTCAAGATGTGGAAATGTTAGTTCATTTTAAAAAACAAAAATAATCCCTACTTCTAGCTAACTTGTGCAGGAGGTGAAAATAACTTCTGGGTTTACAAACCATGCAGATTACTCTGGTTATATCCATGTAAGAATGATGAATTCCAGATATCTTCTGGGGAAAGATGTGTAGTAGTAGTAGTACTTGAGTAGTTATTTTCTTCTTCCTTCGTCACTGGTCTTTATAATCAACACTTAAATACTTAGAAAGAGATCTTAGTGTGACTCCCTGTAGGAATAATGCCATCTGTTCCTTTATGGACAGTCATTCAACACAATAGTAATTCAAACTGAATTTCCAAACCATCATCTTGTAGACTTACTAAACAATTATTAACTTGTTTAAAGTGTTACAGTTTCCATTTCTTGATAGTTAAAAACATGAAGGATTAAGTTTGTAGATGTTTTGCATCAGATTCATTCATAGTCTACAGCATGCAGAGATGTAAAAGGTGTAGAGGGAGGAAAATTACTGGGGTGCAATCTCCTATGGAAAAACAAAGAATCTTCCTGAATTGCATCTTGTCATATACCGTATTGTCACTCATATAAAAAAGAAAAACTATTTCAAGAAATTGCAGGTGAATTGGTGAATTTTCCATATACCAAACTGAGCTTTTTCAACACCTTTCCCATGTGATTAAAATGGTACAAAACTAAAACCCCACATTTAAAAAGCTAAATTATATTTTTAAATAATAAAAATCAAGATACAGCCTATTTGCAGCCTCACTCTATCTAACTTTTTTCCATAGAACAGTTTTTAGGGAAGTTGCTTTTTCTATTAGTGGGTGATGAATTGAGAATCCTAGTAAAATATTTTCATTAATGTCTTGTTCAGTAACTTAGGTGTGCTGTAACCATGCAGGTGTGTCTTACAGCAGCTTGCTGACCAGAGCTCTCAGTGAGATTACCCAAGTGCTGTACCTGGATATATAGTTAAAATAGCTGCACTTTGACGTGCACATCCCAAACCCACTCCTACCACTTGCTCTTTCTGAAAGTAAAGGTCAGTGTCTATGGCCCAGAGTTTGAGATAAAATCCTATCTGTGGAGAGCATTCCTGAAGAGACATGAAGCATCTTGGAGTGTTCCAGAAGAGAACAAGCTGACAACTGTAGTTTCCCTTGGAAATTAATTCTGGACTGACCTCTGACCTACCAAAAGATCACTGCTTATGCTTGGCAATCTTTCTCTTAAAACTTCCTTGATGTAAAGAGAGATCTGCTGGGAGAACTGGGTGAAGGTATGTTTCCTTGGAGTTTCCCTACTCTGTGTTTCCCAAGCAGTTAGAGAAGGGATAGGTGGAGGGTCCCTGTATTTGCACTGCCTTTTTTTGAAGTGGGGCTCCAATTCCAGTCTGCAGAACCCTCTAAAGGAGCATTCAGAAAATCACAGCGATGACCTGTTCTGACACAGACTTTCTGCTGCTGGCAGATTCCTGAGCATAGAATGACTGTGTGGGGAAATACACAGTAGGGGAGGCACCAGCCAACCAACCAGACACCCATTCTGCATTTATAACTATGATAGCAGCTGAGTTAACAATTGTAGAGACTTAAAAAACAAACTTCTGATTAGGTACTTAAATTCCTGGGCTATCAGATTCACAGCAGCACCAACAAGGTTTCTGTCCTCCTCCCACTCATAACTGGTTTACATTTTTGGGCACCATAGGCCTATATGCTCTTTCTGCCCTCCCCTTTCTAAAGCTGGAATTTCATCAAACCAGAGGTAAGAACTTAGGAACCAGTTTGGTCAAGCTGCTGGAGGATGTAAGCAAGAGTTCCTTACACTGCAGGAGAATGGCTAAGAGACTTGCTGTCTTCATATTAGAGAAACTGGTATTGACTCTGGAGCCCCCAGCAGTTCCCAAAGGAGGTTAATATCCCAGCCTACCTGCAGGTATTGTGGTTGTGAGCAGAGCTTTGTGCAGCTGCTCCCAGTGCCAAGTCACGGCTCCAGAGTTACAAACAGAAAAATTGCTATGCCAAATAATTAGGCTCTCAAAACCCCTTGTTACAGAAGCACAGGAATTCCAAGGAGCAGGAAGGTCTGGAGATAAAAAAAAAATTAAAAAAGGAAAAACTCAAACCCCTGCCTACGCAAACATTTTGTACAGCTGTCTTGAAAAACAATTCCCTGAAATAATAAAGTTGGAAGTTTCATGGCATTGCAGCACAGTCACAGTGGGAGGTAGGTGTAACCTTAGCACACATTGAGCCCGGATAATTCCAGTGTTTCCTGAAAGAAACAAAAGCTAGAGCTTTAGCAAACAAGCTATCTGGGTTTGGGTGCAAATTGTTTTTTCTTCAGGTAATGGGAACCTGTAGGACATTGTATAGTGGAAAAGCTTTTGTTTTGAGATGAAAATTGTTAAGAGCTTTTGCTTAAGATGTTTTTAAATACAATTGCCATCTGATATTGCACTTTATGCAGTTTCCACATATGAGTTTTTTCCTCACCATCTTTAAGAGCACTCATGAAAAGGAGAAATTCAAAGCAAAATTTTACCTGAGTGCTGCTCCTTTTCTGTTCCTGTGCTTCTAGTTTTCAGGTATCATGCACTTAAATAGTAACTACAAATTCATTGTGACTTCCAAAGTGCTAGTCATTTCTCCATAAGTTTTATGATTCACATGGGAACTAATCTGTGGAAAGCTGCAATAGGGAATGGGCTTTGTACCCTACCTAGGGAATCCCACAGGCGTCCCCCTCAGCTCTGCCCCTCGGAATACTGAGAGTAGTACCACTACATACAAATGGACAGCTGAAAAGGGAGAAAGAGGTGTGCACAGCATGCCTAAAAATCTCAGCTGGAGTTAGATGGCAGTCGTACTTCATGTTAAATTGATGCCCACAATGCCACCAGACAGAGCACAGAAAAAAGCAAAAAAGCCAGAGGAGCAAAAAGGGTTTATCTAAGTTTGTTATTTTTCCATCTGTCTCTCAAATAAAAAGAAGATATCCAGTTACAGGAATGTTAGACAGAGGCAACAAATGAAAAACACAATCTTCTTAATTAACTCACGACACCTTCGAATGACTAATGTCCAGATGCAATTAAGTGATTCCAAGCTAACCTTTCCTTGTAAGCAGAAGAAAGGGGTTTTTTCCCAGCCAACAAAGGCATCCTCATGTACTTGCTGTTAAACAGCAGTAGAAACTGTCTTTAGCTCAGGGGTGCAGGGCACTCACGGAAATCAGCGGGAATGCAGCCAGGGCACTTTGCCATGTCCTGTGCCATTTTACAGCCTGGGCTATGGTCCGATACGCACACAGTAAGGGTGGAAGTGCTGTAGAGTCACAAGCCAAGTCTGCAGCACGATATCTGATGAAATGGACTTCAAAGAGCTGGAAATTTAATCTTTTTCAGCTGAAGAGACTGTTTTTGTATGTCACTGTGTGTGACAGCCAGTGGTGAAAGGATTTGTGTGTCCTGGCTTGCTGCACTGATAGTGATACATGGTTTACAGGGGACTGCCATGCGTACTAGTTCAAATACCTGAGGCACAATGGGGTTAGAGGCCTCTTTCAGGACCCCCAGGTGCATTATGGTGGAAAGGGCAGAGGACAGACTGTCTGAAAGGCTGCTGCAGGAGGGTGTGAGATAAGGGAGCAGGAGCAGAGGCAATAGGTGGTCAGTACTGCCTGGCAGCAACCGGGCACCTGCCTCCACTGTACCATGACCTGGGACAACTGCTGGGTTGCAGGTGCCAGCACCACTCCCAAAGGGGAGACCGGCTACTTCACTGCAGTGTATGGAGGAAAAGCAGTAGGCGCTTCATTGTGCCACCAGGAGCTGTTTCAGCTTGGGAAGTGACACTGAGAAGTGCAGAAACCAAGCTGAGAAACATCAGGAGGTAGAAAGCACACAAAAGAGGGAAAGGATCAAGTGTCATAAAAGCTGATAACTCATACAAGTGGCCAGTCTTGGAAGAGGAAGATTGAAGAGATAAGGGACATGGGGATGAGGAAGCACACATAATCTCAGAATATTCTGAGTTGGAAAGTACCCACAAAGCTCATCAGAAGTATTCTGGTGAAGGAGGAGCCTTGACTTCTTGTGCCCAAGTTGAAATCTTCAAAGGTGGGTACCTTTTACAAATTGTACCTCTCTGAACAGAGAGGCAGCTTGATTTAGTCCAAGACCAGAGTATTTAAGACTTGCATTCACCAGCTTTTAGTGCTAAGGTAAGTGCTACTCCGGCACATACTATGTCTGACACAGACACACAAAATACATGTTTAACAAAGATCAAAACTTGTTATTAACAATGTGCTTCAGGAAGGCTAGGAACACAATGCAAAAGGGATCACGCGGGCTTGATTTCTCTACTTAGATAACTTCAGATAACTTCATTGTCATCTCCATTATTAAAATCTAGCAAGTATTTTTGATTTCTTTCTCCTATTAATATTCAAGAACCTTTTGTTTAGAAACTTAAATCACGGCGAAGCCACACACACCTATTTAGTCAAGGCAATATTGTTTTTTTGTTTAAACATGCCTTCTCACTTGATGTGTTTAATTTGTTCTTGTATTTATAAAGCGCAGTTACATTCTTCCTTAGCCATTATTCTGCTAGAACAGTTTACTCCTGTATATTAGAGTGCCCTGTGCTAATCCCTGTAGCCATTCACTGCACCTGCTCCAGCTGAATCCATGTCTTCCAACACAGGTGACAAGTATTGTAAAGGCAATTCCAGGTGCAGGTTTATGAGCATTTATATTTCCCTGCTACTCCTGAAAAATTCTGCTCCAGAACACTGTGGAATCACGTTAGTCCTTTACTCAGCCACAATACACCATAGTGTAGCTCAGAGCTAATTTATGATTAACCAGTGCACTCTGGGTTTGCTCTGCCTCTGTTGCTGTCAGTGGACAGCCATTTCCCGTATGAGCTGGGAGCTTATTATTAGGCCTCTAGGTTCATGACCTTGCACTCCTTCTCATCACTGCTATTCAGGTTGTTGGAGTTTTCTAGTTTTTCCTGTAAGAGTGCAACTCTCCACTGTTTTGACAGTAATTCCCAGCTTCATGTCATCAGAAACAAAGAATGTGTCCTTCAAGTAACTTTCCTTGTCACCATAACTTTACCCTCATTGCAATCATTTTCCAAACCACTGCTGCCAATGGACTTAGAAGACAATAAAATCCAGCTTCTCCTGTGTGGCCTTTGTAAGTCTCACCTGTGCTCTGATGTGTAGATGAAATCACCTATTGACAAAGCTAGATACAGGCTGAGGACCTGCAGCCTTTCTTAACAAAAACTTAGGGTTACAGCCCTCACTCTATTCCATGACTGGCTTGCTTTGAAGGCTAAAATCACATAGAGTCTCATTGCAATAAACACTGTGCATGAGTATCAAGAAAAGAACTTGCCCCTGAAAAGAGCTTGCATCTATTATGCATCTATCCAAAACCCCCATAAAACCCCCAACAAAAAAGCCACCCCAGGATAATGAGCTATTGTATCCACAGCACTGGAAACATAAGAGCCTGAATGATCTACTCTCAATTGTGGACAATGGAAACACGCTGAATCACTAAAACTGAACCTTCAATAGGCAAAATGCAGCCTTGTCACTAAGACAAACTGCTAATAGCAACAATGAGGCTTGGAACAGCTTGTATGGAGCCAGTGGCTCTCATACTTCAGCTGAAGTTCATCCAAAGTTGACTGGGGAGGTCTCCAGATGGTCACTGCAACTGAGGTTGGAAGGAGGGACCATTACGTTACTTTCTTGTTAATACACAAAGTGTAGAATTTTGTTTAGTGGTGAAAATTAATACTTTCCCCCAGAGGAGTGGACAGGATAAGCCATGAAGGAAAATGACATCACTTACATAGGGAAGATGATACTGCTTTAAAAGGATATTGTAGTCATATAACTTTGGCAGAAAAGCCGGAGGAAAAGTACAATTGTGGCACAAAGTTTGTACTGTGCATTTTTTGTGCACCACTAAAACTATGTCATTTCTTTTATAGAACTAAACATCTAACTTCACAGTATTTAAACAGACAAGCAACAAAATAGTCAATTGCAGCCTCAGTTAGAAATGTGACGGGCAGAGGGAGGTCCATATTGTTGAACTGAGCTGCAAGCTATGCTTCATCCCAAGTCTTCTTCCATTTAGGGTTGTATTTGTGTCTGTCCCCTGTGCTCCACAACCATGCTGGGCTTTGCCAATACAGCCTGGCTCAGGGAGAGCACAAAATACCTCAAAAGGCCCTTCAGAAAGAAGCATCATCTCTGAGCCAATCTGCCTGCTCCAGTGGACACCAGCTTGCCTGCTTGCAGACAAGTGGAGGTGGGACGGTGCTGGACTCCAGCTGCTTGGTTACACAAGACAGAAAAGATATTTAGGAGGAAAAGCTGTCCCTGAGAGGACGGACCAGTACACCAGGGTAAAGGCTGTTTTTGGGAAAATTTGAAAGCAGACCTGATGCCTCTCCAGAAGAGCTGGCTTCCAAGGACTGGGGGAGAATTTGTGTTTCTTCATTTCCCATCCCACTCTTGAATCTTAAATCAATCACAAGGTTCTCAGAGCACCATAGCAGCATGCGCATGGAGTGTGTGCGGAACATATAAAAGCCCCAAGGGCTGTGTGAAACAGTGACTATGCAATCAGAGAGATAACATATCCCAAGGCTTGCCATGGAGAACATGCCTAAACATCATCAGGGTGGAACAAAACCCCAGCTCTGCTCATGCCTCTTTGATATGGGACTTAAAGCATCCATCTGACAGAATCACTTACAAAGCCGAAAAAACATTCACTCTGTGCTGTAGCCAAGAGCGCTGCACATCTTTGCCACAAGACCATCTCACCTGAGGGCAGCCCAGCAGGACCACAGCACATCCTGCCGAGACTCCTTCACAGAGCAAGCAAAGAGGCTGTCCTGATCTTTAGCCAAAAGGAGAGGAGATTACACCTCCTGGTATCTCCCTTGGAGGAGGAACTTAGTGAAACACACTACTCTTAAAGGAAATTACTCCTTTTTTTGTCCCCAAAATATATACTGAGGCATTGCAGGTGCCAAGTGTATTTCTCCCACACAGCATGTTTTTCTCTAAAATCAAATTCGCCTTTTCAAGTACATGCCATGGGAGGGAAAAATGGTGGTGAGGAATTTGTAGCATGCCTTAAAAGATGAGGGGAGACAAATAGAACACCAAAAGAGGAAATAGTTTTTGCAAGCAAGTCAGCAAAATATTCTAATGCATTTCCTCTTCAAGCATAGTTAGATTTACAAAAAGCCTGGTGAAGAGGAGGTGTGTTGCTCCAGTTCCATTGCCTCAGCAAGAGTGAATTGGAGCATTGAAGGGTAAAGACTGGATCTAACATACTTTGAACCTGTTGAAAAATAGACTTCAGATGAACCTGCACTAAACTAGCAGCATAACTGAAAATAAAGAAGATAATTATTTCCCTTTCTTCTTTAATATGAGACCCTAAGACAAGCTATGGCATAGAGGAACTATTGCTTTTCTCTGTGCAGCCTTAGCACTTTTCACGTAGAGCATTTCTGACTCTTGCTCTTCATTGCCACTTCATTTGTTCCATTCAAACCCAAGATTTCCCAGTGAATTTGGCCAACAAATATGGAATTCATTGATAGACCTGAGATGGTGGAGAAAACCTTTCAGAACTCATTCTGCTTGGTGTAAATGGACTGGTCATGCTATTATTGAGAAGAGATATCAGTGAATGTAGTAATGGATACTCTTCCCTATAGACTTGTCCTAAATTTCCTTCTCCTGGCATTCTTTACTCTGAAAGCACAGACATTTCCTAAACCACTGGCTCTGGCTCTCGTGAGCAGACTCACTAAACAAACATCACATTTCCACGTGGTCTAGTATTATCAGAGTGAGTGTGCTATTGAATTAACACCTCAAAGCCATTTTAGAGCACTCTTCTATCTTATTAAATACATGAGAATTTAGCTAATCTCAAGCTCCAGTTCTTACAGCCAGAAATTGCTGTCATTGCCTTAAGCATCATCACAATGTATGGGTGGGGGACAAGAAGACTAAATACCACTTAATTATTCTATTGATCTATTCAATTTTTAAGTCTTTTTTTTCTAGGACCTGCTGCAAGCACTAACCTTTTTCTATAATTACCACTAAAGAACATTGGCAAGAAACAGTTCTGAAAAATTATGAACTCTCCAAAGATGAGACCTGAAAATGAGTTTCCTTCATGAATAGCCCTTGGAAAGATCTGTCTCTACAAGGCTAACATTGTCAAGTTTAACATATTCCACTTTTTAAACATCTGATATATTTTTCTGTTTTCAATACATTAGCCTTTACTGGCAGCTGGGAAAGTCTGGCTTTCTCTGCTTAACTGAGGAAGACCAGCTGCACAGGGACACTGAAGACATAATTTTCAAACTGATCCTTTTCAGAAGTGACTTAGCTCTCTGCTCATGTCACTACTTCAGAAAGCTTGGTCAGGCCTCAGGGTGGAGATTGCCTTTCGGGAGTTTGATGAAACATTACAAGGAAAAGGCCAGTACTCAGAGACTGCACTTGAAGTAAATAATTTTTATTACTATCCTGCTGGAGGAGGCTTTACTTATGCTAGTGTGCTATACTGCTTTCATACCATTCCCAATTTCTACACAAGTGTCAAATACCATCCAAGGAAAAAAAAATCACTCTACAACACTAAATATACAGTGGCAATATTATAATATATATCAGCCACCTCTTAAAACAACATTACAAACCTCTCAAGTTTGATAGGAAAATGCTTTCCATGAATATGTTGACACTCATTATATTGTTTTCAAATTGTTATCAGTCCAGTCCCCCATCAAGCTCTCTGCTATTTTTCCTGTGACTAAGATCCAACAGACTCATGGTTGGGAGAGTGCCCACTGAAATCCTAACGGCTCTGAGCTGTGTGGCTTCCTCCCCTCCTTCCTCAGGGCTTCCCTGGTGGCCACAACAACACTCACCCCAACAGCCTCTCAGTCCACTGTGTTTCCTGGAGGGAAGCTACACATTTTCAAGTGTTTAACTGCAATTTAGCAACCTCCCAATTTATTACCAGAGAGGAAGATATATAGTGATATGAAATAGCTATGATATCTGTTTTGTATCTATAAAAATCTCTAAGTCCTTTCTCTGCTCTTACTGACAAAGACTTTCTTGCCAACAGCACCAGTAGGTGACCAGGGGCACAGCTGAGCTGAGAGGGTGGATTTTTATTCTTAGGAAAGCCTAAGTCTTAAGTGTTTAATATCTTACCTTATTCCACTTAATTAGTATCTTATCCTATGGAAAGAAGTGTATCAGCTGTTTCAGCTAGAAATTTATGTCCTGTATTTGTTACTCTCAGCTTCCCCATTCCTGTTTTATATTCACAGAGAGGAGGGTTATTGTTTTAACAGTTCCCTTTCAGCCAGGATGTTGTTGTTTTTCTTGAAATTAATGTACCCTTATTAGGCAGCTTGGAAAATATTCCTAGACATTTTACAGTTACAGTTTACATTTTTCCCCCAAATGACTTAGCTCAGAATTGTTTTCCACTTTGTGAAATAGTATCAGCTAAAACTACTAATTTGAATTTTGTCTTCTTTGAACAAACATAATCAAGTTATGAACATTTTTTGCATGAACATTTGCTATGAATATTTATTGTACCACTAATTTTTACTACTGCGCTTCCTCTCCTTTGCTGAGGCAAAATCTGCAGTTTTCTTGATATCTGAAGCAATCATTTTTAAGACAGAAAATTAAGAATGTTATTTAGTGATTCTGAAGATGTTTCATTGCTGGCAGCATGAGGTTGCTAGCATATGGCATTTGGATTAATGTCTCCCACAAAACCCACAATTTTCCTTTTCCTCCTATAAATTATAGATAGTAACTGAAAGAGCCAGTCACCTGTTCCTCGTAAAAAGTAGGGGTTTTTTTCTCTCACAAACTCCTACTCCCTCTTGCAGTTTTCACAATGGAAAATCAGTCCATGAGACAATTTTTTTTTAATTTGTGGCTAGTAAAATATTCATGTCCTTTTGTTATTTTTGGTCTGTGTGCCATTTCTTATCCCCTCCTGTTCACTAAACCTTTCTTAAGAGATTTTTACCTGTGATTTAAAGATTTCAATCACCAGAAAATTCCCACCAAGTTCCAGCAATGGCAGTTCTATTGAATTTACATTCATAAATGAGAAATTCCGGTTTCTCTGTTTAATTATCTAGGACCCTGACATTGGCTCAAGCAGCTAAATTATTTCCCATCACGTCCTTGAGCATGTAAGTTGGTTTTATCCACCATGGCATTGCTTGGAGTTAAATGGGTACTAATTTGTTTCAGGGCAATCCCTTTCTCACAGAGGTTGAAGCTGCAGAGATTTCCCAGCCCGCTCAGATGTTGCCTGCTCACCAGAAACCCTCCAAGATGAGGGACCTCCCTTCTGCCCTGCAGCCAAAGGCAGGAGACATTAAACAAATTTATGCCTGCAGCCTTTCTTCAGTGGTTTCTGACATTACTCTGGTTAATACTTGACCATAAGCTGCTTTGCCTACCCCTCCCCCCTTTAAACAAACCCAAAATCTTGCTCCATGAGTAGTTTTTGCACTTAAGAGGAGGGTAGAGAGAAATAAACCCTTAAAGCAAAAGCAATTTTTGTGTGTATCCATAGCCTTACTCTTAACTTTCATTCTTTTATAGGAAACATTACATTAAAAATATTAAAGGGCAGTTAAAGGTTGAAGTTGTTTTATTCCACATCAACCCAGGCATTAATGATGCAGTCCTGTTTTTGATTTCTAGTATGATCCCAAATTTCAGCAGGATGTTATTCTGCATAAATAATCAAAACCACAGAAACTCATTCTTGAAATCGGTACCATGTCCTACCAGAGATGTATTGCACACCAAATGAGAATGGATTTAGCACTCTCCTGTCAATGCCTTGTAACGTGGTCCTTTTATAGGATGTGCTTTAAAACAGGACCAATTATTCTTACAGATTGCAATACAAATCAGAGTGTAATTAGTCCTTAACAGCAATAATGAAAGAAAGTGAGAAAAATAGTGAAGTAAAAAGAGACAAAACCTAATTTATTGCATTTCAACCTAATTATTTACAATCTGCCACTTCCAAATTTTGTCATCTTGCCAATGCAGTAGCACGATGTTCTGCTGCTAGCCCTTTATATATCTTTGTAGAATAAAAATCTCAGCTGCAGTATTCCCTTACTCTCAAACCAGAAATGATTCCTTCCTAATCCAAATCTCCTAATGGCTCAGCATTTTGTGCTGAGACATCTTCCATCTTCTTGCAGATCAAATAAGCAACTTTTCAGTTGAATGTCCGAAAAGAACTATTGTCTAAACAGCCCCTTTAAAAGCCAAGACTTCCTCACACATCTGAAGCATTTTCTTGCTTCTTAGTCAGTTTGCTTAGCCCAATACAAGCCGCACAGTTAATGACCTCCTTGTTATTTCAAATGCATAGAGGAACTAGATTCAATTCAAAGTCGATACCACTGCAAGGGTATTGTAGTTCTGAAATATTTCCTTGCCAGTCTGTTGGAAGAAAGTAAAAGAAGAAAGTAAAAGAAATAAATTTTTTAAAAGTCTAAAAAATAGCCCCCGAGAGCAGAGGTACGGTCTGCCTTAACAAGCATGGCTGAATGGCATCCAGCATTTTAGTATTTCATCATTGCCCCGTGGAGTTTGGTATTCCCCCCCGGTTCTCCCAAATGCAAGGGCTTGTTTTTGATTTTCGATCTACATCTCCAGATCAACGGCTATGAAAACATGAAACATGCACAAATTGCTACATCATTAATTCCCAAATTTGGCAGCTAGACTAAATCAATGGTGTTTGCAAAGCACAAATCACCTCACGCATTTCAATGGACTCCTTCATCATCAAGCTGTGGACAATCAGTTGGATAATGAGGTTTTTTAGCTGTTTCACAAATAATTGTGTTACTAAAATATATTCCTCTCTGAATGCCAGTAACATTCTAGCCAGTGGTCAAAACCTTCCAGGTTCATCCTTTGTAATTCCTATGGCATACTGATGAGCTGGCAATATGGATATTCTAGGTAGCATGAAATCCAGACACTGCATAAAACACTGAATATACAAGAAGCATCAGGAAAACAAATGCATGGACATATTATTCACAACTGGATGGAACTCATCAATTTTCAGAGGGACAGCTTGGACTTTCCAGCCTGCCCTGACCTCATGTCATTGCACCCAGGAGCACTGACAGAACCTTCAGATCCCAGTTATCACCAAACATCCAGGTGTACATGCCTTGTGTAACTTGATCGGTCAGCAGAAGGAATTACCAGCTTTACACTGCAAGGAAAAGCTTATGCTTTTTTCCTGCTCTGCAGAAGTGGACATGGAAAACTTGGACTTGTTTGCAAAGTCATATTTTGGTAATATGTGGCAATATATTACCCATATTTGGTAATATAAGCTTTGCTCTAAATCCTGATTTAAAGCCAAACTGAGCTGGGAAGAGTTCCATTGGTTTAGTTAAAGTGGTTTACTTTGGGATTTTTTTGCTTGTGGGGTTTTTTCAGTTGGTTGGGGATTTTGGGGGGTTTTAATGGGGTTTTTTTTTAATACAATCAGCCACTGCAGGGCTGGTTACCTGTGTATTTCCTTTTCCACCTGGGAACAGCTGTGTTACTACAGCACATCTAGAGTGTTGTAGTAACCATGTCTGTACCTGTGGTTGTGTAAGGAGCAGACAATCTGGGAAAAGGCCCAAGTACCTGAAATCTTCTCTATTTATTTTCCAGTACACTGGTTGCTGTAACAAGGGCTACTACTTTTCTTTACAAACCTTGCTTTCTTTATACTGTACCCACTTTAATGAGCTTGTACCTCTTTATCTACCTGACAGGTCATAGAAGAATAGGCTGTGCTTGTAGACACATCCTAAGGAGCGTGAAAGGTGAAACTAGAACAGGTTCCTGCATTTTGGAGCTGCATTTTAAGCAACAGTTACTCCCTACCTTCTCCACAGCCAGGTCAGGACAGTTTCTTTCCTAAAGCCTGGGCCTCCTCATCTCATTCTCCCACAAGTGACCAGTTGTGCAAGTGTTTTGCCCTTCCAGATCAAATAACCCGACTCAAGGTGTCTCACATGATGGGACACAGGGAAATTGAGAAGTCTGAATTGCTGTGGTTTCACCTTTCTGAAGTGAAGCACCTGAACCAACAACATTTTTATGTTTTTGAAGCCTGGGGACTGCATTTCTTGATCATCTCTTGGTAAAAAAATGCAGTAGAACTCAGAAACCAATGGATAACCAAAGGGACTGATACCAAACCTGAAATACTAGTATAGCTGTATGATTTGCCTGAAGGAGCAGAAGGAGAAGGTCTAACAGAAAATACCATGCAGATACCTCCTGATTAGCTCCAGACTACAGTCCCAAAGCCACACTGATGTGTAAAAGATTCCATCTCACCAGCAAATGGAAAAGCATCCCTAAATGCCCATGGCATGCTGCAAGCTAAGCAAAACTGAGCTGCTGACTTTGTGAACGTGTGCTCAATGTGATGTAATTATCATATCATTTTGCAGTGCACCATCAAGAATTTGAGCAGGAAGAGCTTTGTCTTCTCTGCTGTGTGACTTAAAAGCCAGCAAAGTACATTGTTCACCTTCTCCAAGCAGCATTGCCACTGTGAGTGTTAAAGTGACAGTGACTAAAGGAATCAATGTTTATTTATTTTTAAATCAATGCTTCACATTTACTTAGATTCATGGAAGAAATAAAACTTTTAATCTTCCAGCAATTCACCCAACTGAAAAATATGAATATACTTGAAACATTTTTGAGAGTATAGAACTGAAATATGCTTGCTTACCACCTCCGATTCTTTTCTCTGCTATAAACTAGAGAATCAGAATATCATTACTGTGATCATGGTGTTTTTATCCAGGGTGGGAGTTAAATCCCCTTGCTCTCATCGACCTGATGTACTGCTGACATTCTTGATACCTGAGCAGTTGTGATGAGGTGACAATTTTAGAACAGCAGCTGGCTGTTTATATCTCTTGAACATGCATTTTCTGAGAGAAAATGATATATCTTCTGAAAGTCCAGGATGGTAAATTAAGTCAAGCCTTGTTCAGATCGGCTTTCAAAGAAGATATTCTGCAGCTCCCAGTATTACCTTCCCATCTCAGTCTCAAGGATAAAAGATGTGATGAGAAGTGGCTGCTACTTGGAAGCACCAGCAGCTACTTTACTTACTGGCCCCCGACAGCCAGAGAGGGCATAAGCTCCAGCAGAGAGCTCATCTCCCCTGGGAGCTGCAGCACTGCCAATGTCACCTTACCCCTTGTTTTTTTTTCCAGATCATTAACTGTTAAACAGAGAGAGAAAGCAGAACTGAGTCCTGCTGCCCTGAGAACAGCATAACGTCAAGAAGGGAAGGCTACATTTCATCAATCCTCTGCTAAAGCTGGTGCAGCATATACCTTTGCCAAAAATAAGCAAGAAGAAGGGTGGAAGGAAAAATAAACATCCCTAAAGCTCTTTGACTTTCTTCTGCCAGGACGTGGCTGTGTAAAGCAGGCTTTGGCTGCAAGCCCCCAGTGCCTGACTGGGCCCTGCTGCAGGGAGCCGCTGTTGGCTGGGGGAGCTGCCCGGGGGCAGCAGGCACAGGCGGTGGGACAGGGGTGATGGATGGGATAGGGCTGCTGCCAGAGAAAGCCTGGAGGCAGGCGTGGGCAGCACAGCAGGGTGGTTTGGTCAATAGCTGGCTCCAGCTCCAGATCTCTGATGGACTGCACTGATGTCTCCAGGTACTTTGCCATTTCACCTTCACCACAAAATCTGATTTTCCACCTTCTTGAAACCCTCTGAAGAACATGGGGGTTTCCCTGCTGTAGTGGGTGGCTGTCTCTCTCCACACCTCCACTATTCTCAGTGCAAAACCGTTTCTAATTTTATGTCCCGAGTGGGAATTTCCAGCTGTAACCTGGCAGCACTTTCAGTGCGGCAAGCAAGCGGGCTGACTCGCAGCCACATGATTTGCTCTTGACATTGAACTGTTTGTTCTTTTCACACCCTGGCCGTTTCTACTGCGCCTAAGCATCAGCCATAAAAGGTAAGAGCTAGAAAATGTTACCTACAAAAAGCTGCAGAGCTGCTTGGCTAGGACTCCTCAACAACCAGAGCCTTTTCCACACTTTGTTTCCAGGGGTGTGAGTATCCCAAACACACCGTGCCGTTGTACTCTGGTCACACAGCTCATTGAGATGCATGAGCTTGCACTGCACTGCACCCACTTCCCTTCCTCCAGGTACCAGCAGCCTCTGATTGCAGCTGTACTGAATCAAAAAAAGATTATACCAGGGGCATTCCCAACTATCAGTGCTGTGTGTCCAATTAAGATTTTAGAAAGTTCTAGGCAGACTTTTCATCAGTTCCCTTTTATTTTAAGGGTATCAAAGGATTCAAGTGGAGGTGCAGGGGAGCAGAGCAGAAGCTGGGTTTCGCTGTCTGCTTTAGTAAAGCCTTATTCCCTCCCTTGAAGTCCAGCCACACCTGGGTTAATGCTGAGGGTGACAGTGGCACCCCAGCTCCCCCCCTTCCCTGAACCATCAGGGTGGTGTGTCCTCCTGGAAGCACCCAGAGGAAGCAGCCTCTGTACTCTCCTTTGAGAAGACTGCAATCACAAGGAGATATCCAGACATCACAAATAAATTTTTTTGAAGTTTTATTTCCTTTTGGACTGGGCAAGTGTCAGAAATTGCTTCCTGAAATGACAGAGATACAACTCTTCTGGCACTATTCCAGGCTTAAATAAAGATGAGTTGTAACACCAAGATTTGCAAAAAGCATCGAGAAAAATGCTGATCAGGAAGTTTTGTGTAACTTCTTGGCAAAACTTGAGAAGGGAAAGATAGTTTAATCTTCATGGATTTATGATTGCCTTTAAGAAGGGGAAAAGCTTGATGTGGCTGTGGTTCAAATAACTAATTTTTGGTGGATTGTTTCTGCAACCTATATTTTATCTGATTGATTCCTATACATCCATCTGGAGTCCTTCAGACAGTTTGTCCTCTCAGACAGTGCCAGATTCCAGTATGCATGTCCAGAAGGGAGAGAAAACACAATATAAATCCAAACTTAATTGAATTTCTGCTTCAGTGTAGCTTCCCATTAAGACCATACCAGTAGGATTTGTGGAAGTCCTTGAGTTATCTGCACTGGAGCCTGCTGCCAGTCAGAAGGCAAGAAAAACCTCTTCCTTCTCTCCTTTAAGCACTCCTCAGCTAGCATTAGAAGTCCTACATATGTAATGCTCTGCAACATGCTTATTTTGTTTTTACTTTTGAGCCACTGGTTAAAAGAACCAGACTGGTTGATCAACAAATTCCTCAACATCTGTAATATATTTTTTAACTTTTCTATTGACATGAATATATTCTCACTAGAAAATTAGTGCCTATGTTCAGTTAGAGATTAAATAAGTAATTATACATCAAAATTTATTTCTCCATTTGTAAATCAAGGAGTAAACTTCCATTCATTCTCACTTATCCTGATTTTTTCAAAGAGATTGTTCTTTTTCTGGCTTTGCAAGTGAGCAATTATTTTAAGTAGTGTTATTGGGAATTAACTTACATTGTAAGGGAACAAAGATGATCTTGCAGGCACCACTGATTAAATGCAGCATAAGTTGCACAAGCACTGGAACAAAGTCTAAAGACTATCAAGATACCATTGTTCAAAATAGTACAAAGCAATCTCAAAACCTTTAGCAAACACACAAAAAACAAGTGCGCTACCTGACTGCTCAAGAACGCTTCTAGGTATGACGTGAGAGGATTATAGGCCACTCAGCCTAATTTCAAGATCTGAACCGCCCAGCCAATGACAATATAACTATAATCTGACGGAACACTCTCAGTAAAGCCAGATACCACCTGGTGAAATGTGGGTGAAGCACCCCACACTAATGAATAACATAAAAATGCTTTGGAATGTATTTTAAAATGCGTATGCTTGCCCTGATTACCTCCTCTTTTTGTCATGCTCTTTCAAAAAGAGAAACAAATGGATCAAAACCTGACCCTGAGGCAGAAAGCCATGACTCTAAGAATGACATCTTTCCAAAGACAGTATCTTGTCTGTCAGCCATGAGCACATCTCTCTTTGAAATGAAAACCACATGAGGACAAGTTCCTTTAAGAAGGCTATGCCACACTCCAGGTAACTGAGCAGCACACACATTTCTGTGGGTAGTTAAGTACTAGTTGAGTTCATCTTGGTTAGTCCATCCCATTTCAAATCCAGATGGCCTTTAAAGGTTGGTTTCTGAATCTATTTTCACTGGGAGTAAGCCAGTAGTTACTGCCTGGTTTGCCTCGAGGGGGTTGCTCTTGAGTGGCTTTGACTCCACAAATGGACTGGGGAGGAAGGCCCACATTTCAGGGGAGGAAAGTCCACTTCAGGGGATTTCCACACTCAGTCTGACAGTGAGAGGAAAGCATATCCACCACAAGAACCAATTTCATGAGGTGCTTTAGCACCTGATTTAATAGTTGACTCATGGCTTGTGACACAGAAACCTCAGGGCTATAACCAATGTGGCACAAATTTTTCAGGCATGTCTAGAAAAGCTGACTCCTCTTTTGAAAAGGACTAATGACCACTCCTGGGTGGGGGATAAGGAGAGCCAAGTGGGTGGTGAGGTGATGGGAAAGAATGAAAAACAGAAAGCAAAGCTAAAAGGATCCCAGAAAATAATTTACCAGCTCTCTTCCAGAGTTCAACTCAGTACATGCATTTAATTAGTGATACTTGTTGAATCTGCTAGAAAGAAGTCTAGAAACTGTGTTGGAAAGCTTTTGTTGTTGCCTAAACTTACTGTGAGGTGAGATATCCATATCCATATCTCATCCATTTTTGTCATATCCACCCGAGTCACAATAAACTATTCATTCCCCTACAAAAATCTATTCCGTTGACAAAGTTTAATTTAAGAGGGTTTTTAGGACAACGTTTCTCAACAGATCAGGTACTTTTCTGGCAAATGCAAGTTTTATATGCTCAAATGCAATTATCTATTACTCAAAGTAACATTTACCCATTTTAGATTTTAAAAAAATCTATTCCTCAGACATGCAGTATAAATTAAAGTTATAAATTATGATTGTACTGATTCTAAGTTTTCCACAGATTGTCCAAGTCAGTTTACTCAAGGGAAGTAGTCTTTCAGCTATTATAGCAGTAGATGCCAATGTAGTACTTGTAGACTTTGAATAATCAAGAAAATAAGGTTTTACAGGTCAGAAAATCATATAATTTCTGAAACCAATACTCTCACAGCATGTAAACGCGTTCTCCTTGGTCTCTCAGTACAGAGCACTGGTCAAACAAACACAGTGCCCAACCTCCATTGAATCTGTAAGCTCCAGTAAACTGGAATTTTAGAAATTCAGAATTTCCTGAAGTCTGCACTGTTTTCTCAGGGAAAGTGGTTAAATTAAACTATCGTGTTTGTTTTCTGAAATCAGAAGGAAGTCAGCTATTCCAGAGGTAGTACAGACATGGGCAATAATGTGTTTGTGCATAGGTACACTTACAACCAAAATACTAATCATCAGTTTTTTAATGGTCTAACATATTTATAGAAGTTCAACATATCACAGTCAGGATGTGACAAATTTAAGACTATCAGAGAACATACTATATGCTGTTGAAGAGAAACAGTATGCAACCACTGAAAGAGTCTCTTCTTCACCCTTAATAAACAAAGTTTAACTACTGAACCCTTACCTAATGGACAGAAATAACTTACAGGAGCTGTAAAATTCTTCCTGATCCTGTTCACTGCGAGTTAAACATCTTTCTTACTAGGGTGTACCTGAACATTTCCATGTTTTAAGAGCTGACAAAATGATTTCCAAACCTTTTTTTTTTTTTTTCCAGATCTGCGGAAAAACAAGCAAAAGGTTTTGCCAAGTCTACTTCAGGAATATGTTTATCCCCTGATTTAAAATGCCTGTGATCTACAAGAGCAGCTAAAAGCAAGTCTTGCTTCTTATTGTCCACAAATTCACAGGAAAACGGTGTATTCTAGACAGTAGCATTAGCTGTAGCGACTGCAAGCAGAAGTAGGTAAGGTTAAGCCCCAGTCTCCTGTTTGTAATGCTTTTTGTTGTGTTTTTGTATATTCATAATGCTGTTTAGATAATGTCTTAAAAATATTCTTGTAGAGACAAAATTACTCTTTTCTACCTACCCAACAATAAATGTTGGAAATGTTTCCAAGGTTTTGAGGCATCAGTAGCCACTATCTTTAATTGTTTTCTAAATTGAAACAGGATCATGTTATTCACAGTAAATGGAGTTCTCAATCTAAAATCTTAGCTGCTTCAGAAGTGAGTAAAAAAATTACATTGAATTTGCCATCATAGTAAAGAGATTTATGTGAATGACTGCAGAGGGTATGGTTCCTGTTTGCTACTTTTACAACACTAATTTTCATTGTTCTCTGCAAAAACCTATTGAATTTTTATTGCACAAGTTATATTTCAATTATTTTTTTCTTATCTATTCTGCTTTCCCTGCTATTTTACATCTGACATTACCCCATTGGTCAAAGAAATATTTTTCTGCATGTGCTGATAAGCCTTATGTCCACATACCTAAACTAATCTGTGCAAAGTCGTTCCTCCTCTCAAGAAGGTGAGAATGAGCATTTCTTTCAACACAGGGAGGAGCAGATGTAATGGGGGAAATGCTACATTTGTACTTATGGTCCCGATCCATGGACACCAGTCAAACCAATAACACATCACTGGTTTGAAATACTAGTGATCTAGTCTCATTTCACAACCAGCCATCGGTGTACTCTATTTAGTTAATATTTAAGTTATGAAAAATAGAATTAAAGTCACTCCCAAATCCCAGAAGCTTGAGCAGTTAGCCATAATCATAGGTTCTAGTGTTTTACACAGGCTATAGGTATTTTAGAAATGAAAGTAGATGTAAAGTGTATTTCAACGTGGAACTAATGATGTTTCAGATCCTTTGCAATGCAAACTCTTGTTCGATCAAAGTCGAGACTTGTTGTCTCAACAAGTAGCAGGCAGTCAACCTTCTGGCACTGTCTGTGACAGGAATTCAGAGACCCTTTCTGGAGGAGTAAGATCCTTCTCTGTTGTTCGTTCAGCTGGGCTCTCCAGCCGTCAATCAAAAGCCTTCAGATGTCACCCATGGAGCCTCCACTCCTGTTCTTCTCAAGGATTCTGCTCCTCATGTCTTTTCTGAGTTCTCACTCAGTTGTCCTCCTCAGTTCTGAATGCAATGTGTTTCTCTTTCCAGTTCCACAGCCAAGTAATGAAATCCTCATTTTATGGCTTCCCTGCCTGCCCAGAAAGTGGCAGCAACCTAGTAACCCTTTGCAGGGCTGGTGGTCTCCCCTATTTATAGGCTGCAAAATGAATGTTTCCAGAGGGCCTGGTTATGACTTCTGCATAGAAATTTCCATGCCATGCCCGAGTGAAATAGCATTCCATCACTCTCTAGCACAGCACACTTTGTGAAATCCTGAACTGATTTTCCCAATAAAGCACATTATATTTACATAGTCACTAACATTAAGTTTTCCAAAGTTCTCTTCCTCACCTCTTTACCTGGGGTAGAGGTACAGCACTTAATTCATAGTGCAATACAGTGATTTCATGGGTAAAATCTGTCATCCTCAGCTGTGGCTTAACACCTTTTTCTTTAGAAGACAGATTTTTTTACTTGTTCTTATCCAAAGTCTGAGGCTCCTCACACCGAAGACAAATGCCTACAGAGAAAAGAGATCCTACCGAAGATAGATCCTTAAACCGCAACTGCGACACACACACACACATCACAATGCAAGTGGAGCAAGGGATGCTCCTAAAAATAAGCAGTAGCTGATCACACCCACTCAGTACACACAAGTACAGACCCCAACAACAACTGCTGTCCTGGCCTGGAGACACACAAACAGCACTGCACCCATCTTTGCTCAGCAACACTGCTTCTATGAGCAAAAGGAATGGTGCTACATGAAGAAAGAAAAAGACAGAAGAAAGATCAGTGTGTTTTTCAGAAGTTATGAGAAAGTGAAACTCCAGGTTTTCAAAGTTTTTAAATTTTTAATTATTTCTGAAAAACACAGCCAAACTCTTATAAAAGAGTCATGCAGATTCTAAAGAACGTGTTTGGTTACCTTAATTCAATGAAGCGTTAATCTAAGAGTTAATTTATCAGGGTATTAGGGACGCTTGAAAGTAGAAGAATCTGGATTTCACAACCTGTTATTTGGAACATTAAACCAATGTACATCAGACTCTATGAGTCAATGTCAGTAACATTTACCACAAGTAATTATTCACAACACTTTTTAATAGATTTTAAGTCCCAGAGCAACTTTTATATGAATTCCGGCCTTTCCTAAACAGCAGATATTTTACTAAATTAAAGGCTTTTTATGACCAAATAACCACACATGCTTGTGTAAGCATTCTCAATGACCTTATGCATTTTATTTCTGGTATAATTCTTCTAGTTTCAGCACTAAACTTTCTTATGACCACCTTCTAAGATGAAGAACTGCAATATAACAACTCATGTCTCCACAAGATAATGGAAGTTTCTGGACAGCACCCTTGTTTAAAGTGTGCCAACATGCCAGGTGCAATGCCACCAGTAACATAGCCAGTAATAATGAATTGCTGGGTTTTGACCAACTTTAATAACATTATATTCTGGTTTCATTCCGTTTTAGTTTCACTGCCTCCATTCTCCTAGAATGGTGGTTCTGTTATGCTGTGGAATCTGTGACTATTCCTGTCTTTTGAGAAAGAAGGTACTGAATACATACTGAAAGAAGATCCAGCTTTGTAAGAAAGTCCTCAGTGACTGAGGACATATATAAAAAGTTAATACAGGTTTGGTATTACTTAGTCATCTCCTTTTCTAGCTTAAAATAAGATTCATAACACTGAACAAACATTTTCCTGACATCTTGGCATACAAGACAAACTATTCTAAGAGAAAAATACATTATGAACAAAGTGAAAAAATAGAGATATAATCAATCATAGTTATAATTTAATTCCCTAGCACTCAGACTTCTTTCCCTCTCCCCCAGTGTTGGGATGATTATAAAAATCTCCAGCACATTTAAAATCAACAGGAGATACTTTGGGTTGTATCTGGCCAATTTGGGGTCAGGGAACAAACCTAATGCACAGAATATTGTTGTTGAAATCTTAACTACTCCTGCTTTCTCAGGCAATGTTGGATCTCTAATAGAAAATCCAGCAGGTGGATTTCTTGCCCATCAGAATCACCTTACTTTTCCTGTGATTCCTTACTCTGTACTGGTCAACTGATTTGAAATCAACAAGTGTTGTTTCAGAAAACGTACAAAACCCTAATTAATAGGGACATAAATCAAGAATTGGAAAAAGAAATTAACAAAGACAAAAAATTAAGTAAGACCCCATTTTATGGAAAACATAAAATTAAGAAACTAATACATTTCCTTAGGTTACATCATTTAATGGATTTAAACACAGATTGAAAGCACAGTTCTTGCTGCAATTCTTTACAAGATTCCAGTAATTTTACCCAAAAAGTCATGAATTTTCCAGATTTCAAAATCTGAATATCTAATCTTTTGAATTATTGCCACTAGTGAGAGACTTGAGGATAAAATCATCTTCTGCTGGCTTTAGTTGTGATATACTACTTCCTTCACATAGAAGCCATATGCTCCCATATAACCACAGCGTGGGAGACTGACTGCCCTACTGGCACAACACGGGAAGGCTCTGTATTTCAAACACTCTTCAGTAATAAAAGAAATTGAGAGGTGTCATAGCTGTATTTCCAGTCATTTCATGGAAAACTGGTTTCCGTTCAATTTTTTGCCCCAAAGTGCATTCTTCATTAAGGTTTTGAGAAGATTACTACATGCTGAACCTTCCTCTTCCTACTTCAGAGTGATAACAAGGGAAGAAGAGAGTAACAGACAGAGGGTACCAGATAAGTCCATAAGATTTTCCAAAGCTTGCTGAAATTATTTTTCCCTGAAGAGAGTTTCCAAACTCATTTCACCACCCTTCCAGTTTCCTACAACACTATGTCAGCTAAGCGGAATTGCCTATTTTGCAGAGAACCACCTTTATATCTCGGTTTCCAGCACTTTTTGAGCCTGCTTTTTCATGCACTTTCAGTCAAAATATCATTTTAATTTCAAAACAGTCAGAGACATCTTGGGAGATCAGACTCATCTGTGCAGAAGATTTCAGCCTTTTGAAACATTTTTGTCTCCAGCACAATTCAAAACTCTATTAGCATAAAAAATATTTAGCATCTCCACCAAAGAACCTTTGCTTGGCCAAGTGCCCCAGATATGTGGGGCTTGGAAACTCCCAAGGTGTAACACTGGGTACCTGACAGAGGAACCAGTGAAACAAATTGACTGGAGTTAAAATAAAGACAAAAGTAAAGCTAGTTCATGGACACCCAAGTGTCACAGGCACTCTAGGCTTCTGGGTGTTCTCTCCAAGTCCAGCCACACAGGGGGGAGAGGATACTATTTCCCAGGATTTTCCTACCTGAGCGCTCCCTCATTCCTTTAAACAGTTAGGCTTATTATTCCTCATCCACCCCTTTGATTTTCCAGGATTGATTTTGCAGGACAGACCTTAGGGATCAGGAGCTCAGCTGGAATAGCAGCTTCTGGCAGAGGAGCTGCATCAATCCCTTTAATCAAGTACAGTGGTCCCAGGAGAAAATATCTATTTGTGGCTTCCACTGAATCAGAACCATCTCTGCATAACATTTTAGTTTTGACTAAAAATCAATAAATTCTGCTGAGTAGGTGTTGTATTGATTATTTTTTCCCTAACCAGCTGTACAATTGCTAAGAAACTGATGCACTGTCAGACATTTTGGTGACTAAGTAATGAATAATTGGCGTTTAATTCCAGCAACTGTCACACCAGACAGTCTCTGAAAGCCTGCTCACAGTAAATACTGGGTTTGAGTGGGAAGTTGCAGGTACAAATATTCCCAGTGTGAGTTTCTTGATTCTTTCTGCTTCAACTACTGCCTCCAAAAAGCTCACCTCTCCTTTACCTGTATTACAGTGTTTTAGTACTGTGACATTTAAATCCTGTGAGGTTTTCAGCCTAAGATTTTAAATCCCACTTGCAGAGGTCTTTATAACAATACTTAAATATTTGATTTTGCCTAGAGAAACATCTAGTAATAAGCTTACCATGTGATAAATGACTACCTGTCAGCTCTCCTCAGATCAAGTTCCATACACTATAGCCATTGATTTTTTTTCCACAGCTACTGCCCACAAGCAAATTTGTGGCTTCATTTGAAACTCCAAAGAAGACCAAAGAGACAAAGAATTAGAGTTCTGGCTCTCTGAAGCCTTCAAATTCACTGTCCCAGGAATATATTGGTTTTAATATTCCTTTTCCTGGGTGCACCGGAAAAACTCTTCCATGACAAAAAAAATTAAAATGTAGTATTGTATTGAAATATGAGTCCAAATAATTATGTGAATTATCTCTCCAGTTATGCCTTGCATGAAAGAAGATATGGAATGGTAAAGGAAAAAAAAAACCACCAAAACCAACCAACCAGTACCTCTTGGTTGGAATGATCAATAGTTCATATTCATGTAAAATATTTAGAATAAAATTGCCCTTGTAGGCAACAGAGCAAACTTGGTAAGGAAGAAAACTCTACAAGTTTCTTAACCTGAGACAGCTGGCTGCCACATATATCCAATGTATCTTGCAGCATAAATTTGCCTCTCTCCAGTTTCTGTAAGAATGACCAAACTTCACTACTTAGAGCAAGACACTGTTCTCACTCCACGCACACCTCCTCATCTCCATTATTTTTACTGCCTATGTTTGCAGCAGTTCATTGTAGAGAAAGCTATTAAGGAACAACTGCTCATTTCCTTTTAGCTTGTAAGGTAATTAGAGTGGCAAAGCAGTTACAGTGTTAATTTATCCCTGGCAGATAAATTAACTGCTTCTTTGCAGACACTGGAGGAATGACTCACATCATGAACACAAGTTTATTAACCAGAGTCTTTCCCTCTTTCCTGCCTCCCACCTTCTCCTTTGGGCAAAAAATTGAGACTGGAAGGTCAGTTTCACTGTGTTTCATAGTGTTCTCACTGATTGTCTCTGTTTTCTATCCCCAGTCCCAGAGTTCAGCCTCACCAACATTTGGGAGTGACGTCTGCTCCCAGTGCAATTGGATCAGCTCCACTGAGAGCCTTAATCTGTTCATCACTTTCCACAGTCATAGCCATCAGCTAAATATCAGTAATACCTTCTACACCACAGCAGCAAGTCTGCCAGGAAGATTATTTAGGATCTGATTTTTAGGTGTTTTTACACAAAACACAGCTAGCAAAGTTCCCTACAGACTGAAATTAGAGGGCTGGGTCCTTCAAGCAGGCATTCACACAAGCAGCCCTTACCTGCAAGCTTCATCAATGGCACTATTCACGTGAGATTTTATGGTTTAGAGGATTAGACACTGTATGTAATGTCTCAGGCTGAAATGCAGCCCTATACCCACATAAGGCTGAAAACAGGCCACACAGCTCAGTTCTTCTACCTGCTCTCCATCAGCAGCTGAGAGATTCAGAAATACAAATATATTTCTGAAAGTTGCACCTTAAATCTTCAATTTCATCATCGCTCACAAAAATCCAACTGCTTGGGATATGTGTGCAGACTCCCTTTAAACTCACCATGATGAATTCAGCCATCAAACAGGCCTATGTGATAAATTAATTGCTGCTAGCCCTATATAACCAGTGAATTCATTTTCTAGGCTTGCCAATATGACTTGTTTCAACAAGACTTAATTCAGTTTTTACAGGTATCGTGTTAATATGTTTGTATAATTTTTTCTTATATGATTCCCAGCATATTTAAGGACCTCCATCATTGCAAATTGCCTCTTTATCTTTGTCACAGGATCCCTCTTTTATCTGCAGGCCCTTTGGCTCAGGAAAATTAACCTCTTGCCACATCAAGAAAATTTCAGGTTCTGTTGTTTTTTAGGTTAAACAAGACGCTATGGCAACTCCAAGTAGAACCTGTTATGCTGGCTCAGGTCTGCTGGCAAGGTATGCAAGTTTCAGGTGTTCACTTAAATTAACAGGGATGATGAAGGAGGCACTCGCACCTTAACTCTCTCTAATCCTTGTGGGAATAAAACTCTTAAAGCCAGTATTTTGCTGGTGATGCTACCACGGAATAAATATTAATTCTCAATAAGTTAAAATCTGGATTACCATGTCTGTTGAATGACGTCTGCACCTCATCTGCTCTTGGACAAGCTTCTGTAATAAAGACACTGCAGTGGGATTTTCTCAGTCCATGCACTGCTCACTGACGCCGGTGCCATGCCAGGTGCAGCAGATGTCTGACCAAACTGCCACACCCTAAATTAGGCCAAGGGAAAGAAACGCAAAATCCCCTTCATTACTTACAGAAGATCACAGGGTGCTGGTGTGTGCAGTATCCTTGCTGGGAGAGCCCTTTCCAGACCACCTGTGTGGGCTCTCTGGGGTGCAGCAGCAAACCAATCTCTTCAACACCTAACAGCTTAACTGCAAATCCAAACTTCCTAATACTCTCATCACTGCCCAGAGACACTGGTACAAGTCTCAAAGACAAAGCTTTCTGCCCTACTCTGACACCTAATTCCACCCACTAATTCTAGTTCTGTTGACCTGGAATGCTAATCAACGTGAACCCTTAGTCCCTGCTGTTAGCATAATCTGACTACCAACTCAGCCTACATGTGCTTCTTATTTGCTCATTAACATCAACAAGAGAATTGGCAACAAATGGGAAAAGAAATGACACTGACTATAATGACCTGCAGTTCAATTAAGAAAAAAACCCCACACCATTAAGCAACAGGCTCCAACAGTCGATTGGCATACCAAATCGTGCTGGGGTAACAGGATTACTGCTTGCGCTGAGATTAGGGATAGGTTAAGATTTATTATTTAGGAAAGTGGAGAGTGAAGAGTTTGATTTGTGCTAAAGAGAAGGTCATACAAGTATGGCATGGGGTGGAAGGCTTCTCTTTAGCTTTTAGGTTGAGAAGGATTTAAGGTTACTGCCAGTAAGGTCCAAACTTTGCAGGTGGCCCTGAAAATTGCAAGGATTAGTGAAAGATCTGTGTATGAGGACTAAAACTTAACTCACATATAAGCAGGTCTCATTGTGCTGGCAGGAGGTAACGGGCTGGACAGCAGGGACAAAGACAGGATGAAAAGCACGGGGAAACCTGCTGCTGTTCCCAGCAGAGATGAGAGAGCTTTCCTCTGGCTAATGAATTAGCAAAGGTTCAAAACCTAATGTGGAAATGGGCGAGGTGGTGCATTACATGGTGCCCTAAAGTAGCAGGAATATCAGGGCAAAGAATTGTTGATATTTGTGTTGGTCCAAGTGGGACTTACTGCAGTAGTTCTAAGGTTACTACCGTGTTATTCTACAACAGCTTGTTAAATCAGAGCTACAACACGCTTTTAAAGTTCATCCAGTAATCATTCCCACATACCGTGCACTGAGCTATACTCAGTGTAGGCAGCCATGGTGCACACAAACAGACTCCTTTCAGTCAAAACAGACCTGGAAGGCCTCTCCAAGTGTACTCCCACCCTTACAGAGGCTTTTGGGTCTGTAAATCTGTTTTGCTAATTCCCCAAGGTCTGCAGGACAGTCTGTTCTTGAAGATTCCTAAGCAGGTTTTAGCAGCTGGTTGCCAGCTGCAATGGGAGGCATTGTTATTCACGTGGTATTGTGGGTCCCAAAACAACCTGGCTAGATAAACTGCTCTGCAAGGACCTGAGAAAAAGCTGACCTTGTAGGAGAAAAGGTCTTACTTGTATTTAATCTAGTTCAGTAAGAACATAAACTGGACAGAGGCAGTTCAGAGACCGTAGCAATTTAAAAGAAAAAACAAATCAGAGTAAGATATCCATAGTAGATGCGATAAAACCTCTGACTGAGTGTAAAAAACAGGTTTTGATAGTACAAAGGAACTTGTAAAGAGAAATTGATGAGAAAAGATGAGTGGTTAAGGAAACTAAAGAGGGATTTTCAGCATCCGACTTCATGGAGCACTGCCCGAGCATGAGAAACAGCGCTAGACCCTTTGATACTCTGTGACGATGCAAAAAATCTGATCAGCCCTTGTTTATCTGCGGTTTGGCTGGTTTCTAACAGATACAAAGTTAATCTAACATAGTTGTTGGTAATAAAGTTACCCCTACGTGACAGGTAGCTGTGTGACACTGTATTTGCACTTTGAAGCGTGAGGGTATTGCTCCAGCTCTTCCTTCCTCTAGGGATTCTCTTGCCCCCTCTCCGAAGAGTTGGCAGCTCTTGGCTAATCTGCCTGGCCCGGCTGCTGAGGCACAGAGGCTGCAGCACACACGGACACTGATGTAGCTCTGCTTGCCCCCAGCCAGGCACCAGCTGGACTGGATCCCATGAAAAGCACCATTATTTTCCAGGAACTCAAGGAAAGCAAATACCTGCACAAGTTCTTACTCATTTTCCACTCTCGTTACCCAGAACTAGAGAGATTGAGCAATAGCTTCAGAGGTCTTTAACAGAAAGACTACCAGGAACTCATTGTCCTTGTCTTCTTCCTGAAACAAAAGGATGTCCAGGAGGTCTGTAAGCAGTCAGTCCTGGGTGTTTTCCTACAACAACTACTGTGTTTAAAGGACTAAGTCCACCAATCTCTCACACATCTTTGACCAAGGAAAAGCTCAGAGATAGGGAAACAACCATGGTGTCACATGTAGGGCAGGAAAAGAATGAGCTGGAACAGAGATAAGGCATGAACATATGCAGCTATAGAGGCAAGGCTCATTTCTGCATGGTCCACTGATATGGAAAACAAATGTGGTCAAGCAAGGGACAGAGTAACTTACACCTTCCTTTTTTTTTTTTTTTTTTTTTTTTTTTTTTTTTTTTTTTTTTT
>VZDJ01000141.1:11382803-11492803 GCA_008694505.1 Cyanoderma ruficeps
TTTTGCACTATTGTTTGGTTTACAGCTAGAACTAGTGCTGCAGAGAGGGTTGCAAAGTGCAGACAATGAATGGTTAAAGTAGACTAGAAGGCACTCTGAGTTGGTGTAAGGGTGAATACTGAAATTAGATTGTTGCAGGAATCTATCTGGCCCTAAACAAGTCTAAGTTCAGGACAGGCTTAGATGTAGAGCTCTGAACTGGAAGGATCAAATTCCTAGGACATTTGCTGGGTCCTGCTTGTTTTTTTCTTTATTTTTCAATTTGTAGAACAGTTGTGAAAAAAGGTTAGGCTGCTTCATATTGTTGCAGTTACTGAGAGCAGGAGTGGCTTTGTCATGTCACATGCAGAGGACTGGGATAGAATTCCCGTTGGAAAGAAACTGGCAGAAGTCATCCCTGAGTCAGAAGTTCATCCCTGTAGCTAACCTGATCTTTATATCTCTTGAAAAATTATTTACACCTAAGGTTAAGACTGGAGAGGGGATGAGAGTTATGGAAAAGGGACTGAAGATCTCAAGTTAGTGATGCAAGAGCCACTGGTGAGGATGAGATGTGGAGCCATGTGTGGTTTTCTTTGTTACTCCAAGTTCAAGGGAGAATTGCAGAGAAGCAGCTCTGGGCTGTATAATTAAGACAAGATTCAACTGAAGAGCTAGTTGGCTTCACAGATACTGAAATGCCTGTGGACTGGACTGCTACCAATAGGAAAGTATGACCTTTCTTCTTGTTTGGATAAGTTGTTCATTGTTATGAAGCCTGTGGCTAAAGTTTGTGGTTAAGGTTAATTTACCGAATCCTCATTTATTGACAGGCTAGGATCTTGTCAGGCCTAGCAGATTAGGATGAGGATTGATACTAAAAAGAAGCAAACTCCTTATACTCCTTATCCATCTGCTACTGGGGTGTCTCTTTGTACAACTACTGTCAGGAGCATGGTTACTGCACAACAGTGGTAGGGAAATGATTCCTCTCTGCTATTCGCTGTAAAAGACTCGCTGACAAGACTTTGGCTCAGACTACTCCTGCATACTAAATGTATAGAATTTTACACACCAAACCTTTTGACTTTATTCCAAACCCATAAAGTTAGGCTTTAGTCTTAACACAGATAGGCCTAGCTGGAAACAAACAAACAAGCTACTCCACCCTTGTAGCAATGGTTCTTGCTGTAAGAGATTAAGCCTTGAAGACTGTAGCCATAAAACCTGAAATCTTCAAGACCTGCTGTCAATAACTGTACCAGTCCCAGCACAAGGTAGATTATTAACCCTTTCCACAAACACAGAAAATCAATTAGTAAAGTATACACACACATGCATCACTTATATATGTGTGTATAGCCTTCTGAAGAGGTCAAAGTAATATGAAGACCGTCCAAAACCACCAGTATTTTGAACAGCTCTTTGTCCTAGACAGAGTCTTTGTGTTCTCAGATTAAGCCAAACTTGCAAGGGCCTGGTAGCCAAAAATCCAAAGTCGAGTTGGAATAGTTATAGACCGGATTATGAGGCTACAAAGCCAGTATCTGCTTGATTCCTAGACATGGCACTTCTAAGGAGTCAAGGAGTCAAACCAGTATTTCAGGATCTGCTGTTTGCAACTGTAAAAATGATTATATCTTTGAAACCCTCTTATAGACTGTAGAGAAGCATGAAATATTCTTGCCTCCTGGCACAAGCCCATATCTTAGTCCACAGTGCCTTCTGCATTGCATCTTTAAACACTGGTCTTCTGACCCTGCTGTCTTTTTCCCTAATATGACACCTGGCCATAGTTAGAGTTAGGTTCTTATTGTAGCTTGAAAAGAGAATGAGCTTTTACCCTCTGGCTACCAGACCCAACCCTAAACTGCCACAAAAATATCTACTTTCCATCAGGCCCTACTAGCCATAACCTCTGCCTTAGCTGAAGGCCACAAAAAGAAGGAAAATAGGCTTCTCTTTTGCAAGCAGCCCATAACCAAGGCCAGAGTGACATTCCTTCTGCAGATTAAAACCTGTCCAACCCAGCTGTCCATTGCCTTAAGGGGAAGCTAAACTTAACTATTACCCCTGAAACTGCTATTGTAGCCCCACCCCAGTCTCCCTTCAAAAGTAGTTTTTGACACCCAGAAATACCTAGTATTTGTATCTCTGATGGATATGAACAGTAAACAAAGCCAAAGCAAAGCCTCAACTGCACCCCAAGTAAACACAATCCCACAGATACTTTACATCATTAGTATGTCCTTTTCAGGCACCATTCCTTAGTTCCAAACATGAGCACTTGGCCGGACCTAGTGATAAAATAACATCCTCAGCACTCATCTTCCAATCCCACACCCTGGTCTCAGTTCCAACACTGGCACCAAACAAAGCTCATTGACTGCCAACATCTTCACAAGGGTTTTTTGTGTCTGCTGCCTCCCAGAACCAGCCTTATACACATCACTGTAAGCCTTGAAAAGTCTATCAGTGGAAACAATCTGCTCTGCTCCATACATCCAGAGCCATAGACTGGCAGTATTTTTAGATTATGAAGACGCTATAAACTATATTATGAAACCAGCAGATTCTAACTTGCACCAAAATCACGTGTAAATCTGTGATTCTCTCAGCATCACCTTCAGCAATAGTTCAGTGAGTTTTGCAGGGTAATCAATAAAGCTGAGCATTGGTTCTTTATAGTTAAAAACCTCAAACCCAATATTTATATTGATGAAGTCAGAGACCCCCTCACAACAGATATGCTCTAAACGAGGCTTCCTGGAATAAAAGGTTTCTTGTGAGGGATGATGAGGAAACAGGTGTCTAAGCAAAGAAAACTCAACACAGCTGCCTGCTAGAGGAATCCTTTGCACTTACAAGTGGTTGACATTGACTTGGCATATGAGGGAGAAGGGGTGTTGCAGGGTTTCACAAACTGGCTTTTCTTCTCTTGAGTTTGCAGTGCAAATATAGGCAGTATCACAGGTCATCTCAGCACTATCCCAGTTTAGGTTGCTTTGGTATTTGAACCCAGAGTGATTCCCAAACATTTTTGTTATTGTGGTTGCAGGCAAAAATTTGAAGTCATAGAGGATGAGGCACAATTCACTTTAAGTCTGATCTAGATAATTATACTCTGAAACACCTTTGTATCTGATGGAGGGCAACAGGTAGTCAGAAGGAGAAACTCCTCTTAAGCTAAATTTGAAAATCTACTCGAAGATGGCATGAATCATATTCATCATGAACCTATTACATATTCAACTGTATCTCTGTGAAAACAGCTGAAGGTGAGTAATTCATATGTAGACATCTACATTTAGTCAGATAAATCTTTTAAACTTTCTTGCTAACCTGGAAGATCAGATTCTTGAATAATAAGCAAATTTCCACACATGCCACCTTTATGGCATTATGATTTATTGCTTCATAAAAAGGACTTCAAAGGGTATATAGCATGACATGGGATTTCTTGTATCTGTTCTAAGGAATTTTATTATTATTACTATTATCTTCACTTCAGACTTAAATCCACCTGTGAAATGAAGGAGAATTCTGTCTATTTAAATGTTTGCAATATTTAAAAAATTTGTTTAGGTCCACTGGTCAGGTGGCAAAGACTGGCCTAGCAAGGGTAAAACCCACCAGAACAGAGAGAACTTATAGGGTAAGAGCATCTGGCCTGGCTCTGTTTCCTCTCACCTCTCAAGAACCAGAGGTAGGAAACTAGGAGATCACCATGACCAGGAGTGGTTACATTTCTTAAAATCACTTCTGGGGAATGCTCCAGATATGGGAATTGTAAAATTGTTCCTCTAGTCTTCACTAGGGTTTAGTCAACTGCTGTATGTAATGCACACTCTTTGCACATTACATTTAATTACTTAGCTGAAAAGAGCCATCTGCAACACCAAGATCAGGGCTTCTCAGCTGATTACAGAAAGTAATTTCTTTATGCTCATCCTTTCCCAGACATGGTTGATTAAATGATGAGATTCAATATAATGTATGAGGGGAGCACTGACTGCTCCTCCTTGCAGAGTGTCTGATTACAGGATACGCAGCTGTACGAGTGAGCAGTTTCTGAATATAAACTCGGTGTCTATTCATTTGCTGTGGACCATTCAAGAGGCTGATTCACAGAAATAAGTACAAGTAACAGCGATATTTCAATTCCATTATTCTACCAATGGCATGTAATTTCACTGCCAGTGACAATTAAACTAGCCAACTGTATTTTTATCTAGTCTTTAGTATCCCAGCACAGCTTTTTGCTTACTTTGCCACCAATTTAAAATCCACATCCTCTCCAATGATTATATTAATATCGTTGTACACATACTATCCATACTGCCATACAGCCATACTATCTTACTGAATATTCAAGGAGGGAGGGTGTTTGTGTGAGTGATTGCCTGTCACTGAAGCCATGACTTACACTCCATTTAATATCCAGGAAGCAGAATTAACTCCCCATGAATATTCAAAACACTACCCATAAAACAAATGTTATGACTACATGAGTTGCTCAAGTGCAGCTTGAGTAGAGGTGCCTAAGCTGGCTGGATCAGGCAGGTGCCACATGTAAACCCCCTGAAGTAATACTGAGGACAGCACAGGCTGCAAAACCTTCTTAGGCCAGGGCTAAATGACTTCACTTCAATTCCATGCTGCCTTGGTCATATTATCAGCTATGCCCAATTAGCTACCTTGAGGGTGAATTTATATTATTTCTGCCTTCCTATCCCTACCTTCTTTTTTTTTTTTCTTTTCCCTAGTTTAAATTGATTAAAGGAAAATGTGAACTAAAATGATTGAACCATTGCACTGCTAAATCAGGGCCAATGGTCATTGAGGAACTGATGTCCTCTATTCTAAACACCCATGTTTTTTCCTTCAGAGGAGAAATCAATCTATTAAGGAGAAATTTAAAGCATGCTTGGAGATAAGGTGAGCTTCTCCATGTTGACTACATATGAGAGAACTTCTCTGGCTGACAATGATAAGCAGGAAATATTTCCTCTTCCCAAATCCTTATTAACCAATTTTAAACTACTCTCCAAAGATAGGTAAAAACAGAGCCACTTTGAGATAACCTGTGGAATACAATATGGAACTTGTGGACCAGAAAAACAGCCATTAGCTTGTCTTTTAAGATTGCCAGAAGGATTTTAAATGATAATTACTTTAAAATCACTCTGAGGAAAGCGAGGTTAAAAATAAAAGCAAACAAAATCAAATAAAATCGTCTGTTTACAAAATACAAACAAGCAGTACAGATTAACAATTTGTAGAAGAAAGTACAAAGGAAGAAAATAATGGAAATGTCCACCTAGAGTTTGGATGATGGTTAAAGATGCCAGGCCCTCCTAGGGGCAATGGCAGCAATCAGTGATGGGTGAGGAGAGGAGCCAGAGCACTTCTTCTACTGGCCAGAGAATGAAGTGTAAACAAAGAGAGGAAAAAGCTAGAACACAAGGAGCTGGCAAAGGTCTGGGCTGCAGAGGGAAATCTTGCTTCCCTTCTATAAATGAATACTGAGTGATGTCAGAGCACTGAGTACTCCTCAGATGGAGCTGCTGTGAAGCAACCTCCAGATTGTCTACCACGTTACAGAGACTATGAGACTTTTAGTATTGGGTCTAAGTACACTGAGATGCTGCACTAGTTATTTAGACAGAGATTTTTCTCTGTGTTCAAGACCCATTAGCAAACCACTTCTCTGTTTTGTTCTGTGTATAATGGAAATTAAATTACCATAATCAGGTCATGGTAACAAACATTTTGGTTTACAGCAAGTGCTGAGGTAGCAGGTTATTACCTTCTCCAAGACAGAGTTCCACAAACATTTATGTACAACATATGGATTAAAATTTTTCAAGGAAGTGCTGATTACAGGTTCAGCAGGTTCTCTTCATTTAATGTTGTGCTCTGAAGAGACATCTATTAAAACTCCATGCAACCAGCTTTCAAACAGTCTGCCAACCTCTTTAGTGAATACATCCCATTTCAGTTTCCCTGTTTGAGGAAAAGTACTGAATTGCCGGGGCCCTTCTGTGGTTCAGAGATTATCATGATAACCATTAGTTACCTTTATGTTTACTAACATCTCAAAATCACTCTTAGCGCAAGCCAGGATAAATACTTTCATTTTCTTTTATGATTATTTGCAGAAGCCAAAAGCAAAAAGGCAGCTCAAAGGTTTTTCAAGTCAGAAATGAAAGAAACACATGCTTAACTTGATTAATGTCTATATATCTACCAGACGAGCTGTACCTGAGTATTTGTCATTCTCTTGCATCCCTGTAGATACAAGCTCAAGAGGGACTCTCAGGTTCTCGAGCCTATTATTTCTTTTCCTTCCAATTTCCAGGTCCCTTCTTGAAGTTCCCCTGAAATTCTGTATGCAAATCTCTCCCTTGCCCTGGAATGATACTATTCTGCACTTCATTCAAGAGGTAGTTTTGGTAATGTGTCTCCCAAACCCTTACCTTGATGATAATCAGAGAAACAGCTATTTAAAGCCTGATTCAAGATGCATTTTCACAGTCATATGAGGGGACACCATTACTGGATGGTTGTGTTACCACTTATCCTGCAATGTCTCTGTTGCCAGTTACTTGGATAAGCACAGCAGCCCATCTCCTCACATCAGTCAGGACCATTTCTGCTGGGCCACACTTCAGGCCCCTTACTCATATTTTTTGTTGGCCTATGCAGCCATGGTAGGATCTTCTTTCATGTAAAAGTATTTCACCCACTTTACTATGAGCTTTATCATAGCTATTCATCTAGGAAATTTTTACATATCATTTTAATAAGAAACAACTTTGTAAGTAGTATCATTTTAAAATTCAAGAAGGGTGTTGATAGAGAAAAAGCAGCACTTAAAGGCAAAGTGGCAAACTGCCATTAAAAGTTAGAATTTGCATTTACTTTCTAGAGAATTTAATTTTTTAACTATACAGTTTTAGATCCTACTTTAAAATACCTTCAAAATATGTTGGTTTTTAAATTCTCTCTATGCTTCATTGTCTTATTTGAAGTTTAAAAACTGAAAGTTTTTAAAGTATTTGAATTTGTGGAAACACTAACAATATTAATTTTCTTTTTTCCCCCTATGCACTACTGCATTCACATTTAAATATGAGCTTTAAACAAAAATGCATTGGAAGCAAAACACAGCTGAGCAGCCACCCTTGAAAACTGAACAGAACTGCTTATAGATAATTTAAGAGTGCATGCATATTATGTTTGGCTTCCTTGGGAGTTATCAGAGAGATGCCAGCTCGTTTGCCAACTATTTCAAAGTAATTTAATACATAATGCATTCTAAATGTATGACACAGTGTGTGGGAAAATTGGCATTTCTGTAGTAAGTTCCTATCTAAAGGAAGAGGAAAAAGAAATTATGACAACTGTTTGTCAAGACATTTATTCCAGTGGCATCTGCCAATGTGGAAATGAAAAAAGAGCAGCATCAAAGGGGTGTTCTTAAGATGTGATTTAGAGTGTGGGAAGTGATGACAAGTAGTAGAAGAAATTTTCTGCCATTAATATTCCTAATCATTTTTTTAAAGACCTATGATGCACCGACTTTTACTTTAATCTTGAATACGTTTTATTGAATAAAACCTTCTGCAGGTTTCAGATGAGATTTTCAGTCCTGCACACTGACCACCAAACTGTCCTTCTGACTAGCTGGCCCAACTCACTCCACAGAGATTGCTTGACAGGAATTTTCTAGCACGGGGCAGAAAATACCGTAAATGTTTCTGCACCATTAGGGAAAAAGACATGGTCCCACAGAATCTCCTGCCTTGCCCCTGTTTGGTGTCTGTGCTGGTCCTGATGATGACAATGACAGTGAAGAAGACTCTACCTGAATAGGTGTCCAGGAAGTGACTGGAATCACTTGTCAAAACCTAGAATATTCAACTGCGAAAGTAAAGAGCAAATGGAATATATTGGCCTCTGCATGGCAAATACAAGAACTGACCTCTAGAAAATGATAGATGAGTGAGAGCTTTGGATGAAGTGACTGGCAGGTATGAAGAGTGCAGCAGTCCATGACGCACAGAGCCAAATCTGGCATTAGCTGTGCTGTTTATTGTGTGAGAGCGACTGCAAGTCAGCAGATAAAATGCCAAGGTAGAGGGAAATGAGAAAAACTGGACCTGTTCCTATTTCTTACTCTGTGCAAGTTCATCAGCCTTTGTGCCATTATTTTTTCTTTTACATCAAAATGGGAGGAAAGGAAAAAAAAGCCCCGAGAAAAAAATCTTCCCTTATGCTTCTTTATAAACCAATGGGATGTATATAGGATCTTAGCAGTCATCTCAGGGTAAGAATCATCTCATACAAAACACTGAAAAAGAAGAAAGAAAGGCAGGAAAAAAGGAAAAAATACATCCCAAATGGATCTATAACAAGTTGTTTTTCCAGCACAGCCTGTGACTATCATTTACAGATGACAGCTTTATATCAGGATTCAAAATCCCCATTCTCAGTTGTTTTCTGCAATCTTCCTAGGTTTCTAGAAATTATGAAAACATTCGAAGTGAAAATCTCTTTTGCTTTTGTGAGGAAAACTGCACTTAACACCTTACTCATACTCCTTTTTTTTGGTACTCCAATGACCCAGACCTCCAGTCCTGCTGTACTGTATCAAGAACCCCCCTTTTTACTCTGCAGCAATGATCTGATCCATCTGCCACAGCCACTGAAAATTGTGGCCCTGATCATGAACCAGGATTTTAACCCCGGGCTGCTATTCCTGCAGCAAAGCTTGGCGGTACATGAGGACACTGAAGGGGAAAGCCTGGAGTTTTCTCCCGGATGTGGCTTTCATTTACAGTTATGGGGTGCTCTTTTCAGGTTTGTTTTTCAGCCTATGTTTCAGGCTTCCAAGAGACAGCCACACTGATGTCCAAGAACAGCTGTGTTTGCGCTGAGCTTCCTTGGTGCGTATCCCAGTCCACCATGCAAGGGTCTCTGGAGTCAAACCTGGCACCTTTGTATCCTTTTTTTTCAAGAATTTATCCAGTTGCATTTTTAAGAGTTAGAAGCTTCAGACTCCCACAAATTCCTTTGTCAGAAGTGCCCCAGTTTATTTGCATGTTTCCTAAAAGTCATCTGTTTTGTTTGTTTGGAATGCGCTGAGTACAAGTTTTGATTGAGGACTCCCAGCTATAGTGCCGCAAGGTACAATAAGCATTTTTCCCTAGACTTGTTCTTCATACCCACTAGCAATATTACAATATCTGCCAGATTCACTCACCTTGCTCACAGGTTAAAAAGTGACTATTTAGTCATTCCTTGTTTGCTTTCAGCCCTTCACTCCCACTTCTCTGCCTTTCCCTATAAAGTTCTATTATACCTTTTCTAGGAGCTGGAAAGGGGTTGGTGGAATACAGTAGGAGTACGCAACAAGATGATGGCCAAAAAAACCCTAATCTGTTTTGTTCCCCCTTCCTAAGTTTCCTGGCAATGTCTGCAATAACTCCAGTGTCTCTTTTCAAAAAGGGCAGCTCGGATTCCAACACTGTAAAATTAGAAGTGGGTTTTGCCTCCCTTGATATTAATCCATGCTGAATTTTACCTGCTATTTCATCGCACAGAATTTGGAGATCCTTCACATCTAGCCCTTACCTTTGCTATCCTGAGTATCTTACTGCTCATTTGATCACTTTGTTCAGAGCTTTCACTGACCTTGAACACCACTCTCTCCCAAGATAAAGCTATATTAATCTCTGCTGGCTGGAATTCAGTGTGAAAACTCTCCAGAACTCCTAACTTCTCTTTCCTCTTCATCTGTGTAGTCATACATCTCAAAGATGAATGTCCACAGCAGCCTGGTTTAAAACCCTGTTGCATGCCTTTTGTTCGCTGAGCAGCTGGATCTCCTATATCAAAATCCCTGCTGAACTCTTCAGGAAAGCAGCTCTGACATGTTTCCGAGGAAAAGGTTTTGGCAGTGTTTGCTCATCCCCCATATATCATATTTACCCATGTGTATTCTTTTCTTTGGTGCAGGTCCTGATGATTTTCCTGCTACAGACATAGCAGATGTATTTATCTATTTATCTATCATACCCCAGATCCCTTCGGAAGCACCTTCAAAAACTGGTGTTGTAGATGAAACCTTCAGCTCTCCAAATACATAAACAAGAGGTCGTGGATCACAGTTAATTCAGTTCTGAGCCCCTTCAGAAAACACAGTGTGTTATTAATAAACATAAGCTTCCAAGTTCCCAAGACTTCTTGGAACATTTCAAAGGAATTTTAAGTTTCTGCTTTGTGCTTTACCAAACACCATTTCTATCACTGTACATACCTTTAATTTGTTGTTCTTCAGTCTATGCCACTTTCACATTGGACTGCTTCAAGCTTCTATTTGACCAGAGTATTTTTTGTAAGAAATTCACCTGCATTAGGGGAATTTGAAAACTGGTACTTCGGTCTTGTGCTGCCTCATGCTTTTAGTTTATTTTCTGCTTTCCTCTTTTTTTAGTGAAAACTCAATTAAAACATTAAAAAATATTTAGTGCTTTTGAAAACTGTCTGGCTAAGAACATTCACAATATTTATCCACCAACAAAGACTGCATGGGCAGCACCAGTAAATCACAACTTGACCTGAAGGAACCTGGAGTGGAAAGTGAAATCCATCAAGACTTTTAGAGCCAGCATTGTAAGTATCAAGTCAAACCCCTAGCATAACTGATGTCAGCTGGGGTTCTGATTCACTGCAATCTTTCAGTCTGAGTTTCTGCATTTAAATGGCACTTTGCAGCACCAGGATGATGCCCACCAAACTGCCCTTCCTATTTTAATGTAGTCCTTGCTCTGATTCAGCAGTCACACTTAAAAGTGGGACTGTGTATTTCCCCATGTAAAGATACTGCAACAAGTTTTTTTAAAGGACCCTTTTTCAGTCCTACTTCTCATTTCCTAACCCTAGGGGATTATCTGGTATTCAGGGTTGGTGTCTGGGTTGTTACAACCTTAAAATCAAAGGCAAGGTGCAACTCTAGTAAGACCAGTGGAGCTGACAACCCTACAGAGCAGCTGTAAATGTGCACAGACTTCATTGCCCAAACTAGATCCACACTTCTCATCACAAGAAATTCTTTGATTTCCCTTTTCCAAGCATCAAACCCACTGGCTACTTTTTCTGCACACCTGATCAATAGGACTGGATTCTGAAAATACCATTAGAGAAAAAGAAATGTCAACAACAGAATTAGGGCCCTTTCATTTCTCCCCAGAAAATAGAAAACAAACATTGTAAATTGCTCATCAATCACTCAAATGCAAATTCTTGAAGTTCTTTTCCCTGCTGCAATTATAGAAGCTGTTCCATCCAATAAAGGTTATTAAGGCAATACTTAATGGCCTTATTCATAATTCTAAGCAAGCTTCATTTAAAATTTAAACCTACCAGTCTGTTTGAATGTAAATCTCAATGCTCTAGAGTGAAAAAAAAAAAAAGTGAGAAGAACACCATAAATTTCAAATATTTTCAGACACGTCTCTTCCCATCATTTCTGTTACATCAGCTTTACCGCTCACTCTTTCTCTCTCAATTAGACCATTCAATATTCTTCTCGCAACGCTCTCAGTGTGTTTTTCCCATCTTGGTTGAACAACTCTCCAAACACTGCCGTAGCAGTGGAGGAGGGGTTGCCTTCCTGGAATCTGCTTACTTATCAGAATGGACATCTAAATGGTCTCAGAGCAAAAATTAATGCCATCGGGCCATTAGAGGAGAGCCTCCTGAGATCATTAGGCAAAGCCTGACTGCAGCTCTGCGTGCACAGAAGCACTTGGTTGTACAGCCACTCTCAGAGCAAGCACCCTTAATCCTTTCCTGTCGAAACTTTTGTCAGAATTACAAAAGGGATTGAGGTGTTTTTGTTGGTTTTGGGTAGTTTTATTTTTTTAAGGCTGTTGTGAAAGGCAGAACTCAGTTTATGATTAACTTAGCCAGACTGTAGACCTTATCTCAGCTCATAATTAGCATGGCTATTTTTTGGAATACCGCCTGGTAGCAAATCTGCACACACAAGTAAATAATTTCTCCCACTCTAAAGACTTTGCCAACTTCACTTAAGAAGCATCTAAATTATTTGAGCTAAGAGACAACAGCATGTGAATAGGACATGAAAATAAAAAACCCCTTATTTTTTTTCTTTTGGTCCCAGGAGCAGAAAGATTTCCAGGAACAGAGCATGATAGGTGATGGTGATAGGGTTCACCAGTTTCAGTCTCATATACAGCACATCTATAGTTGGAAAAGGTCTTTTGATGGGTTCCATGACAAATCAATAAGAATTGCTCCACAGGAGGTTCAGCAAGTATTGGAATAAATCCAATTAGTTGCTAGGTAAATGCATTTATCTTTGTCTTCTAAATCAGTATTTTCTTTCCTGAATGATCTTTCTGGACAAGGAGCAACATGAATGAACAAATGAATGCTATTGCAGCCAGGGTAATCTTTTCATAAAGGTAGGTGTGGGCTTCTTCTCACCTCTGCTGCTACATACTGATGAGGTGAACTGTGCCCTAAGTGTCAGTTCAAAATTACTTTTTGTCTCTTCTGTCCATTTCAAATTAAACATAGAAACTGAAGACTGGCTGCAGAGTATCTCTAGTGCGCACATGAAGAGAACAAAGCTATTTTACTGAGGGACCTCATGTTCAGGGCTCAGCCTCTAAAAGAAAGGCCTCAAGGATCCTGAGATGTGGTTCCCTCTTCCCTATTTATTAACCAGCAGAAACATACAAACAGACAGAGGACAAAAACTATACTCCACAAAAAAACCACAAAAGGACTGCATTATTTTACCAGGTAGGATCCAAATTAATTTAGTTTATCTCTAGACAAAGAATAATATCTTAAAAAATAGTTTAAAAAGTTGTTCTAATTCCCAAAGCAAGTACCATGAGGTTGGGTCTGGGTACAGAGATAAATATCTGCTCCTTTCGAATCATTCTACACTGAACCACAAAGGGATGTGAATTGCAGGGGTTTTTTGCCTGCCATAGTACTGCTACTGCAATCACATTATTCCTTTTGAAAAACAAAGAACTTAATTCAGTTTATATGAAGAAGCTACAACTGGAAGCAAACACTACATGAACAAGAGCATACTTTGCTTAGGATTTTATTTTTGCCCTTAATGATCCATGAGATCCACACACGTGTCCAAATGATTTTGAAAACTAATTGAAATCAGTTGTCCAGCAGGGACCACAGAGATGATGAGGGGTCTGGTCATCTCTCTTATCAGGAAATACAACAGGAGCCAGGCCTGTTCAGTCTGGAGAAGAGAAGACTGACAGAGGATCCCATTAATGCATGTAAACATCACCAAGGCAGGTGTCAAGAGGATGGTGCCAGATTCTTTTTGGTCATGCCCAGTGACAGGACAATGAACTCAAGAAGCTCCACCTCAACATGAGGAAGAATTTTTTTACACTGAGGGTGGTGGAGCCACAGGCTGCCCAGGGAGGTTCTGCATTCTCCCTCTTTGGAGATATTCAAAACCCCACCTGAATGCATTCCTGTGTCACCTGCCCTAGGAGACCCTCCGTGGAGTAGATGATCTCCAGATGTCCCTCACAACCCTAACTGTTCTGTGATTCTGTGTTTCTGTGAAATGAGTTAACTCTGTCAAAAAAAATGCCTTATGGAAGAGGAAAAGAACTTGCAGGACGCTACAACCACTGTGCTACAAACCTTATGTCTTACCTTTAAGAGATTAAAAAGCCATTTTTCAGACGCAAAATTAATGGATATTCAATTCTATAGAGGGACTAGGAACATTATACAGAGAGCTTTTCTAGTAAGTAATTTTACATTTCACAAAGGAAGACCTCTAAGCATTGTATTCCATTTGCTGATCGAAATGCAGCCCCAGAGATTTGTGAGGTGTCGTCCAGCACATCTATGGTGTAGCCTCACTCCTCCCAATTCTTTCTAAGATTCAGCCAAATTTCAGAGCTCTGTGACTCACTGCCCTCAGAGAGGCATGTTTATGTCACTTCACTCCCTGACTCTTTCAAAGGACATTGCCACAAGGGCATTGGTTTCAAAGCTCTCATTTTCAAACTCCTCCACACCCACTTCAAACACCACCTCCATGTCACCTTGTGAGATGACAGCGTTACGAGAACCAGAGCCAGAAGGTGGAAAATGGAGTGACGCTCTTCCTTCCTTCCTTCCTTCCTGTGATGCTCCCTTTCCTGACTGCTGCGTACAGTGGGCGAAACCGAGAGACCCGCACGGTCAAAGAGCGGGGATGACACTTCTGGGAAGGTAATGTTCTTTGAAGTACCAGAAATGGTTTTTACTTTATTACACACACACTGGAAGATGTTACAAACCAGACACTCGACACAAGTTTTAAATCATGGCTCACATTGGAACGTGACAGCAAAGCTGAAGATTATGGCAGCGTTCACAGCTGATGTATTTGCTGACTTGTGACAGTGAGAGAGGAGGAACAATGCTCCAGGACATAACAGGCCTGACCTATCTCATGCCTGGTTGTTTCAGTGTGGATTTTCTTCTTGATTGTAGTGAAAATCCTTCTGTTAACTTGTCAGAGACACATGATACCTGTGTGGGGGTGGTCAGAGCAGAGTTTGCATCCAGAAGCATCTTCAAGATTTAGCAATTAAGGTATCCTTGCTGTCATTTATCCCCATTACAGGACTACCTGTCCAAAGGGCAGCATGTCTGGCAAGCTAGGTAACAGTCTCACTGCCATCAGCATGGGCTGCATTTTGGAAAGAGTGCTGTACTGCATCATTCATGATATTTAAAGGTCTGGTGGGCTCACTACACACACCAGGACAGAGGAAAGGAATACAAATGGCTCCTCCACCTCTGTGTCCCTGGATGTGGGTAGGTAAGTCCTGGAAGTTTCCTTGTTTGCAGGAGAAATCTTACCAGAACTTGCCTCCAACTATTACTTGCGCCACAGCTTTAATCACCCAGTTTTGCCATTAAGCCATGGGCCATCAAGTTTTAATGCAATCTTACATTGTTGATTAAAACATTGTGTTATTTCCTGAATGTCAAACAACATATGACAATAAAGTAGGCATAAAAGATCAGGAAAACAAATGTTCAGCTACCTCAGTACTGAATGCAAAGCATAAATGACTGATCTTTGAATGCTTTTGTAATTGCTCGAAGCTTTATAACAATAAAATTGACAACAGTAATTAGTTTGCCTTTCAGAAAAATGAAATTTGAATATTCCTGAATTCTCCAGAGCCAAACAGCCTATTAACTTGCTTTCACTGGCTCTCTTATAACTGTTGGCAATGTATTTTTTTAAAATGAAAGGCTGAAATAGTCCCCAAACTCTTACTATTTCTTAAAGCAGGTTCAGACCTGCTGAAGAACAGTTGTTTTATCTAACATGAACATCCTGAAGTTGTCCACATCATCCTAATCTTCACATATACGCTTCAGAGAACCACAGATACCTCAAGACAATGACTCACAAAATGATGTAAATTAAATGGGTCTGATGAATTACCTTCTCAAAGGGCCTATTTCTCTTGACTGATATAAATAAATCTTAGGGTGCCTAGCTTTGATTTAGCAAGGTGATGATGTTCAGATAGACACATTAAATTACATCTATTTTCCAATTTTCTTAAAATATGTAGGGTTTATACATTAGAGCACTTCAAATTAGAAAAGACTTTCAAAAGCATAGGAGAGCTATCTGACTTCAAATTTGTTATCTCAGTCTCTTTAAATATTTAAAGTACATAGTTATCTTCGCTCCTGATACTCTTGCAGTCATGTCTGCCCCCAGCTGAATCCCTAGGTCTAGGAGGAATCAGAGGCCCAGAGGAAACACAAATGAAATTGATCTCTTCGACTTTGATGAATTTCTGGTTATCATCCATAACCAGGATTGAGAAAATAACCCCCTAAAGAACAGAGAAACCCAGGTATTCCAAAATGAAAACATTTTTGGAAAGGGAGGCTTATGTCATACCTCTCCTTTTGTGCCTGCAAGCAGCAGTCAGCAAAAAGAAAGACTACCAGAAAGACTCACCATCTCACAGAAGCGGCTTTCTTACAGTTTTGCTATATACCATGCTACCATCAGCTTGTCAGAAGCACTGCTGCCATTACAAAGCCCAATTCTCCCCTCCCCATTTCTCACGTCCCTGAGGTTATTTCTCCTCTACAGCTGGGTCATTTACTCTGAGCAACCACTGACCTTCCCAGAATTGAGGAAGATTTGTCAATTGTTGAAACTCTACAAGACTCTGTCTGAGACATCACCCAACCTTCCACCAGGTGGTTGGTTTTACATGAGCATATTTCATTATAATATATCACACCAACAAAACCTCAAATCACCACCAGTTATTTTCAATACTGTGTGGAAGAGAGAAGAGGCCTGCAGAAGGCAAATTTGATACAAAGAAGGACATGGGAATGCCAGAAAAGACTGACTCGTATCCCAGCAAAACAAGGGAACAATCAGTCCACATGTGCCCACAAGATGACAAAGGGATCAAGCAAAAAAACCCAAATAGTTCTGCTTTGCCAAAACCTTACACCAGATGAGTCTAGTGTCCTTTTCTGACAAGGTAGTCAGCTTGGTGGCTGAGGGGGAAGCTATATACATGACCTAAAATCATCTCACATGACATCCTTATAAACAAGTTTTAGCGACATCGTCTAGCTGGAACCAGCCTTAGGTATGGGCAAAAGGAGTTGAAAACCTGCCTTCAGCACAGGGACTATTGGTGAGTCACTGTCAGATGGGGAGAGAGAGCCTGTCAGCCCTCTTTCACTCAATGTTTTTATCAACAGCTAAATGATGGTACACAGAGTGGATGACAACAAACTGTAGGTTGCAAATGCCTTGAAGGGCAGGGTTAGAGCTAAAAGTGATCAATAATAGCTTGGAGGAAGGGCATGAAAACACTATGAAGAAATTCAGCAAGGGCAAGTGCTAATGTTACACTGCAGAAGGAGAGAAATCAAGTACAAAATAAGGATTGAAAAAAGACATGAGCTGTAAAATGGGTCCAAACTTCCCCATGTATGAGTAGCATGAAGCTGTGCTTGGGGCACACTGAGAGGGTTGCCACTTGTGAGAGACAGGAGACATAACTTCATTCTTTCAAGTACTTTTTTAAGTCCCTTTTGGAGTGTTGCACTTAAAGGCCAAATGGGAAGCCAATCTGGAGAGTTTTAAGAGGGTAATAACTAGTGCTGAGAACATCTGTTCCATGAGGAAGCTGGATGGTGAGGCTCCTTCACCCCAGGAGAGCCCTGTCTCAGGCTGTTGCAGCTGGTTGTACCCCCAGGGACTATCTCCTTCCACAAAGCTTGGGCTCTTTCTTTACAATTCACCTTTCCACACCGTTCCCAACTTTTAAATTGTTCCTTTTCCTCATTTGGCAAGGAAGGACATACTACATCTTCCTCCTGAATAAGGGTTTCTAGCCCCATTTGGTATTCTCTCCTCTGGGCTTCCCACTGGCTTTTCCTTGCTCTTCTCACCCTTTGCTGGAGCACCCCACTGTCCAGAGTGAGTTCAGGTCACCTTTCATCCTGTTCTTGCATCTCTACTTCTAGGTCACCCATCACTTCTCATGTTTCCATGTCCCCCTTCTTCTGTTTTGGTATATGAAAAAAAGGGTCAGCAAGCCTGTGGCAAAAGCTGGGTAAGGAAAAACACCAGCCTAAGTAACTGAAGACTTGGCTGATGGCTTTAAAAAATGTTTCAATATTTGTGTGGGCATGGCTCCAACAGCATCCACAAGAGTTATTAGGAAAAGTGATGGATTTCCCACTCAAGAGAGTGCACAGAAGACTTGCCTCTCAAGTGACCTATATGCTTTTGGATATTACATCTTTCTGGTCAACTTCACAAATATTTTCATGTTTCTAAACTGTGCAGTATGGATTTTGCTCACATGTGGCGCTGTGGATCTGCAGCTCATTGACACTGCTTCCTGCACCACCTCGGGGGCAAGGGGACATCAGGGGGCACCACCCTGGGCAGCAGCTGGCTCACAGCCATGCTCCTCCCTCACCTGGCCCCAAAGGAGACGCAAACAGAGCCTTGGCAAGCCCTGTGCCAAGGGCATACTGGGAGCATGGAAATTCATCCCGCCTGTGTAGAGCACTGCCTAGGGACCACTGCTTGTTGTCATGCCACCAATGGTTTGGCATTCCTTGACAGAGAGAGCCTGGCATTAAAGGTCTCTAAATGTGGCTGCATTGTTGTTTGTAATCCACAGCCAAAACCACCTCAGTCCCTGCATCCTACACATATGCTGCATATGAGGCACATTCCCACACCTTTCCCCCAGGGCTGAGTGCCATCCTGAGTAGCCATGGCACTGCACTCAGTGGAATCCTGCCTGTGATGGCTGTGCCAGGACAGAGATGTTGGGGCTGCAGGAGGCACGACACAAAGCAGGGGCAGCAAGAGGGTGACATGCAAGGGTCGGTTTTCCTCAGTGAACACTGTCGTTTTCTTTTTGTCAGCTTGTACTTTCAGAAATCCACAAAGCTTCCTCATTTCCAAGGCCACTTTTTCTTGGGGGCAGGACGGAAGTGAAAACAGACTCACGTGTTTGTCACAAACAGGCACCTTCTCACAATGTTCCTCATACTCAGTGCCTGCGTCAAGTGCTGCTCCCTGGCTGGAGCTTAAACGTCCTGTTCGCTCAGCTGAGCACCGTAATGGCACCCGAGTGGGGAAGGAAAGAATGAATCATTATTCCCTACACAAGCCCTGACCCCACCACCTCCCTGGCAAATGAATGCAATGCTTTCCAGGGCTCTTACAGTGATACTTTTGTGAACCATCAATTATTTACGTACCTGGTCAATAATTTAAATGTTCTGGGATGTGCATATTACAAAATAACTGCCTTCATTCTTTAAATTTGCAAGGATACCCTGCTGGCACTAGCACAATTAATGACTTAATAAAGTCTTAACAGCAACATTGAAATACTGGATTTTACTGCTTTGATGGTAACTAAGCTGAATTCTACACATTGGAAAAGTTATCCTTGAAAGAGCACATTAGGCATGCGCAGAAGTTTTAGTAAATTGGGGGTAAGGTCCCCGAGGGCTTGAATGAAGCTGTTACGTCAAAACAATAATAAAAAAAAGTCACTTTCCCTTAGAAAAGTTACACAAAGAGTAAGAAAATGCTTCTAATAGGGCTCTTGCTACCATAGCCATTTGCATATGAACCTCGGTGACAGTGGAGATGCAAAGAGTGCGATGTGACCAAAAATGATGTTATTCCAATAAGGCAGCATCTGCAGCAGGTGCAGGATTGCAGTAGGCTTGCTCAGCCCTGAGAGGGGCACAGCCCGTGAAGGGTTCCTACAGCCCCTTCTTTCCTCCTCTCACATCCCCAGCTAGATACAGGAGGTGTTCATGTGATTGGTAATTCACACCAATTCACTGCCTCTAAAAAGGTGTTCGGGTGACCCTGCTGTCATTTTAACAAGGCACCTGGACAAAGGGTGGCTTCTGTTTACTCACAAGACTTCTAAAACTGTTCCATTATGATGTATTACAAATCAGAGTTTCAATGTAATTGAAGAATTAAACCTAGATAAGCATTTGCCCTAGAAAACAAATCAGTTTGTCTTCATGGGGGTGTTTTGGGACTGTGATTCCTATGATGTGAACTCCCTTTTCTTTTCAGGGATGCTAATGAATACTAAAAAAGGAACTGTAAACCATTTGTAACAGCATCTTTTCTAAAATCTTGCAGATGGTAGATCAGCTTTTGATCAGTAAAAACAACCCTCCCACACTTCATCCCAAAAAAGAGTTATCAATGGAGCAGATGAGTGACCAGCCCGCCTCCCCAAGAGCATTTCAGGATACAGTGCTGTAGCATGAGCATCAACAAGCACCAAAAATGTTTACAGACAAACTTAACTACACCCTTTCTGAAGTGTTTATCAATAAAATTTCTTCTGTAATGAAAAAGGGTCAGTACAATTTCATGTTCAAGTCCAGGTAATGATGTAAATTAAGGAACAAACAGGAAATTGTTCCGTCATTAATGTTTTTGATTAAGAACCATAGAATAACAGAGCAAGAGGTAGGAGTTCTGTGAGGTATATGGGAACCCAATGTACTGTGCTTCACATCCTAAAGGTAAACAACAGCATGGACTCTGACGGCTAACAAGGGCTGTGCCTGTGCTGCAGCTTCCATCAGACCTGGGATAGTTCCTCACAGCAACTCTTTTGACAAAGTCAGCGGGAGCCTAATTCCTCAAATCTTCCTGTCTGACAAGGTTGGAATTGGTCAATATGTTTAAATGAGCTGGGGCAAGAGGAGGAAAGGGCTGGTTTCCAGGAGAAGTCTAATTTCCTGTTTTCTGAATTTCTTTGTAAAACCATTTTTTTTACAAAACCAAATTTACCTTAGGTTGCAGAGCTTTATTCCACTATATGCTGTTAATTGATAGAAAACACTAAACTACTCTCTTCTCTGTTTTGTTGCCTAGGTAAGGAAGATGAGGTGCCACATGAGGAAGATAGCAAGCCATAAAGGATCCTCTCTCTCTCTCTGTCTCTCTCTTCCTCACTATCTATTTATCCCTCTAAACTGTACACTTGACCTACAAGAAACACATGCAAGGGCTTGGGAAAGAGACCTGCAGAGTGACATTATCCCCCTCCAGGTGCTGCATAGTTTCATCCTTGTGTGTTTATCGCAATGGATACACGGCAGTAGCACAGTTCCTACCCTGCTGATCCAAAGGACTGCAGCCTGCAATGCGCCCTGAGCGCCTCTTGGTCATTGCAATACCATCATTCACCTTCCTTTGCAAACCTGGTGGTTCATGTCACCTGCCCCTCAATGGGAAGCCAACCACAAAGTTGGAGTATTTCCTAATCTCCCCTCATTCCTGCCCATCAGTGCCGGGTGGGTTCCTCAGCAGTCCTTTCCCTTCTGGGCAGAAAACACCGAAGCTTCTAAACTCAAGTGCAAACTCTTCCACCCTTGCCTCCTGCTGGCACTTTCCTCCCTCTCTCTCACAGCTAAACAGTATCTCACAGGAAAAAAACCTCTCTGCCTTAATCCACATTTGTTATAAAGCAAGTGGGGTATTTTGTATTTCCACTAACCAGATTAGGATCTTTCTGACATATAAGGCCATGTTTAAGATTTTTTAAGGATATACAAGTAGATTTCTGCTAGATGACTTTGAAAGCACAGGACTTTTGGACACTCATTATCCCTCTGTGGGTTATATACAAATATTCTGTTTCTGTCTTCTATTCAGGTAACTTTATTTGACTTACATCTCAATTTTTTATCTTGTTTTTAAAATAGTTTTTATCTTTTATTTAGGAAGTTAGAATACAAAATCTCCTTGCTGAGTTTCAAACTGAAAAAAAAGAAGAAGAAGCTAGATGATAACTGTAAACCAGAGGCTGGTAAGAAACTTTTCATCTGTAACTGAGAAGGATAACAAACAGTTAAATCTAAACAAAACTTAATTTTTAAAAAAAAATCTAAACCTGAAGTAATGTATCCAAATATTAAAAAGTGTTGGTCAAGAAATTTTACAAATCAGACAATATGTCAGTTATTAATAGCTCATTGAATATTAGAGAAGTTCACAAGGTTGGAAAGAGTCCTAACATTGTGCCAAGATTTACCTAAGAAAGTTAAAATAAACACTGCATCAGCTGGCAACAATCCAAGACAATATAACTGATAACCTGACAGAAGAGACAGTTATTAGGATGTAAAAGTAGACGAGACAAGTAAGGCCAGTAATACAAGTTTATGGAAAATCAATTTTACCAAAGAAATTTGATTATCTTTTTGTAATATTACAGGTTTGGTTGTTAAATTAATAGCACTGATATATTAGCTTCAGGTATATATAAGGTATTTTAATATAGTAAAAAGAATTGGAGTAAAAAAGAGTCAACACTGAACACCAGATTGAAAATTACAAGCACAGGTTCTATAAACAAGACACCACCATTGAAGAGGCAGGTTTCTAACAGGTTCATGAAGACATTAAATCTGCAAAATGTTCAGTGGTGAAATGGAGGTATAAAAACTGATACTGACCCAAGTATGGAAAAGACCTGAAAAACAGAGAAAGGCGGGACAGAGCAGAAGGGTAGAGAGGAGAAGATACAAATATTAAGATAATGAAAGTTGACATCCTAGATGCAGCCCATGTACAATGCACACAGCAAGCTGCTCTCCACAGAGAATTTGACAAAAATATTTTCTTTCTCTCCTCACACACACACACATACACACAGACAAAAATAGTGAACTCTGCAGGACAATGCTTGCAGTCTCATCAAATTGCTTAATTAGGTTTTCTAAAACTAACTACTGCCAGTCTCCTAGCTCTGTGATTAGTAATGTATCTAAATCGTCTTTGGAACTTTGTGAATCTATTAATCTTCCTAAGAAAGTATATCAAGCCGATTAAATGACGTTGAAGTGTTCTGTGCAAAACATAGCAGTAAGACAAAAAACCCTCTGCAAAGTTATGATATGTATATACTCACATGTTCAGCCTCCTAGAGAAGAGAGCTAATTCTGGGACACTGAATATCTTAGGAGATTATTTCTCTCTAAAGTTCCTTTTTCATCACAGCACTTTTGTTTAACTAGTTAAGATAAAACCTATCAGTCATGGAAGAGCAGAATGAAAACAGCTTCATTAAGGCGAACCCTCTGATAGTTCCCTTATTTCTGAAAGTTAAATTCTCTTGAAAAATTAATCACAGTGAATCTGGCAGAACTAATTTTAAAATGTGAGAACATGAGAGATGCTCTACTTCTAGCCTCGAGTGAGATGAGATCAATATGTTAAATTAAGTCTACATAAAACCATACAGGAGAATTTGTATAGGCAACATTTATTCCCATTTGGGACAGTAATTGCAATTTAGAGAGTGAAGAGAAATGCAGTGAAGAGACATCTTGGCAAAAATATCACTGGCTAAAATTAATGACAGAAAAAAACTGCACTGAACTCATTCATTGCCAGTCAGAAGTCAGTATCAGTTGTATTAATTTTTAATCTTCTGAAAAAGCCCAAACAAGTACACAAAAAACTAGAGCTGTGAAATGTGAGCTGGCAAGTATGTGAAGAAAAGTTCCCCAGACTGTGATGCTGATTCTAATTCCTAAAAGATTTCTTCCTACATCCAAAAGGAAAATAATCAAAGCCACAGATATTTGGGGAAAAGTTACAAAATTAATCATCAATCCTTAAAATTTGATTTCATTAACATTCACCTTGTATACAAATTTTATCATTTAATACACACACAAACACACAAAGGGTATACAAATCCACTATTTGGGCTTTCAAATAATCAAAGAGAAACCAATGGCTTGCATTATTTTTTTTGTTGGAAGTGGAAAAAGCAAGCAGACTTGTTACTATGTTTTTCCCTACTGCAGTTTTACTTACATTAATTAACTATTAATTGAGAACAAGTGGCATTAACACCAAAAATGCCAGCAAAAATAACTCACACTGTTGCAGAAAGCAGCGGTGTTCAGGCTTCCAGGAATTTCTCTTGTGTCAGCAGTCCAGATATTTTGATGCTTAAACCTCTTCCCAACTGCAATGTCTGGACAAAATTTCCAAGCTTCCTGTTTAGCTCTCTTTTCCTCTATGAATTCAAGTTCCCCAAACACACTGGAGACTATGCCATGATCTGTGTCGCCCAGTAGTTAACAGATGAATTACACAGAATAACCCTACCTGGGCTGTGCATCTCATCCTGTGCCAAGGGCAGGTTTGTGCAGGTGGGGGAATTGCTGCGTTATAGCTCTGACCAGATTGGATCTGTACTGACAGGGCAAAAATTCCCTTAACCTGAGGCAGCAGAACACCCCAGCTTCACACAGGACTGTGTGTACACTGCCCTGGTCACCAAGAGGAGACCTCAGAAGGATGCTACTGATGATTTGTAGTTTGTGAAATGCAGTTTTGAGAGGAATTTTTACGTGCTGCCAACAGGTCTTCTTTTCATCAAGTAGTTCATAGTCTTGTTAGTTAGCTACACTTGCAATATTCGGATCACTGTAACTAGAATTGGTCATTATCTGGATACAAAATATTTAAATGGAAGTCAATACAGCAAACAAGTATTTCACCAGTGTCTGCCGCTGCTGGTGATATGGTATCAAACAATAGCAACAGCAGAATAAGGTAGCCACAGTTATTCCCCCTTCATTAACTGCTTGGAAGAAGAAAATTACGTTTCATAGACTGCTTTTTCTCTGAAGATCTGATATTTTTAGTAATAACATTTGTTAAAAACCACTCCCTCTCTGGTTTCTAGCACACAAAACTGCGTCTCTATTGTGTCTCCTCTGAGGACCATGCCAAGAAGGCTGTTGATGCCCATGCCACAAGTGCAGCATTTCCATAGCCTGCAGGCACCTGTGCCAGCCGCCTTCAGCTACCAAAAAATCTGGCTACAAAATCCCTACCAGCAGCTCCATGGTGCTCACTCAGAAAAGTAAGTCCATGTATGCCATGCAGTAGTCCATGTGCAAGGTATTTCCAGCTGATTTTGCACCTCAGAAGGCTTTAGGGGATCTAAGCAAACCAAAACACAGGTGGGAAAAGTGAGCTACCAGGCATCACCTCCTTACTTTGTAAGAGATTTTTTTCTTAGGGAAATGTTCTTTAGAAGGACAGACAGCTTTGTTTTGAGAGAAAGTTGGAATGTAAACACTCTCTTTAGAATTAGCATCTGCTCTTTTTGTTTTTTTAGCATATGGTCTTTAATTTACAAAAGGGTTTGTAAAACTTTTCCAGGCTTTTAAAATTTGTATATTCAAAACTTCCAAGACAACCATCAAAATCAGAACAGTTTTATTTTTTTCCTTTTTGATTGCTTTCATTTTTTTTCACAGAAAAATAATTTTTTCTTTTATTCTAGACAATTTAGTAACAAATAGCAGGTTTGGGAACCCTGGGAATTTCTCATAAGAGGAATAATCAAACTCCTGCCTAGATCTAGTCATTACTAAAGAGTACAGCCTTCAGCACGGGGGATATGAAAGGATGAAAATATGTTTGGTACTCATGGTTTTGGGCTTCATTTTGGGTTGACAGATGATACTTATACTTTCATGACACAAACCTTCATTTGAAGCTGGATGTAAAGACAACACAGAGGACACTGTAGATAATCATGTATCTCCTTCTAAAAAAAGTTAAAATAGAACCTTCCCCAAAATAACACAAATTTCTGTGCTCAGTGAAGTCAGTGAGAGCATTGGCTTTTATTTTGGTGACAAATAACAGCAAAAACAGTGATGATATGACTGGTGTTTCTTGTGAGGAAGAGGGCTGGAATGGGAAGGAGGCAGGCAGTGCATGGGCTGAGCTCCAAGGCAGGCAGGACAGCAGGGGGCCAGGGTTATTGCTCTCAGAAGAACAAAACCTCTCCTACCCCACATGAAGAAAATCAATACAGGAGGAGGGGCAGGACGAAGCAGAACGTGCTGAGTATGATTTCATCCATCCAACAGTTACACAGACCTAAACAAGGCACTGTATTTACCAAGGCACTGTATTTACCCAGGCTCTGTCTTTCAGCCTCTCAACCCTTCAAAGCAGTAAGGGTTGCACTGGGAATGAAGGCAGTGCAGCAGCAGGCTCTCTACCTGTGTTACATTTATAACAGGTTTTCCAGAAATCCCCATGCTTTCTCTGGGAAAAAACTTGTGGCCCTTTTTCACTCGTGATGCCCATAGATGTTTATGGCTTCCTAGCACCGCCACTTCCTACCTCTATGTTCATGGATAAAACTTACACGTGATGCCACAGGAAGAGCTTTCTGGTGGAGTAGCTCAGTCCTTTGGTGTTTGCAGGCTCCTTGAAATGGCTGGAAGGAAAAAAAAAAACATCTCTTTGCTTTATAAAATGCAGCTGTTCCAGGGACAGGAGCCATAGTTACTGCTCACATGTAAACAGGTGCCACAGTAAGAACTGGTAGCCTATTTTCAAAAAGATATTGATAAAATACAGATAGTTCAGTGAAACGCAACAAAAATTGTGTAATGCCCTAGACAGGCTGATTTAACAGGGAAAAAAAAATCGGAAAAAACTCTCAGGAGTGTATGAGCAAAGACTGGTAACACCACAAATATGGGATCAAAACAACCTCTCTCAACACTTAGGCCCTGGCTGAGGAAAGGCTGCTTACATGCACACAAACACACAAGCAGGCAGCTCTGACTTGCTGCTGTTGGCATTTTCCTAACATTTGATCATCTGGTTGCTAAGCGCACTGCTACATTACCAGTTGACATTTATGCTTTATTTCCAGTTTATTGCTAAAGGTAGGAAATGAAGCACTCGCCTACTCTCTTAAATTATAGTCATCTTGCTAATAATACTGCTAAAAGCCCCATTCCATTTCATTTAATGAATTTAGAATACCTGATAAACATTCAGATACTGACAAGCAAACCTATTGTCTTCTGCCTGAAGAGGCAGGCCCTGCTGAGAGCATTTTTTCATCATAGAAAAGGGTTCCTGAAGTAATCCTGCCCTTGTAATCTGCATGGAAACTCACTGGAGCCTACCAGAAGAGTTAAAACCATAGAGTAAAGCAAACCTACAATGGCCTCAAGTTGCAACATCAAAGAACTCAGCTACTGTAATCCTAAAGAACACTTAGGTTGTTGTGCAACTGAGGAAACCAAAGCAGAAATCACCATGTGTTTTCTCTGCCATCAATCAGCAGGGCAGTAAATAGCAGCAGCAGTTTAATGCAATGCACTCCTGAGCACCTGACTGTGAGGCCAGCCTTCCCTGCAAAGGTAGTTTACCAGTCTGACGAAAGATCAAAAGTAAAATTTGCCAAACTCATCATCTCTGGAAGACTTTGACTCACTGGTGGCTGCAGTATAAATCACTTAACAGCTGAACCATCCGGGTCTTCTGTGCCAGAGGAAAACATGTGAAATGAGAGCTTTATCTTATGTATAAATAAGTGACTAGGGTGACCAGCTCAGTTTCAGATGTCTGACTTCCAGACTGCCTAGTTAGGCATCCCACACCTCAGGGCCCATCTAGAGCAGTGCTGAGTATCTCCAAACTCCTGCTGATTACAGTGGCAACTATAATTTTCCAGCCACTGCCAGCAGTGGGAAAAACATTATACTTTGATAAAGGCCTCAGAAATACAGTTGAGATCTTATTCCTGACTCCAAGCAGACAGGGGGGGTGGCAAGGATAAATCTTGTACCCTGGGAAACTCCCACTGTAATGGGCAGCCAAAGCCAGAATATAAGCATGTGTCCATCCCCAGGAGCACGCGAAGGCACCAACTCTTCCTCATGTTTGAGTGGGAAACAGGCAGCAGGGGCAACCCAAGGACCATGGAGATTTCTGTAGCTCTCCCCTTACCTGGCTGAGGTGACCACACAGCTGTAGGGATGGGTGCAGGAGACTGGGAGGCAGTTGTGGTGTGGCTCGAGCCTTCTTCCAAGCACAGAGGAGGAGATGTAGGAGCAGGGCCAGTTCAGGGCAGAGCTGGAAATTATATTGTAGAATAGTGAGTTTTCCTGTCCTCTGTTCTCATTCAGTCTCTCCACACTGGTTTACCCAAATCAACACCTAACTTTTCTATCCCCCAACCTTTATCTGTCCCACAAATCCTCACAGTCCTGCATGTCCCAAGTGCACAAACACAGCCCTCATTCACCCTTGCCATTCATCCCCTTCTCTCCCCTGACAGCCTCTGGTTCTCACAGGTCTGACTCTCACCCTCTTTCTGCAGGCAAGCCCAGCCTAGGAGCAGCTGGGGTAGCAGGGAAAGCTCAGGAGCCGCTCTCTTTCTTGCAGATAAACAAGTTACCACCTGCCAGCTGCTCTGCTGTGACACACGCAGCAGCCCACACACAGGTTCTTCTCTTCTGCAGAGGAAAAACAGAGTTTACCCCTACACGTGAAAATAAACCTGCAGGGGGAAAGCCTACAGATGGGACACTCTCCTGTTGCAGCTGGGGCTTGGCACTGCCACTGTGCTGTGGGAGCTGGAGCATGAGGAACCGCTGGGTCACAAACATTCCCTTGGATGGCAAGGAGTGACCAGAGATGTTTAGAAAAGCAGAAGTGGGAGCATCAGCTGGAAACAACAGCACAGAGACAAGGATTTCTCTGAGCGGACGATTCTGGAGGAAAATATTAATGTATTTTCCAAAATAATCAGAATTCTTGTGAAGAACAATTTCTTTTCTAGTAGAAAATGTCACTTCTATTTAGTATTAGTGTGCCTTGCTGAAAATCTGCCTGGTTTACCTCTTCCAGCTTTGCAATGTACAAACAGCTTAAGCTGTGAGGAGGCCTTGGAAAGTAGAGCAACAGGTCTGTGGTCAGAACTGTGGCAGAGTGAGCCATTGCCATCAGCACAGTGAGCCAGAGAGGTTGTTCTGATACCACTCAGGTGTACAGAACCATCATTCACAGGTTTCAGCAGGTAAAGGTGCAGGTCACTCCAAATTTAAGCCCTGCAGTGATCTGAAAATTGCCATGTTGCTCCTCCTGCCCGTGTTACTCAGTGTACAAGCACAGGGTGAAGCACTCGTGTGAGCTGTGCAGAGCTGTAAGCACAGTTCAGTACCTCGTGGTCCCAAAGAGGTGCTGCAGCCATTCTGATTTTCCTGGTATTCATGTAAATTACAACTGTGGCCTGACAACCAATCTAGAAATAGGTTATAGAAAGAATAAACATTACATCAGTTACTAAACTGCCAAAAACTTCTGTATGTCTATAAATGAGGCAATGTCAAGATCTCAAATTTTGTCCTTCGGAGTACTAATAAAAAAAAAAAAAAAGGAAAATTTCCTTCTTTACTATATGAAGTAGTTTTATTGTTTGGGAAGGGGCAGCTGTCAGTCAGCTGCAGTTTTGGTCTGTATGGAAATGCCTGGTAATACTCAAATGTGCAACCCTGATTATTTATGAGCTAATAATCCAATATGTGTTGCAGTTAGTCCTCGTAAACACTAGGTTTTAACAAAAAAAGAAATAGCATAAGGTTCCAATATCAGTGTGTACCAATAACATTGCCTTTGCCCATGTGAAAAGCTGGTACCTGAAAATTTCCTATCTAAAGCAAAGAAATTAAATATTCAAAGTCCAGAATTTTTCTTAGATTTTTTATTTCACGTGACCTGAAATACAGATGGCAAACGTCACAGCGATTTCCACCCTTCCTCCTTTCCAACTAGGGTTTTCTAAATATCTCTTAATTATATGGCACACTTTGGATGGTCAGGTTAAAAAAAAAGGTTTTTTTCATGATTTTTCTACATTTCTGCCTAATTAGATCTGCATGCCAGAGGAATCCCTGCACTTTGCCACTGCAGTAAAGCCAACAGCAAAACCCAGATCATATCCCTGAAGAACTGTGAAGAAGATGAGCTCGTGTTGCAGCTTCCAAGGGCTCCAACACGCTTCTGTGGCACCTGGTTCCTGTCAAAGAGTGGCACTTGGCAGGCCCCACCAGACTGCACTTTGCTAACTAAGTGGAGCAGGTGTGTTGATTCCTGCAACAGTAGCCCAACTTTTCTCCAGTAAATGTTTAATCTAGGAGGAATGTACTGTATCGTCCAGTGGCCGGCACAGAAAACCTCCCCTACACTCCCACAGGTTTCACCAGCCCAGCTACCACTGTAAAAGGCAGCAGAGCACTGGGCAGTGCCTTGCAGGCAACTCACTCACCCATGCTGAGGAGACACAATTTAGACACAGGAGAAGGGAGTGTATCTAGCACCTGCCCGAAGAAAGAAAATAACAAATAATTAGGGAAGAAAGTGAAACTTCACTGCAGCCAGGAAGTGAGTTTAGCTCTACATGTACTGACTCCCGAGGCAAAAGGTTTCTAATTAAAAATTTTGTTGTGGGAATGCATCGCCAGGCACCAGCTGGAGGGAGGAGAGAGTCCCTGTGTATTCAGTGAGCTCTCATCACTCTTCAGACTTCCCTCGCCACATCCCAAAATAATCAAGGGTGGTGGGTGTGGGGCCTCCTGGGAGCAGAGCTCCAGCACATACACAGGATCTGCAGTCAAATGGAAAGTGGTACCTCTTTCACAGCTACTTTTGCCCAGTGATTGCCCATGAGCAACTTGGAAACCAGTATTTTTCTAAATTAAGGTCTCATTTCAATTGCAAGGTGGCATTTTCCAAATGGAAATGTTTTACATCAGGGGAACATGATGGTGCACTATGGGAAGGGATAGCTTCCTTCATTTCCCCACTGCCTCCACCTCAAGGACAGGAACACCCTGTGTGAGTATCACGCCCCAGCAGTTGTGTCTATCGTGTACCATCTACAGCTTTAACCAGACCATGACCAAATTGTGGCCAGGTGTGGTACAAATATAAATGAGATCCAGCATTCCTGGGATGCCCTAAACAGTGACTCCAGAACAGAGGCGGTTTTTAACCCTTGTTTAACATAATGCAGAGAGGAAGAACTAGATCTAAAGGAAGAGGAACACAGTTGGCAGAAACCAAGTAAATATACAAAGGTTTTGCATTATCCTTGGTTTTGCCTTACCCACTTTTTCCTCATTCTCTTGTTCTCTGGGATAGCAGAGGAACAGGTGGAGATTAAGAAGAGTCAAGAGAGACTCACATGTCATCTAAGGCATACAAATTTGACATCAGTGTTGTTAGGAACATACTGAATGCTTCAAGCTCATGTTTAAGAGGCATAAGGAAGAAAATACCCTAACAAACCTGAGTGAGAAAATCTTTTAGATGTACTCAAGCACGTTTCTGGGCAGCAGTAGCATTTTTGGGTGGTACCAACAGAACCCCCTAAATAGGCAGCAAGAATGTGTCAAAGGAGGGGACAGTTACTTCTCTTACAAAAGGATAAGAGCCTGCAGTTTTAAGAGAAGTGATCAGATCCATGGAACAGTGTTCAGAGAAGACCCAAAATGAAAGCGATCCCTCAACTGCAGTAACAAATGGACTTTTCATCTACAGTACTAAAAGCCAGAGTGCTTGCTGACTTCCCATAATGGAGTGTTCCAGGAAGGAGGACAACAGAGAACACTGCTGTGTATAGCACAGGAATGACACTCAGCGTGTCACAAAATACAGAGCTCTTGAATTCTACCAGCTCTTCACCGTTACAGCATCTGCTGGATGGAGATGCATGGATCCTCTCACCCATCCAACACCCACACCTGAAACCTGCACATCACAACATATCACATCACATCCCATCACATCACAAGCTTTGCCAAACCATGCTGCCTCTTCCAGTGTCTCCAGGACATTGATCCCATTATCCAGGTACCAAAATTCTCACCCAAAAAGAGTTTCTATGCATGAAAACTCTTACAGACATAAACAAACACACACACTCGCTCTTTCCTGTTTCAATAGGGTCTCCCTTCCTCTTTCAGGTCAGCCACGGAGATCTGAGCCATTGAAGTGGCCCAGGTGAAGAAGAAGGCTGTGAAAATTCTGGTGTTCCATTGACTGAGATTTTTGCTTACATTTCCACCTCTAAAATTTCAGACATTTCATTTTCATAGAATGGTTTGAGTTGGAATGGACCATAAAGATTGTCTAGTTTAGACCTTCCTGCCATGCACAGGGACACCTTCCATTAGACCATGTTGTTCAAAGTCCTGTCCAAACTCAACTTGAACAGCTCTGTGTCCAGATTTCTTTTAGGCCCCCTTTAAGTGCTAGGAGGCTGCTGCAAGGTCTCCCAGGAGCCTTTTCTTCTCCAGGGTGAAGAATCCTGTGTCTCTTAGGTTGACTGCAGATCAGAGCCTCCTGATCATCTTCATGGTTCTCCTCTGGATCCTCTAGTTCAAAGACTCTCTTAAATTTTACTCTTCTGGATTTTATGTTGGGGGCTGAAGCTCCCTATAACTCCACAGAAATCTCCTTCTTTCTCAGTCAAGCTGTCCTTTGTCACTGAGACTGCCAAGCACTCACATCAGTCACAAAATGTCAGTGATGTTTTCTCTTTACAAACTCAGCATAACTTTGGATCTTGGATGGGAATCACGTGTCTTCTTCACCAGCATCATGTCTTCCCTCCTCCATCACCAACACCTTTTTTTGTTTGTTTGTTTCAGTGATTGCATTTCAAGATCAATCTAGATCATTAAATGATAATTTCCTCTTTTTTGGATGGTCATCCTCCTCATTAAACAGTTCATGCTCTAGGTGGTTTTTTTGGGGCAAATTTTGAGCAGCCCATGCAGCTGCTCTTCCCTTTCCTTCAGAAAATCTACACATCTCTCTCTGCACTCCACACTTGCTTCCAGCATCATGCCCCTAATCCTCTAATCCTCGTTTTCAAGACATGTAGAAGGCTAAATTTTATCAGTAAGTAGATCTTGGCAGATACTCTTTCTAAGGTAGTATATAGCAAAACATCTGCTTACACAAGTACCTCTGACTGGTCCTGGTCACCATCTCCCATTAGAGTATGCTATTGCTAGCCTCTGGCCCTAAAAAAGAAGAGGACTAAAATCCCACCAGACTCTCCTAGGTTTCCCTCTTCCTTTCTCAGAAGAGATGTAGGCACAAAAAAANAAAAAAAAAAAAAAAAAAAAAAAAAAAAAAAAAAAAAAAAAAAAAAAAAAAGAGTGGCTTACTTATCTGAGTGTGCATCATATTACAGAAACCTAATAAGAAACACTGTCCCAGGCTTCCCTGATCGCTGACATATGAGCCTGGTGCAAGAAAGGTGTCAGCATTACCTTTTCTCCCTGCTGCCTAAAGGATACTGCCACCTTTGGAGTCCTTTTTGTAACCATCTTCTTTGCAGAGTTTTGCTTAGGCCAGGCTTTCAGGTAACTAGAACAATGCCAGAGCAAACAGACATAATTTTAAGAAGTAGAATAAAAATAAATTGTTGTTCACGCTTTCTTGTTTACTACTAGCATAAAACCAACCAAAAAAACCAACTACAACTACAACAACAAATCCCAAACCAATTATTCCTCAAAATTTTAACAATAGATTTTTATTCTCACATTTCAATATGTACTTTTTTGGCCATTTTCACATGCAGCAGCTTCATTTAGTTTCTGTTTTTTAAATTGACAGCCAAGGTTGCTTGTAAATTCCTGGTTGAGAAATCCTGAGCTGTGCTACCAAAACAGCAGACTGACTGGTGTGTCCATCTGTCCCAGGCACCTGGGTCTCTTCTTCTTCTTTACAGTTGGCTTACAATTATCTTCAGTCCCATGTGATTACAATGAGCTAGCAGACATGTTTTGGTGTCTTCACTTCTTAATTATGGAAAAAAAAAATCTTTGAAATTTGGACGCTGGGAAGGAAAGATATTATCGTTTTACTTCCAGCTTGTTCTCATACTTCCAGCTGAGACGTCCCTATTGAGCAAATTAGCTTGTATTGAATACCCTGTGCAATACTGTTCAGCAAGGCCTCAAAAATATGGTTTATAGAGACTTTCCTTGATGCTTTGCTAACAATTTTCTCCCTTAACTTTCCTCAACAGCTCAGGTCTAATCACTCATTATTTTTGATGCAACTAATACACTATGTCATACTTTCATAATTTTTGTCTCCTGTCCCATTTTTTGCAAATGAAAATTTAATTCAAGTAGAAAATGGGCACTGAATATTCCCTTCTCTCTCAGTTTTCCATTTACTATTCTGGGTAGTGCTTTGGAGAAAATGTAGAAACCTATTTATGTTTAGAAATGATGGCCTGTTCAAAGTACTGGAACGGTCTGCCCGGGGAGGTGGTGGAGTCACCATCCCTGGATGTGTTTAAAGAAAGACTGGATGAGGCACTTGGTGTGCCATGGTTTAGTTGAGGTCTTAGGGCTGGGTTGGACTCGATGATCTTGAAGGTCTCTCCCAACCTAGTGATTCTGTGTGATTCTGTCTGTGATTCTAGGCACAATTACTTTCACCCCCTTTTGCAGCACTCAAACCTTCATGTTCCCTGTCTGCCTCATCAGTTCTCCAGCCTGAACAATGGACAGTACATATTCTGACAAATCTTGCCCCAAGCAGACACCACACCTCAGAGTACCCGTCTCATCCATACAAAACTAAAACAAAACCAAAAAACCAACAAAAAAACCCAAAAAACCCCCACCAAAAACAAAAACAAACAAAACAAAACAAAAAACGCCCCACAAAAAACCAAAACAAACCAAGAAAACCCATCAGGTAAGCCCTCAGACTTGTGCATATCAAAATAAATCTTCAGTTCCACTCTCCTTCTCAAATTGAATTTTCAGTCCTTAATTCAATCAGTGGAGGAAATGGACTGTCCTCCTCTGGACAGAGGAGAGGGAGGGCAAATGGAAGAGCTCTCTTTCATTTTCAGTAGTAGTTAAGGGCATTCCAGTAAGAGTTGTTGCACAGTAGCAAATGGCATTTTGTTCTTCAGACCCTGACAGTTTTCCAGACATTTTGATTAAATTAGGAAGGTATAATAGGTCTGTACAACAGCACAGGTCTTGAAAGTTTACTTTGGTTTTGCAGCAGGCTGGTAACTAAAGTCATAAGCGAAGCAGCAATAATTATTTAGCTGGAATTATTTATTTCAATTATTTAGCTGGAATGATACTTATTACACAGACACGTCAAAATAGCAGTGGCAGAGGGCTGGTTTACAGGCACCATTTGGGATAATGTATTCTGAAGGGATGTTGTCAACATCTTGCTCCTAGCAGAGAGGCTGAGTAAAAGGGCTTAGCCATTTCAATGCGGCTGTAAAAAGATTTTCTTTGAAGAAATGAAGAAAGTCCCATTAGCTCTTTGCAATACCTGTGGTGTCTCAGTCTTTCTTTAAGCCTCCCTTAATCTTGTGCTGCACTCCATGGATACACTGACAATCAGTATGACAGCAAGTTGTTTGGAAACTATTTCAGTGACAAAGAAAATGCTGTGTAAGGGTGGCAAACAGAAAATCTGTGCCATGGCTACTGTTAGCTACAACGAGGTTTTCTACACACACCCATGTGCTGGGATTATCCTCAGACCCCCCCAGGTGCCATTCCCTCTTTTGTCATTCTGAAATGCTGGCATGAAAACCAGGAGTCTGCTCAGTGAACCCCTTGCAGGCATCTCCATGGAGCACAAACAGACACTATTGGAGAGTGAATTCTGGTACTGAATCAGGTCTTTGCTGAGAGTCCTGCAGGGAGCAGAGCTGGAGATAACTCTATTTCACCCCCAAAAATCTTCCAGTTCTTTCAGAGATTTCAGCTGGGTTCCAGGGTCTTTGATTCCCCCTGAGATGTTCAACAGTTCATAAAGCACATTCCTTCCACTGCCTTTTGGTGAGGACACATATGTTCCACTGCCCCTCAAAAAATTCCCAGTTCTGTGTCTGAAGTCCTGGCAAGAGCCTGGAGGAGACCTCTCAGGGCAGGCAGCCAAATGTCCCACCACGATTATGTCAGCAGTTGTACACTGGCAACAAAATTACATCTACACAGCAGTTTGAATGCACAAAGCATTTTTGAGCTGTCAATAGGATATGATAAATAATAATAATAAAATAAACCAAACCAAAGCAGACAATCAAACTAAAACAAGACAAAAACCCAACGGGAACACTTAGAGAAAGATTTTTGCAGACAGACACCAAGTGTGTTAAAATAAGGGCTGATAAAACCCACACAAGGCTGATTTTCAGAAAAAGCTTTAATCAAAAGCTTTGGAGCTGATTTCTGCCTCTCTCTCCTCTCAGCTTGGATGGTTTAGTCTCTTCTCCTTTTCTTAAAGTGCAGATTTCTTTTTCCTTAGACTGGCTTAGAAAATACTTTTTTCAACCGGCGGCTTTCCCTGTATTTTCACAGTCATAGAAAACCCTGTTCTAGTAATTCAAGAGAACTAACCTGCATGGTTTTACAATTTGATTTTTTTTTTTTACATTCAGATTTCATCTGCTGTCTTTGTTGCTTTTTTAGTTTACATCATCACCTTTTTCAGTTTTACTTTTCTTCCACTCTTCATGTCAGCAAGAAAAGGTCCAAACCTTTTCTTCCTCTTCCAAAGCAGAGTGCTCAGAAAGAGGCTCTCTGGACTTTCCTTTCTTATTTTAAAAGAGTGATTATTTTCCAGGACACCCACTGAACTTTCAGACAGAAAGAGAGCAGTCAGCAATGTGCAGGAGAGCTTGTTTCCCTTCATGCAGCAGAGCACTCCCAGGCAAGTAGATGCAACATTTGCATCTCCATCCTGCCCTGAAACATGTTAATCTGCCCGTTCCCAAGGCACCATTTGCATAAAGAGCAATCTACCGGAGAGCCACCCAAACAATCTCGCCTCTGCATCAGCAGAATAGCTTATTTTTTTCTCAAAGGAGCAAAGCACCTTTACGTGTTAAACCATTTCAAGTAGGAGGTATCCCAATGAAACATTAAAGGTATTTTAATGGGAGGGCAGCCCACTGGAATTTTAACTGCTATTCACAGAACAAAGTGTGTGCAGAGAAGCAAAATACACAGACGCACAGGGCAGAATATCCAGTCAACTTTTTAAGGGGTGCCTTAAAAAGTGAGACCTGAAAACCTTACATGACCTGCTCTTATGATAATAGACTAAAAAATAAGAACAGGAAGAAGCACCCACGAACCATCATCAAGAGACTTAAACAAAACACTGTGCATAAAAAGTAGCATTGCTGTATTTTTTATTCTTAGTATTTGTTTTGTTGGGGTTTTTTTTAACTGTTGCTCCCCCTTGACTCTTTGTTTGACAGTCTCTGCCCATCTGCCTCCCACTCTTCCTTTTGCTTGTGCAGGAGCAAACCCTGGGTGGTGCAGTAAATCCTTCTCGCATTTCCTTCATCACACTGGAGATCAGAAACTGACCCCAGAGCGCCAGCCTTACAAACGCTGGCTGTGGTTAAACGGGGAGGAATTTGGAACACCCTGACACAGCCACGGCACTAACAACGTGTAGAAAAACAAATAAAGGGCAGGATAAAACTCACAGGGGAAATACCCCTTTGCATATTTTCTAACAGCCAAACAACTGTCTCAGCACCCTTGATACAGCTTTGGTAAAATTTATATAGGAAGAACTGGGGCTTTCTTCTCTCTGTCAATCTACCCTGTGCTTAGGATACAACTTTTCAACTGACTGCATCAATCAAGCAAAACATTAGTGAGGCCAAAGTAAGTCCGGCACCAAATACTTCCTCAAACTGTTCACTACTTATTTATTCTGTTTGCAGCCAAGAAAACTTTGAAATCCATTCTTATTTGTGGTTTTGGATGGCTACTCTGCATTGCCAGTGGCAATTTCAAAATCCAGTGGTATTTCCTGCAGTTCAGACCTTGACCAGTTTGAACAATCCATACTAGTGGTGTTGTTGTCCTGTATCAAACTTAGGAAATGTGTGAACAAGAGGTTATTTCTTTGGCCGGGGCAAATGTCAGGACTGGTGTCTACTATACATGAAGTGCTTTAAACCATTTCAGCTGAATAACTGTGCAGCAAAAATTGCCTTGCTGAGCATTCCAAGATAATACTTTAGCCATCTGAACTTTATTGTACCCTGAGCTGCAAAATTAAGGGCATGTAGGAATTACCTGTTGTGACACAAAAGTAACATCTGCCTTTATTAAGTTCAGGACCATACACCTCTCCAAACTGCCCCTCTGTGACACCTCATAATTTCTCTTGGCACAGTAACCTATACAAACTTGCACAGAGCCCGGTTTACCTCCCCCCTGCCAAACCACCCTCGGTGTATGAATGAAGAATAAACACTTTCTGCTTTCTCCTACTATTGAGATCAAGTGAAACATCGCCTTGTTTTTCCAAACAGCGCCAGTGCCTCTTTTTGCACATTTTCTTGGTGGATTTACTTCTAAAGAGCTGATTTTTTTTCTTTTTTCTCTGTCCTACGCCCAGCGCTGGCTGCAGCCCTGTGTCGGGCAGGGCGTCGCGGTGGCCCTGACTGCCACCTGGCAGCCCTCCCTCCCCACGGCATCCTCCGCACCGAGCTGCTCCTTCCCACCACGGAGAACAAAGGAGCCATTGTGTCCGCATCGGGCAGCAGGGTTTGTTTGCGAGCCCTCCGTCCCCCGGGCAATGCATCCAGTCCCTCCCGGCTCCAAACACACCGGCACCAGAGACTCGCACGGCTCATTTCCCTCCCTGCTTCCCCAGGGCCTCCCACCACATCCCACCCCACGGTCGCTGGGATTTGGCTCTAAGCTGGCGGCTGTCCAGGGGGCATGGGCTGCTCTGGATCCAGGTGATTTTCCTGCACACCGGAGAACACGATTCTGTGCTTGTGAGCACATCATGTGTCTTTGTCAAGCTGTAGCACCTGTACTAAAACAGGGAAAATACAGGAGAAGAAGTGATGGCAAGGTATTCTCTTGAATAATGATGTTTCTCCCTTCCAAACATTATCACCCCTAGATATGTCTAGGTATGAAGGGATTTCCTTTTTTACAAAATGTTTCCTGTCTAGGTTTTGCTCCTGACTGATTATAAAATTGCAAGGAGTTTGTCAGGCAGAGCATCACTGTAGCTTCCGTCTCCCATCTGCACCACAGAGGGGATACACGGCAGTGTGCTGGAGCGAGAACATTTTGTTCTGATGAAATATAACTGCAGGAGCACTTCAGCCAAGGACAGGCTCTTTGATACAACCCTGTATACTCCTGTGGGCTGGCCAGAACCCTGTGTCTCTGGGTACAGCAGGTGATTCTTTGCTCCTTGGTCTTGGTTTCTATTGACACTGCTCAAATGCTTTCCCACTTGCATATGCTTTCTTAGACCATATTTCCAGTTCTACTGATCTGTGTGTCTCTCTTACCTGCTGTTTGCTCACTGCAGAACTCTGTGTGCACATGGTTAAACAATACCCTGGGAAATCCCACCACAGCTCCATGCTTTCAACTCCTCTGTGAGCAGCTCAAATCCAGAGCTCACATACTGAACAAGCCTTATTTTCATTCTTTTTTTTTTTTTAAATCTGCCTAGCTCTGTGTTTGTTGCATTTATTCATAACAGAAGGGCAGCCATTTCACTCACTCGTTCCAGTCAGTTTAACCCAACCCGTAACACCACAATTGTAGTCAGCTTGCTGAGAGCTGGAAAAATTAGACATACCTGTTTGTAATGCATGCTGATAATTACACAACACACAACAAAGCAGTCTACTAGATCCAATCACTTCCTCAATTTGGAGACATTAACATTGATAATTGCATACTGTGTAAGCTCAGAGGCACTAAACAAGATTGCATCCTCCATACTCATCATAAAAGACATCATCAGAGCAGAGAAACTTGCACTCTAGGAGGGAAAGGACACATGGCACTGCTTCTGTAGATGAGGAATGGAGTACAGAACCAACCACCCAGACAAAGACGTAACACAGGTAGAGCTAGAACCAAGTTAACTGAGTGCCATAAATACTTGCCACTAGCTTTGACACCAAGCCAGCTTTCTAAGACAAACTCCTGGACTAAACTAATTCTGGTGAAGACAGACTGATAGAGCAGGGGTTGCTGAGCCTGGAGAGAACATAGAGGTCTCCTAATGCCTAAAGGGCGCTTGCAAGAAGGTAGGAGAGGGACTTTTCATGAGGACATGTATAGAACAAGGGGGAATGGCCTGAAACTGAAAGAGGGCAGGTTTAGAAAGGTATTAGGAAAAAACTTCTTGACTGTGAGGGTGGAGAGGCACTGGAACAGGTTGCTCAGAAAGTTTGTAGACTCCCTGCCCAGGGAGGTATTCAAGATCAGGCTGAATGGGGCTGTGAGTAACCTGATCTAATAGAAAATGATCCTTAAGGTCCTTTCCAACACAAACCACTCTATGATTCCATGATTAGTTTGATTTATGCCTCCATTTCCACAAGACTGTACTCTCTCAGGTCCTTTTTATTCGTATAATACAAAAATAATGCAATCTACACAAATACGGATACCTTTTGAAGCAATCACTGCTTTCCACAGCCTGCACTTGCAGCAGGATGAGGTCTCACTTGCACTGCATATCACATCAGCTATAATTATGAAGGCACATCAGCATGCTTGCAAGGCAGCAGCATACAAAAAGCCTGATCTTACAACCTCTGATGCTGGAGGCTGAAGAATATAGAAACAGATTTGTAATAAAGGGCTGTAATAAATACCTGACTTCAGTGCTCCTTTTACACACTGTCATTAAAAAATCCCATGTGCTTTAGATCCCTCAGCAGGACACTGGCAAGTTCACCACATGCCCAGGAAATTTTCAGGCACAGAATAGAGGTACCTTGCAGTGCAAAAAGCAGACAGTCTGAGTCTTAGGCTTTGGGCTCCTAAGTATCAATTTAAGCAGACTGGATCCTGCACAGAGCTAACACCTTATTTTATGTTCATGTTCCTTTTCCAGGTCTTCCATAATTCCTCACCTATCAGCTCTCCCCACTTAAGTTCCTCTCATCCTAGTGCATTGGCACCAAAAACACAGACCTACTCTCAAGATTTTCAAAACAGTATTTAGCCAAATATCCCACTGCATCAAAGATGAAACATCTGAGAAGAACATGAACATTTCAAGAGAGTTTTGCTTGTGACCAAAATGAAACCCTCCAACTGGATACCTGAGGGCTTTGATCTCAAACTAGACATGTCAATGTGAGCTCTTTTTCACAGGGGCATTTGAAAGGCTCTGCTTAGTATTTTGTTCCCACAAAACATACAGAAAGTCTTCAGAAACCTCAAGAACTTTCCATGGGATGGAATGACTGTTCTTCATCCATTTCTTCCGTAACACTTCACAGGGGAGGGGCTCAGGGAAGGATGCTCATGTCAACCATGTTGGTCATTCAAAAAATGTGACTGGAAACATGCTGCAAGTTCTCCTCACTTTCCTCTTTTTTTTTTTTTTTTAAAAAAAAAAAAAAGAAGAAAAAGGCCCCCACTAAAATTACATAGGAAATCACTGAACATTTTGCCTAATTCTCCTAAAAAAGCCAAATGAAGAAAGAAATCACCTTATTAAAGCAATTTTCATGATTACAAAGTATCTGGGAGCCTCTTGTATCAGTTTTTCAGTTTTTTCTTTCTACACTGTGTCCAATTAGTCCTTAGTTTGCTTCAAGCTTTTATATAAGGAATAGGGTAGCTTGGTTCTTGTCTTTTTAAAAGACACTTGGTAGACATTTTGTGCAAGTAATTACTGAAGTTGCAATAGAAGGGGGGGAAAAAAAGGCTATTTCCTACTCCATTACTGTACATTAATATATCTTCTCTGACATTTACTGTCAGGACTCAGTTTTTCTTACCATCAATCTACTTCACACAATTTAGTCCCTCATTGGATGGAAAATTTTGAGACTAAGAATATCCCACAGTCCTTCTGCTGCATGATGATTCCTACCACTTAAGGTGTCTTTTTTATCAATCACAATAACTAGAGACTTTTCTGAACAATAAAATCAAAAGTGTGAATAAGATTCAGAAAATGTTGCCTTTGCAAGACGTGCCCTCTCAGGAACAAAGAATTTCCATTTTCTATCTACCTTTTGGCCTTTCACATTTCTTGAGTGTAAATTGAGTTTGAAATCAGGACAGAATACAGATTGATGCCACAATTTTTTTTCATTTTAAACAGATCACAAGTTATTCTTCTGCCAGGTGGACTCTTGCATTACTCTCCCAATTCCTCATTACATTGCAGCCAGTTTACACGGTCACATGAAATTACTGTCAGGATAAAAAAAAGTGTTTCATTTCAAGTGTCCTGAAGTTACTCATCAATAGCTTTCTGCTTTGCTTGTATTCAAATGACTCTTCGATAGGAATGAAGCACAAGCTGGATTATTTCAACCCAGAAGGGTGAAATTACAGATTACAGGATAAAATCATTGATGACAGAAGGGAGTCAGTCATGCAGCTGAGGCACCACTGCACTGGGCCAGAGAGGCCTCTGAGCCTGCTGGGCAGACTCAGACCAAGCTGCAGGAATAGCTCTCACACTCGTAAGTGTTCCAGCCCCACACCTGGAGCTGTGCCAGTGCAGAAGAATCATTTCCACATCCCCCTTCAGCTCAGATAGCATATTTATGTATCTGCACACAACCAAAAGGGATTACAGTGAATGATGCTCAGAAAATGCCTGAGAAGAGCTGTCAAAAAAGGCTCCATCATTTTTAGCATCCTCAAACAGTTTTCATTAAAGAAAGAAATGGATGGGTGTCACTGGTTGAAGGGCTCACTTCCAGCAGTGAAATACAAGAAGACAGCAACTGAGAGGGTGCTGAAAGTTTCTGATATTTTCCATGCCACCGAAAGATAAGAAGGATACTTGGACATGTCACAGTTTTCAAAGCAAAGTTATAATTCCTATTCACAATATCATGAAAAATCAAGAATACCCATTTGATAATTCTGACAGGATAATCTGTCAGATGTGAGGGATTGAGATACAAACAGAGGAATGAAAATGAACCATGAGGTCCAAAAAGGCAGGGATCTGCCCCAAAGCAGCAACAGCAAATGGTAACTCCTTCAGGTGTAAGGTCTTTGCAGCAAGGGCATCTTGCTTGTTGCTTATGCAAGAGGTAGCAGGGTTATAATCCATGTGTAGTGCTGCTAGTGCCACTTGTCACATAGTGACAGAATGGGCTGCACAACTGGAAGGTGAAAGAAATTGCTAGGTTCCACAAAAGATTGACCAGTTCCTCTAGAAAAACACTTCCAAGCCCCTGAGAAATGCTGTTTGTTATCTCACCTGATCAAAGGACCTTGCATTCCATAGGAAATAGCAGGTGAACAATCATACCCCATCTGAAGGGGAGAGACTCCATCAGCAACCATGAGATTTCTCCTCCTCCAAAAGGTGCAAAGTGAGATTCCTGTGAGGAAAGGAGCTTAAAGGTTGGGATATCTCCTTTGCTTAAGCTCCAGCATCAGAGGCAAGCTGTTCTAACATGATGAATCAAAAAGAAAAACAAAAAACAAGCCCCCCCCCCCCAAACCAAACACCCCACCCCCACCCTCCCCCAAGGTTCCAGTTTAGAAGGTGCAAAAACGCAACTGCACCAAATGAAGAATTTTGTATCCTTGATTCAGGTGTCAATGCCTGACTTCTTGGTGTCATCCAGGGTATCACTCACCACCATTTGCCTCCTCCCCTCCCTCTCTACTCCCCAAAAAAGGCCAGAAAAAGTCTCTGTACTGCAAGGAAATACTATGGATAGGAGCTTAATCTGTCCATTAGTGAGGTGCAATATCTAATAGGTAATTTGGCCTTCCCTCATACTCCCATGGATCAATGCAAACTTCTGGTTATTTCTAAGATAAAATATCATGCCATTAGCAGAAGCCACTCATGACGAACAGCTCAGGCATTTGACTTCCACAGAAGAGTAGATGTTGATTTTTGCTCTAGCTCCAGCAAAATAGTGATTAATTAGGAGCTATTCAATGTTCCAGTGCCAAGGTGGGTAAAAAGCACCAAACAACGTCTTTGCTCTCTGTTATTTGCACATTCAAGATGATAGCTGTCACAGTCAGTTCTGGTGACTTCATTTCTGTCTCTCGTTTCAAGGCACAGGCTAGAGGTGTCTGATATAACACCACAGTGCATGTTTCTCTATTCAAGGGTGTCAGAGAGCGCTGCCAAAGCAGAGATAGATGTACCATGGCCTTAGACTCAGGAGGAAATTCGGGTGCATGCTCAAGTAGAGCTGCCTCAGCTTCTAGAATTTTTTTCTCTAGGAGTGGAGCAAAAGGACCCCCAGAGCACAGCCCCATGCTAAGGACAAGCCTCTGTGACCCCAGGGGCAGCTGGTCAGGGTCTGACCACAGAAATCCCCACTTTTCCTGTTCTCCAGCTTTCTCATTCTCCCCTGGGCAATGCTTGTGACACAGAGAGATGTAGATAAAGCTCTTTCAAAATTGCACCAAAAGAAAAAAAAATCATATGGTTGGAACGTAGAGGGGGGAAAAGAAGTCTGGCCACATTAGAATTATTCTGTCTTCTGACCTGGCCCACAGCTCCTGTCTTTTGAGCTGCCTTCAATTACAGCTTCTCTTGCACACATTTAGACAAGCCCGAGAACTCATTTGTCTTCCAGGGATGTCTTAAGCTGTAATGAATGTTTTACTATATAGCACCCTAAGTCTTTAGAATGAAAGGAGCAACATAAACTCAAATAATTTGCTAATGAAAATCATTAATAATAAATGTAATTACAGAGCTTTTGTAATGATTCAAGATCTTCAGAATATTTCAACATCTGCATTATCCATTTATGATTTTAAAACAGAGGAAGATGATAGAATTTTTAGAGAAATCTTTAAAAGGGATGAATTCTACACAATTATCCAACAAGTAAGAGTTTTCTCCTGGAGGAGAAAAAGTCCAGGGAATGGAGAAAAAAGGAAGGGGAACAAGTCTTTAAAAAAAGGTATCAGTTTCTAGGCCATAGAAGTATATGTACAATTTAAGATTGGGCAGGAGGAGGATTGTGGCTAACTTGAATAGAGACCAACCATAGATTATGGCACCGAATATCACCAGGGGAAAAAAAATCATCAACATTTAAAACAACAAAGTAGCTAAGAAAAAGGGTGAAAAAACAAAAGGAAGTTGTTTCCAAAGGAAAATAAAAAGAAAATAAGAAAGGTCACATAAACCAAATAACATATAATCAAAGAATTTTATAGCCCGTTTATATTCCTCCTTATGTCATCACATTTTTCTTTACATAATTATGTTGGACATTACACAATTTAAACATGTGCAGTGGTATTGCTTCTCCTTAGAAAACTTCCAGAACTTTTCCAAATTATTTCTTCCTTCGAGATGAAGAGGTTTTCATTTTTCTAACCACTGCACACGTCATGAGTCAAGACTTATTAAATAAGCACCCAGCAGTACCAGACACCAGAACTGAGCAATTAACTGGTCCATTTCTTATCTCCATCACCTTTTCTAGCACTACAGTGTTTACATATTGGCTGATAAATCAGAGCTTTTTAGAGAATAAGAGCCACCCCCCAAACAGAGTTTCCTCACAATAAACTTTCATGATACCAGGTTTTTATGGTGTCTTCCCTTCCCTGCCTTTCTTGTCGGGACCCAGCACATATTCTAAGCAGACTTTTCATCTCCGTTGATGCATTCTAAAAGTGTTAGGAAAATGTAAGCAAGAACAAGATGGATGGGAGGAGCCACAAAAGCTTTAATCAACCCCTACACATTGCAAATAATTAAACAATTGCTTCAAACAGAATTCAGTGCTGCCATCTTTGACTTCAACAAAAACCTGAGTCAAAATTACAAAGCCAGGCCTCAGTAATACAAAATCTTCAGCAATGTAATTTATCACTAGAAATCCAACAGGTATTATTTTAGTTTGAAAAAACAAACAAACACCCCCCACCCCAGAACAAACCAACCAAACAAAAACCCCAACACCCTCCCCCCCCAAAAAAACCAAAAAGACCAAAACATCCCAAAATTATTTTGCCCTATTTAATTTTTGGAAGGTTTTAAAATTACCACTAGTATATAATGACTACCACAAGATTTTACAAAAAGTCATGATCTCTTGTTTGTATTCAACACAAGTATTTTCTAGAGAAACTCAAGTTGATATGCCTGCTTGATGTTCACAAATCATTTTGAAGATGAAAAGTAAGAGATGCTAAACGTTAAGCTAGTCTGACCATCTTCTCATTACAATACAGATAGGCAATCTCTCAGAACAAGAAAAACGAGACACAAAGCTGGTCTAGTGAGGATCCTGTTTTGCCTTTGAAAAATGTTAAAGTAATTGATAGTTTCAATAATACATAGTTTCAAAGTATTAAGCATTCCTTTGCTCAGTGCTTCAAAGGGGTCCCCAAATGCCTAGAAATGCAACTATTTTCCTTTTCATGTTTGATAGGAAAAAGTATTAAAAAGACTCTTAAAAATACAAATAAAGAGATCTATCTACTTTTTGATCCACCTTTATCTGAAATTAAAAAAGAAATTCGAGTGCTTTACATGTCCCCCTGTAATGAAAAGCCTCACAAAAAGACTCTGATGTGGAACTAATTTGCATTCTGAATGTGCTGAATGGACTACAGAGACTATAGTAACCTTTAGAGAATCTTTGCTGCGTTAAAAAAAGCAATTCATATTCTACCTCCTTCTGCAGAAAATGAAAGGTTGAAAGATGTAAATTAGACAAAACAAACAAACCTTTCATAGTATATTATGAGCTCCAGGTTTCCTGTGCACTTACTAAAATTTCAGTAACTCCTCTTCCAATTTCAAGCAGAGTAAATTTGAACTATTTGACAAATGCCTTATCACCATTTGATTTAAGTGTTGCTACATACAGAAGCTTATTTCAACGAATAAAGCATTAAGAAACAACTTCTTTGAACTTCCTTACTGTCCCACTCATGCCATCAACGGGATGATAACTTTTTTATTATTTAAAGCTCACATAATTTCTAGGCTGTCTAACTGACTTTAACCTTACATGACCACGTGGTGCATGTACATCTTCACATTTCCTTAATTCAAGTGTTGGAATCCTCTGACTCATGTCAACAGATTTTAACAGTGTGGTCAAAACCATAAACAGAATTAAATTCCTGCTCATTCCATGAAAAAAGTGGGTTAAGGCAAAGAAAAGCATCTTCTAAAAGCCTTAATTAAGAGATTGGAAACAACATACACTTGTCCCATGTGACAGACAGTGAACCTTTCCAAAAACTCAGCTCACTCAGAAAGTGTGTGTTGGACACCAGGGTTCCCTTGGCTTCAGTGTTCGTGGGGTTGTCCACTAAAGGGCAATCAAGTTAACTTCAAAAGCAGTGAAATAGTGATTTGATAGCAATTCCTTATCCCCACCATGCAGCATCATTAAAACTATCTTTCATCCACACAAGCTGTCTGTCCCTCCTTATTTACCCTTGTCTTTATAACAACTCTGCCAGACCTACATAACGAAGCCACATTGCTTCTCCAGCTGCCCCAAATCCTTGCAACAACACTATTATCTTGGAACCAGATGGGAAAGGAGGGTTGGGAGAGACCCTCCAGCCTTCCTCTTGCCCAAAGGTATGATCAGCTAGATCTGAATTATTTTGAAATGGTGTTTATCTAACCTGCTTTCAGAAACATCCTCAACCTTCCCCAGTAACCTTGGTCATCACTTACGAACGTGACTTGTTATCTTCACAGCTCACGGGAAGGACAGGCTCTGTCCCCCTATCTCAGCAACTGTCTTTTATCTACAGGTTTCAGTATGCTTCCTACTTTTCTTTTTGTAGCTAAATACGCTCTACTCTTTCTACTTTTTTTCCATCTATGGCAGTTGTGAGTCTCATTGCTCGGCTCCTGAATATTAGCAGTTGATATCTATTAATTGCAGTGTCCAAAACTGGACACAGCACTTCTTATTTGGAGCTTGCAAGATTTCTTTTGAAGGGGTTGCCTTAAACATTTTTCAGAAGTTTCTTTATTTTTTGCAGTGTCCTTTTCCCCAGCAAATCCACTACCTGCTAACCCAAGCCCTGCCCTCTCCCCAATGGCCCTGATGTCCCACCCTGTCATGTGCAGGACAACAATTAAACTCCATTTGTTTCCTTCCTTTCCCAGATGGAACAAGCCCAGCAAGACTGCAAGCTCTTCAGGGCTGAAATCATCTTAAAAGGCACTTGGCTATAAACTATTAGCTGTAACTTGCTATACTATCTATATAAAAATATATTAATATGGCTATATCATATATGTATATATATATAAACTATAATTAGCTATACTCAGCTGATAATTAAGAGTAAATATATTATTTCACTGTCACTGGAAATCAAATTTGAAGGGTCCATCTGGAAAAGGATGCAATTTCCTGTATTGTCAGTTCATCAGCCTCTCACTCGGCCACTCCTTTTTTGTCAGAGACGGATATAAACGTATCATTCTGCTCTTCAGCACCATGACTGGCTCATGCCCAAAGCTGGGGCTTGACTGGGGCCCTCAGCTGTCCCTGGGTTGAGGCACCAGAGGAGTGTGGCTACTCTGGAATGGCGCTGTTCCCCATGTGTGGAAGCCTGGGACAGGAGTGTGGGCGGACTACGGACACAGGCGGCTCCCACCTCCTTAAATCCCCCTCGGCCGGCTGCAGCCGAGATGAAAGACACCACGTTGGTGTTTACAAACACTCCTTCGGCCATAGCAATCACAGGTTCTAGAGTATAGGAAGCAAAACAAGTAGGCACACAGAAGAGAAAAATAAGCAGAGATCCCACGAGGATCCCAAAAGAGCTTTCAGCGTAATACTCCGATTTTACACAGAAGGCCACCGGGCTACAGCCTGCAAGGACCCTGATCTGAACAGGAATTCAAGTCAGGCACCAAATTACCTTTGAAGACCTGGGCGTTAACTACTGCTGTTACAGAAAATGGTGTAAAACCTGCTGACAAATGGCTAATGTCTGCCAGGAGTTTTGCAAGCTCTCGGTACAGACTGCCTCTGCTCTGAGGAACACTTCACATCAGACTGGAGGGAGAGAAAAAAGAATGAAGCAGAAGTTGAACAGTGTCAGCCTGAACTGCTGAGTAAGAACAGACCTGCTAAATGTAAACACATTGATACACTAATTGAAGTCACAGACCCCCATTAGCTGCCTAGCAAAATCCACCAAATCCCCAGTGGAATGAATCACACATTTTGGGATCAAAGCTGACGTCTCGCTCAGGTCACAGGAGTATGTGTGGCTGCTTTACCTCTCATCCTGTTCCTCCACCGTGCTGGCAATGTGCTTTTGCTTACAGTAAAACTGTGTCAGAGGCCTCAGGTCAGTGCCAGATGAACAGGGCTAAATTACTGTGGAGTTTGTCTTCTGAAAATGTTCTTTTGATATTTTAATTTCAGTAAAAACATAAACTAGCAGGGAAGAAAATATCCTGTCTGTCATCCTGTCATGCTTCATGTTGGCTCATTTACTGATGGCACTTTGCAAGAAGGCACACCTTACAGAAGCCTGAGAATTTTGGAGTGGAGGCTAATTCCAATGTGAAAAAATTGCTGTGTTGCATGTGATTTTGTGTTAGTTTCCTGAAAGAGAAAAGACAACAAAATCAGAGTAGTGACAGCAGCCTTAAAAAATTAAGTTGAAGATACTGTTGGAAATATAAAAAGACACAAAATGTCAGCAAGTTTTTAGAAAATATATTATAAAAAATGTGGATAGCAGATACGTGACAGCAAATGTCTTTGTCGTGTCTCAGAATAATGCCATGTCTTCTTTGCGTTACTAGCACAGCCCTGCCAAAGGACTTGTCTTCCTCTTTGTTCAAAAACTTCTTCTTACTTAGCCATTAAAACACTGAAACTGCTGTGTTTGAGCAAAGACTTCATCAAATCTATATTCTATATCATGATTTATGATTCAATGAAGTCCATTTTCATTCTACTGATGTGCCTCAGACTGTCTTTGTAACTGAACAACTACCAGATGATCTGCTTTCAGAGGAAATTCTTCCTGACTCCTAAAACAAGGAAGGTTCTCACAACATGTTTTCTACCTATTTTAGCATTTATTTTTTAATTCTTGCTATTGTGGTTTTAATTGCTATAATGAGCTGTATGCATTCAGTTTTGAGCCCTACCAGTCCAAGCAATCACACGATATGCATTTGTCATTGTACTTGGGTGTACGTATTCTTCTGAACTCAAGGTTCAGACTTACGCCTCAAAAACCATCTGCATTTTATACAGCTCAGTGAAAAAAAAATACAGTTTTTATCACGTGAAGTTTACATATTTCAGCATAACGAACACGGAGTTTAAGTCCAGGTTATGCACACTAAGCGATCTGAAAAAAGTCCACGCTGTGCTTTCAGTGAGAGTGGCTGAAAAGCGGGAAACAGAACAATTGCTTTACAGAGGCGTTGCTTCCTTTAATAATTTGTGCCACATAAAGAATACTTTTCACGCTAGGTCATTCAAGAGAGATTTTGGTGGAATGTGATCATTCAGTTTATGCAGCAAAACCAAGCTACCACGATTTAATTCTGCTGTGTGCTCAAATTTTATATTGTACACCCATCAGTTGTTGAAGCATAGCTCCTGCTAAGCTGAAAGCATAAAAGAAAGAGTCTCGTTTCACTTCTGAAAAGCCTGAAAATGTTTTATTCATGTATTTGTAGCACATACATTGCAGGGAGTATTACTGGATTCAAGAGAGAATTGAATGACCCTTCACAGATGAGATTCTGTTAGTTTAGGATTTTGATTGGGCAGTAAAGAATCTATCAGGTTTTTTTCTTCAGCTCCAGGTCATTCATTCTGGACATTTTGATGAAGTCTAAACCAGAGCAATTATGCATTCATGAGCAGGATGCTGAGGGTTTCACTTGGAAAACTGAAGGCTGATAACCAAAGTAAGGATCAAGTATCTTTCCTGAGGCTACTGCATAATGATGAAAAGACCACGTCTCAAAGCACATATTGCAGAAAGCCTAGTGCTGCTGTTCAAGCTGCTGTAGATAAACTGATGGATTTAAAATCACCAGCCCCTTCATCTGTCGGGGCTCGGTAGACCTGTACAGTGCATCAAACATAATGTGCATTCTAGAATGAAGAGCTTTGTGCTGCTACGAGACAGAGCTGACAGCTCCTGTTTCAAAGTTATCTTTAATGCAAAAACAAGAAACGTTCCCAATTGTATCCATTACAATAAAGATACTGGATGATAAAGTCTGCTACCTAAATCATTTTAGTCATGTATGGGAAATCAAATCTCTATAAGCCTGAATGCACACAAAATGCAAATCACTCTGAACTGCCTCTAATACAAGCACATTCACATCCATCCTCAATTTCAGATACAAGGTGTTATTGTGAGCTCACTGCAGAGCCTGGTGTAACCCGAGTCCAGGGAAATGCTGACTTGGAAAGATGTGTGACAAAGAGCCCAGCCCTGCAAGTGTTTGTTCCCATGAGCCCTTCCAGAGGCCAACAGGCTGCATAAGAACGACTCTGGGGAGAAATTACTCCATACTAAACAACGTACTAATAACATTAGAGAGCAGGCCGCCGTCTCCAGCCAGCTTGAGAGTACTTGCGTCGTACAGACAAACCCTAATTTGGTGGATTAAGCTAAGAGTTGGGAATGGCTTGTCAAAATAAGCCTGAGTTCATTTATTGAGATATTAAAAATGTCCCATCCCCACGTGGACAAAGGGGACTGCCCTTGGTACAACACAGCATTGCCTGTACGCTGCTCTTGTGTGGAGAAAGGCCCAGGGGACAGGGCTGCATCTTGCTGAAAACAAGGAGGCCACTAGCAGTGGTGTTGGATCTGGCCCAAAATACTTCACCTTGTAGAGATTTTTGCTGAATGGAAGTTGTTCATTCAGAGTCCCTGTGGATTTCTAAACTAGCTGAAAACTGCAATTTGGAAAAATTTAAGGGCTATTCAGAGTATGATGTTGAGAAGGAAGGAATAGTAAGCTGCACACAAATTTTAAGTGCTTGCTTTAGTTATTTTCATTCAAATAATAACACTATTATTCAGTACGTATGTGGCTGTAGCATATGTTTACAACTCAAAGCAGTGCCATGCATCAAACAGAGCAGTATTGTTTCAGAGTCATTGCAATATACACTATCCAGACACATTTCAGCTGGACAGATCTGTGAAAGTGAGAGGCAGAGGTAAGAGCTGGCTCTAGTTATGGTAGGTGCCATTTAAAAAAATTAAATGGTTGTGAAGCACGTAGGCTCCGTTCTCCTCCCTCCCCTCCCGCCCTCCCCGCTTTGTTAAATACATCCATCACATCCTCTTTCCCTGGGTGGATTTCTTCATCACTGATTCCATTGTCCTGTGATGGAATGGAACAGAACAAAGGTTACCAGATCATTTTTCTAAATCACTCATCTGGTCTGGTGAAAACTCTAAAACTCAAGAGAATTTAAATAGCTTAAATGCTATTGAAGAGCAATCTGGCTCTATTTCTCAAATTAAAAAAAAAATTAAAAAAGCATGGTACCAATTAAGCCAAGCATCCCATTTTATCTGAATATTTCACAAAAACTTCAAATACATTCCTTTACTTCTTTTATTGCACGGGCATATCAGAGAATTAAAGGCCATTGTTGCAGCCTTTTCCTTGTCTGCCTGTCTTTGGAGAGAGGTTATTTTTAGTTTTATGTTTAAAAAAAAAAAGGTACACAGCTGGGTTGGTTGGTTTGTCTTCCTGCTTTCTCCTGGAGCATTTGGAGAAAAGCTAAACAAAGGAACAATGTGCTTTGATACTCCCTGCACGTTCCAAGATTTAGTTGAACAGAGAGCTTTGATAAACTTATCCTGCTCCTTGGGTTTGTTCAGCCTACTGGAAAAGCAAAGAAACAGAAGCAAAGGAACAGAAGCAAAAGCCTGCCATGCCACATTCCCTCCGGAGCCTTGGGAGGCCTCTCCAGGGGCCTCCTTCCCACTGACAAATGCAGATCCATGTGCAGCGGGCCTAAGCACTTAGGCACTTGTAAATATGTTTCTTCACATGTAGGGAGGGAAGATAACCACACAGAACAACCTTGGGCCTCTAAGGGGTATTATAAACATACCTGAAAAACAACACAGACACAGTTTTGGAATGTCACGAACTACAACTATTTGTTACTGAATGCTCATCCAGTTAATTTTTGCTTTAAAGCGAAGTTTTGCATGAATTCCTACCTCTTCCAGCCTCTGTCCTTCCTCAAGCATCGTTCAACTTGTATGATTGGGATATACTTACTGTGTTAGTCTAGTCTGTAGGAGTCAGAAACCTTAAGCAGTTAATTCACATTGCTGGACAACCAGAAGCTGAGAAAGAGCTTCTTCCATTATAGGAAAATTGCTAATTGCCACTAAAAGAAATAAAGGAAAACTCTGTCTAAGCACTGTTTGTCTAACATGACAACATGGTGACACTTTGAAAGGGAAGAGGCTGTAATAAGTATGGAAAACTTACTACATTCAGTAGAGATGCTAGTCAAATCTCACTCCCTGGTTTCAAAGCAAAATCCAGACCCCCAGTGGCACAAAACCTTCCAGAGAAATGAAACTAATTACACTTCAGCATTTCTAGACCTTGAAGTTTTTAATCACATATACCATCTTGCTTAACAGTTCATTCACTTAACACAGGCAAGGTACAAGTTTTTGAAGAAGTATCTGGAAGTGCATCTAGAATGCATTGCCTGTCCACTGTTTTATTTACAGTTTTTTTCAATGAAAATCAGTAGCTAATAAACCAAAGCATTATTACACAAACACAAAATACAATCATTAACATTTTACTGGATACAAATGATAAGCATAAGGAAATGTCCATGTACGCTCACTGACATGAATTTGTGTTAGCTTGCTACTAATATATGATACTGTGAATTGGTGAAAGACAGATGTGTATTAAAAAAAAAATTAGAGAGCCACTCATGTTTGACATGATCTTATACTGAGATAAATATCTACAGACAGTGGTATGATCGTGTACACTCACATGTGATCATATCAACATAGCTAATTTTTTTCTGACAAGGTATCATCATCAAGGTAGTTGAACCTCCTCAACAAAGCTTGCTTTGATCAAGTACCAGACACTATTTTCTAAAGTGTTGGATGATACAGAAACAATCTGTGCAAGTGTAGCAATTTTGATTCAGAAAAAAATTTTAAAAAGTTGTATTTACAAAGGTAACTTTTAAATTCAATCATTAAATTAAGACTCCAGTCTTCATATTCCAAACACCTGTTCATTTAATTTCTTTTTTTTTTGGCGGTTTGCTCTCCTCTCCCCATTCCTTCTCCCCACCACAAATATTAGCCCAGGTTTAAAGTAGACTATCACAATTAAAACTCTTCAAAAAACAGTAAATTATTCACCTTGTGCCAAAAAAAAAAAATAAAAGGAAAAAAATGCAGCACTATAACATTACTCATAAGATTTCACAAATCCTTCATAATTAAGGAAAGTTCCAGGAGCAAAAAAAACTTACACAACTTGTAGAACTTGGGAGGAGAAATAAAGGAAAGAGGAGACATACATCCATTGACTTTGTTTGTTTGTTCTTTTCTGAATTTCATTTACAAAAAGCTCCTGGTACTTTTTCTAATGTTTCCACACCTCCTTTCGCTGGCACATATGGTTTAATATACAAACAATTTAAATAAAATGTCAAATTCAAATTCCCACCATAAATAATTCCACTCTTATGAAAACTGGTGGGGTTTTTAGCTATTTCAAAACTAGCCCTGCCTGGCTAACCATTTGGTTAGGAATCAGGCATTAAATAAGAGGCTTCTTACAAAAATTTGTTATTCTATTTTAGCCTTGTAACAATTTCATACAAATGAAATCTAGAAGAAACCCTTTTCACTGATGTTGTTTCTTTCTCATACATTCTAATACCCACAAGTTATAACCATATAGGCTGTGCAAGACACAGAACTATTCGAGATTTTCTCTGTTTTCTGAGGGTTCTCTGAGCCTGTTGATGTTTTTGAACTTAAAAAATAAAAACTCTTGAAGACCTTATTCTAAATGGTAGATAAACTCCCTGCCTTTTTTCTTCACGGAGTCTTATTATCCATCCTTATTATAAGATTCTGTGTTTCTTCTCAGCTTTAAATTTGCTTTGTCAGTACGGTCTCTTTTTGTTTCCATCTTGTTTTTCAGATTCCAGCTCATAATTTTACCTCCTTGCTGAAGCTGGTCTTTTCACACTGGTAAGCTTTGAAAGTCAGAATACTGAGTGCTTCTCTAGGTCAAACTGGTGCTAATTTGAGTATGGGGTGGAACCAAGCTGGTTTTATGTGGTGTTTGGATTGATTTCTTCTCATGCTGGGTTGGAGATTGAGCCATCTCAGGTGGTTCAGGAAACGGGGTAGGGAGTGGTAGCCATTTCCATGCCAGAGTCTCTTAACAGCAAAAATACAGAAGAGAAACGGAGAGAATGAAAAAAAGACTTGTGGTCGAGTGAAGAGAATTCCCATGTCCGTGAGTGGTGGTATTGTTCACTGAATTTGTGACAGCTGACAGAGAAGTGGAAGTTGCTGAAGAGCTGTTTGAAGGTGTTGGACTTGCTTCATTGACATCACAGTAGATCTAGAATGTGGAGAGGAGGGGAAGTAACAAAAAAGGGTTATATTGTCTCTTTTTAAAAACCAGAATAGATATTAGTAGCAATGAACACTCTGCAGCCCCACTCAGTCACAGTACTCAGATGATATATACAAATGCTCACGCCTTTCATTGTGCAGTTAAGGACAAAGACATTTTGAATGCACGTGTGGGATTTGTTAAAGTAATAAATCTAATATTTTTCTAAATGTATTTGCATAACTATTACTTTATGGAAATTCTTCCCTAAATTAGAAGGTATATAGGTTTCAAAAAACCTTGCCAAAAAAAAAAAAAAAAANNNNAAAAAAAAAAAAAAAGTAGTGCAAATGTAGAGCTCTGTGAAGGCAAATCTTAGGACAAGATTTTCAAACAACTGCATGAATTGCGGTCTTCGTTTGCAGACAAAGCCACAAACAAAAATTTGAGGAAACAATGATCAAGAATCTATTGATATTGTTTCTGGGGCTGGTTTGCTGCTTCCTTTGAAGCAATGGTGGGACTTCATGTGAGTGAATTTAATACTTCAGCCTCTCTTATCCTGCTGTGGTAGCACTGAACTGTAGAAGTTAGAACAATGAAACCATACTGATTAAATCACAACCTATTGGCATCCTAGAACACACCAAAAAAAAAAAAAAAAGTGCAGTGAAAAGCCCATATATCAGCAAATTTTAAAAATGCTCACAGAAAGCAGGATTAAAAAAACCCTTTTTCCTCTCATAACTCTGCATTATAGGGACAGAACAAAAGCTTGCACTCTGTGCAACCTCAATATCAAGTAATTCCCTACATACACACAGGAAAACTTTCAAAGATAAGCTCAAGCATTTTTATTCCAGTGAAAAAAAGAGCATGTGAAACACAAGGGTGAAAACAAAGCAAGAATCACATTATCTCATCCCCAAAAATGAGCATAATACAGAAAGCTTGACTTCAACTCCATGGCATCAAACTTGTATTCTACCAGAGCATTCTGGTAAGCTCTTAAGAGTTAATTCAAGTAAAAACATATATTTTTTAAAAGACGTTAGTTAGTAAGTAATTCTGTCCACAAAAGGTGTCCTTATTTTCTCATGTTTCTAGTGCTGCTGAGAAAATAGATTAACAGGGAAAAAAAATCGATTCCTCAATACTGAAGCAATGAAGTCTATGATAAATTAATTGGAAAACTGCATAAGCACTTTCTTTCAGCATTTCCTACTAAAAAAAGCATATAATAGAAAAACATGAGAATGGTGTAAGGCTTCTGGTAGTTAGCATTTCTGGCAATCGGCACCGTGCTGGAAGCAATTTAGGACTGCAGGATAAAAATCGCTGTGTTGAAGTTTCTGTTAAAACCGGTCTGAGAGTGATCAATAGTGAATTGCGGAGTTAATAACCTACAAGGCAAGTCCCAACCTGCCCTGGAATTTTTTTCAGACTCCACCACAATTCCACTCTTGGTTATGTATTTTTAAAGTTTTCTTGGTTTTAAACAAAAAAAAAAAATCTAGCCTTTCTCGCGCTCTCTCTCTCTTTTTTTTTNTTGGTGGAGGAGAATGGTCTTATGTCCAAATTCCCCAACTCCACAATAGATGGGACCCCAGAGATTTTCTCGCGTGAATGTGATAAATGCCGGTAACCCGAAGGGTCTGATCCCGCTCTCATCACTGCCAAGGGCAAGACTCCACTGAGCACAAAGGAGGAGGGATAATGCCCTTCCTTGCAAACAAAGAGGAGAGGAGGAGGGAACAGGATCCAGCAATGCCGTTGCTGTTCCTTTTTCTGATACTGTGTTATTCACCCACTGGAAGAGGTGGTCTCTAAGAACAACACACCGATGCGGAACAGGGGTGCCCCGCTCGGCTTGGACGCTTAAAGAGAAGCGGATCTCCCCCGCATCCATTACCTTTGCGCCAAGGGCAAGGCTCGGCCAGCGCAGCAGCCAGAGGCTGCCACCTTTGCTTCCAGCCCCTAAACCTCCCACTCCTGCCGGGAACCGAGCCCAGAACGGGACCCAAAGCGCCGGAGCTTCGGCGTAAGGAGGGTCAGACCCGGGTCCCGCTGCAAAACTCGTGCCTTCCCGGAGCTCTCCGGTGTTTGGAGGGATGATTCTCCCTCTAATAGGCGGGGGAATGAAGGCTCAGCTGCCGCTCACACCACAGTTCCGCGGCTTTCCCTCGAGGATCCCACGGGGGGANNAAAAAAAAAGCGGCGAAGTCCAACTTCATCTTTTTTGATTTGACCGGGATAATCCACGGCACCGCCACCACCGTCCCAGGGCTCCGGGCTCGCCCCGCCGCCCGTCCGCGCCCATCCCCGCCCCGTCCGCAGCCGGGGCTGCCCGGGCTCGCCCGTCGCCGCCGCCCCGGGGCGGGGGAGCCGCCCGCCACCCACGGCCTCCCGCGGGGCGCCGCGCCGGGCTCCGGGGTGGCGCACACGAGCGGGAATTCCTCTCGGGAGAAACCCGCCGCTCCCGAGGCGGCCGCCGCGGCGGGGAGAGGAGTCTCGGCGCGGCCACTCCCGCGTCTCGCCCTGCGGCCGGCGGAGCGAAAGCGCCCAGCCGCTCCGGGGCTCACCTGCGTGGGGAGGAGGAGGGCAAGGAGCAGGAGCCCCAGGCCGAGCCGCGCCGCCAGCGCCGTCCCCATGCCCATCTGATGTCGTCCCGCCGCGATGCTGTGCTGCTCCTGCCGCTTTAGCTGCGGGCGAGAGGGATGCACGACTCTGCCGCGCCCGGCTCTTTTATAGCAGCGCGGGCTCCCGTGACGCCCCGCCGCCGCCTTCCCCTCCTCCGCCCCACACCTCTGCTCCCGCCCTCCGTGCCCGCCGGGGCCCCTCGCCCCGCGCCGCTGCGGCTCCGCTCCCCCCGCCCGGGCTGTCCCGCGGGACCGGGGCGCGCTCGGGTCCTGCCGGCCCCCATCCGACAGACCCCAGAGCTCCGCTTCGGTCCTTGCAGGCGCTGGCCCCTCTCTAATGCCGGCGTCTTGTTCTCGTATGGAGGGACTGGCATAGCGCTGTGGCGCTTGAGTTGCAGTTACTCCAGGGAAACGCCTATGTTTTTACAAACACCAAGCTTCTTCTATTTAAAAAAAAACCCTAAACATGACTGAGAGAAGGAAAGGTAAAAGCGGCTGTAAACATTTCTAAATGGCAGGAGCAGTGGAAGAAAAGCTGGGGAGTTAAGATCCCATCTTGTTTGGAGCTGCCTCCCCATTAGTGCTCAGGCTTCAGACCACAGGTTGCAATTTCAAGCACTCTTTGGATCTAAATATTTTATTATTACCATTATTCTTTAAAGAAACCTGTGTAACAAGTGGAACACAAAGTTCTTCCAGCTGTAGCCTCTGTGTAGGTGAGGTTCCACCTTCTGGGACAGTAAATGCTATACTTACGTCATATCTCCCCCCTTGACTGGCTGAAGATTGATTTGGTGAGGCCCTGGCACAACCCTTCAGAGGTCTCAGTGTATGGACAACTGAACAAAAATAGTCTGTGTCCACTTTATAAATGACAAAAAAGACACCAATGTGCTGATTCTGTTGTCACAAAGCAGCTATTTCTATTTTAAAGAAGAGCAAGATTTTCTGTTGGCTCAGACAAATCAACAGGTTTCAAAAGTGGATAGATTTGTGTTTATCTCAGAACAAAGTGTGGGGAGATACCCAAATCCAGCACTACATAACTCATTGGCCATCGTCAGAGGCTGGACTGCTTTTGAAGATCTTCCAAGGGCATTGCTAGAACTCAGTCCAAAAGCACAGGATATGTGGAGAGATGCACTGTAGAACTGGGTGCTGGGACTTGTGTTGGACAAGAATATTTTGTTCTAAACTAAGTCTTACATTAATTCCTTCAGAATGCCCATCAAAGCTATAGTTATTTCATTTTTCCAGAAATAAAGGCATTTTGTAAGCTGTACCAGACATCAATCCTTATTCTATAACAGGATGAAAGAACTGTTGAGAGCTATGCTGTCTGAAGCGCTTTTGAAGCAACATTTCCTTCATTCTGATCATAGTCATAGTCCAGTTCTCAACTATGAGAGACACAGTGTATCAATAGAGTAACTATGGGAACAGTAATCAAACTGATGGTCTTATGTCTCTGAATATTCACTGCTTGTCTGCTGAAAGCTGGATGCCAGAAGATGGGTTTTCATGATTATAGAGACATAAGGAGAGAAAAAAGAGGGCTGTGGTGGACTTACAATGACAGAGGAGTGACAAAGCTGAAAACATTTCTGTCACTACTTTCCCTTGCCAACAGTTAGTTTTGGTTGTCATAGTTAAATGAATCACAAAGGGGGGGTGAGGGGGGAAGGTCACCTTTTCATTCAGTAGATAAGCCTAACACTACAGAAAAGTGAAATTCCTGTGAGAGAAGTCACGTGAATCACAGCAATAAAGTCAGGGCTCACATGATTCTGACACCAGATTCCCTGGAGGAGATGAAAAATGAAGGGAATCCAGTTAGGGCCCTACAATAACTAAAACAAAGAATTATTCTACTGTAAAGCTGACAGAGATGGTTTCCATTATTATCTCTCCCATCTTGTTTGGGAGAAAAGAAAGTGATACAGCTGTTGCATGATCCCTTTGGGATCATAACTGGCTGTTCCAGGTTGAAGCAGCAGCTGAGACACTTAAATGTCAACACCAGGACAGATGAGAATGAGAGAATAACAGTCAGACGGCCTTTCCCATTCTCTCTACCTGTGCATCTTGCCTGAGGTCTGCAACTGTAAAAAAAGAGGATGATGCACAGTTCTTGTAAGGTGACATGAACCAATACGGCATGATACCATGATACAACTGACAATTATTTTTTATTATAATTGTTACGCAGTGTATTGCACTACTGGTGTTTTGACAAGTTTCGGTGAAAATGAGGGTATCTTTCTTTTTTCTACAAGTATTGTAAAGTCTGTGCCTCTATTTAAAAACAAAGAAAAATGTGAGGTTTAAAAACATTTGGCAGAAATGATAAATTTCAGAAATAGTGAAACTCTGTAAAGTTTATGTTTGGAGGCCAAAAAAATGCCTTTCTGAAATATTCCTGAAATACTAATATAAATAAGGAAATGTCCTGTCAGCAAGGGAGAAATGCTAAAAATATTTTAAGCCCAGGCTTTTCATTGAAACTTTTGTCATTGGAAATTATAATGCCTAACAATCTACTAGATTTATACAACCAACTTTCCCCATTCAGGAAAGCTGCAGTATTCTTGATTCCTCCTGAACACATAAATCATCTGCACTCCTAATTCCAAAATCTTTTTGTTACAGCTGAAGTCTGTCATGAAGTCTACAAAAGATAGAGCAAGAGTCCAAAATCCAATATATGGATTTTTCGGCAAGGCGAGGAATGCTGTGAGCTGAGAACCGTACGAAGTGAAGTACTGCTATCTGGTGGCCAAAAGGAACCTCAGATATTTTTCTTTCAGGAAAGACACTACTCTCCCTCAATCAAACACCCTTCGATAGCAGTGTGCCCTTAGAGTTCTCATCATGTTGAGATACAGTGTTAAATATTGTTAAATCCCCATTGCTCTGCTTCCTTTTAGTTTTGTTTGGTTTTTTTCCCATAGGTCAGCACCTCTCCCAGTTAAATACATAATATTTGATAAGAAAGGTTAGCAAAGAGAAGGGAAAAAATGACCTTGATCTTTTGAGCTAAATGTAGGTTCATATGTATATTCCACCAGTGACTTTTAAGTTGATGGAACTTTGCAATAGCCATAGGTCTCCTCAGTTCAGTGAGCAGAAGCAAAACTTGTGCTGCTTTGCATAATGCATTGGGAAACAAGATCAACTAAAATGACTGGCAGAAAACCACAACAACCGTCTATAAAAGGAGGCAGAGAAGTCTACAGGGCACATAAGCAATTTATTAAAATACATTACATTTAAATAAAAAGCTTTAGCAAATAACTGTAGACAGAGCATTAAATGGAATTAAAGAGAAATAATTTTGACTTAATCATTAATTTACTCTTACCTTTCAGATGCTAATCTTAATCCATCTAAAATATTTTAGGAGCATCAATTGCCAATGAGAATCACAGGATCCTGTGCTCCCCCAACCAGCTCTTCACTCTCCTAGGCTGTCCATAGACTAGAACTTACTACTTATATATTAGAACTTACTACACCTTGTGGATCCTCTCAGTGTCTTCATCCATTTCAAGCCCAGGCTACTGCAGCTCTCAGTACTCACCAGAGCCACATTATGAGTTATTTTAGTTGATCCCCACCTGTGAACATGTGTATTTATGTATTAGAACCTGATGTTTTTTCAAAAGACAGATTTGGAGAAATCCATTTTTGCAGTGTTCATCAAGTAGCCCAAATATGCTGATCTAAGCTGACATCATCTGGGGATATGTTTCCTTGATATCCATTTTTAGCATATGGTTATACCTTGAGAAATTCACAGGTCAATATTTCCTAATATTTCCTAAATCTCCTAATATTTCCTAATATTTCATTAGTTAGGCTGGCCCTTCTCTTGCTGCTTGTATAGTAGAAAGAACCTGTGTTGCAGCAGTTCCAGCCATATAATCAAAATTTGCCAGATATTTTGAAGCATCCTTCCTTACAGTTGCATCTTCACTATCACTGCAGAGCAAGACTGAAAGACTGATGGGACTGGTTGAAACTGATTTTAGACAACTGGACAAAGCTGTTTGGCATGAGTCTTGGATAAGAACTTGGACTAGATATTGAGGATTGCATTTCCTCTTCCAGTGGAGAGTTCATGTTAAATTTTTATTAATAAAGCTTTTAATGGAAGGCATGATTGGTGGTAGTGTAAATCTCCAATTATTGGTAGTAAATGTTGATTAGATCCAACTATACGTGTCTTCAGACATGGGCCTTGCTGCCATGATGCAGAGCCAGGATTCCAGCAGTGGCACTGTTTCCCTCCTGTGCTGATCTGAGACAAAGATATTGGGCTGGTTAGTTAGAGGTATAGTTGTGGAAGTAAGCAAAACTATGATTTGCAGTCCTGGAATCATAAGCCTGGAAGTTGAGCAGAAGGGAAACTGTGATTCCAGAAACAGTCTCAAGAAGAAATGTGTAAGGGTTGCTGCTTTAATGTCCATGGGTCTTTTGACTTCAAGCGATGGTGTCAGCCTACACAATTAGGTGTGGCTTCAGACCTGCTTGAAAGCACACCTTTCTCCCTAAGTCAAACAAACTCTTGGGTGACATCAATACAAACAAATTAAATGGTAGCAGAGCCTGTTGGTTGGCTTTCAGGCCAACTGACATGTCTAACCCTGTCCACGCTATTAAACTTTCCCAGTCTCCAGAAAATGGAGGCTAAGTCTAAACTGCCTATTGGTAGATAGCTGTCTCTGGCCTGAGCCAACCCCTGAATCATGGTCAGGAATTGTTTGGGATCATGCTACTTGGAATAGGACGAAACCAAGACAGAGCTTTCCTTCACTCATGAGGCACAACGTCAGATAACAGGTCTGCAGACATGAAGAAGTAAAAATGATCAAAGGTAATTTATTCCATCTTCTGATTTGAGGGAATTTTAAACATTATACTCAGAAAAAAAATCTGTGAAGAGTATTCCACAGCCCATAGACCTTCTGTTTGTTTGCCAAATTATCTTTGCATAATATTTCTCTTAAATCTTCTTTGCTGCAAGTTTGAATTGCATTGCAACAATTTATTGCATTGCGTAGTAAAGTGCATAGATAATAATGATGATCAGATTTGTAACAAAGTGTTTACTGGTTGAAAACATATCAGACACTTTGCACTGAGAGAAGGAAGAGTTGCATGACAGCAGCCATCTACAGCTAAGTGAGTCTCCCTGGAAACCCTTGATGGATGATGAAAGGAAACAAGTGCTTCTATGACGTAATTAATCTCATTTCAACACACACATCTGAAATAGATTAATCACTTCCTGGAGATGCTGACATCTCTTCACTGACTCCTAAAAGAGTATAGATGAGTCACTCTGACATTTGCCACTATATTTTCCTGTAGTTTGAGGAACTGATTCAGTTCCTTCAAGCAAACTTTCTTCACAGCATTTTAATGCTTTTTTTTGTCACTTTCCTTTGTACTCTTTCAAATTTGTCTTAACTAGATCGTGTTTTCCAAAGTAGCACACTCTACTCAAGAGGAGACTTCAGCATGCAACAACTCCATTGATGCAGCTCAGAAAAAATAATTTTTCCCAACTGTTTTGTTTTGTTTGTGGCTTGATGCAATTTTGAGATTATCTCACTCCAGTTCTTGGGCAATAGTGCAATGTTAGCACTTTTCCCATCTCCCCAAATTTTCCTTCTATGATAAGAATTATTAGTAATTGCAAGTATTGCAGCCAAGTTCTTCTTACATTATCTTGAGCACTAGCTATGATTTCTTCCACTGGATTTGATACTCCACATTACCTCTCTTACCTGGGGATAAGAAGTTTGTTATCCTCATACTATACTGCTACTTCACTGTGCTTCTTTCTAAACAAATGAAAATATGCACACTGAAAATCTCACATCCTTATTAGTCATTCTAATCATCATAATTAGTTTATGACTGCTGGGATTTCTTCTATCCCTGACCCTTCACAAGACATATGTTGTCAGCCCTGCATATGAAGCGGTGGTTTTTTTGTTTTTTTTTNGAAGATAGTCTGTATGAAAAGAGAGCTGTCTTATGGAGTTCCCAGGTTCAGAATTCATTCCCAGTCATGACTGCTGCATGGCATCCTGAAGGGGTTATTCTTTTGTAACCTTTTCTGGGTACTTTCTGGTTTGAGTAGGGGACCAGCAGAGATAACAAAGAAATGAGAATGAACCATGAAGAAAACTGATAAACAGGAAGATCTAAAGTTGGATGGCAAGACACAAAATTATAAACCAAAATAAGAACAACTAGGATTAAAATGTGTAAAGTAGATCAGCTCTTCTTCCCATTTCATAATAGAAAAAGGGACTAGTCTAGGATTTGAAAAGACGAACTGCTGAAAGGAAACATGTATCAGGTATCACTAGGAGTGTTAAGACTTCATGTATCTTTTAAATGGTGAATACTTTATCACAGGGTATCATTATGCAAGGTGCAGAGAAGGAGTGGTCACACAGGATGAGAACACCCAGAGTTTAAACAGCTAGTGTTGCAAGGACACACTTCTCTGGGAGACAAATCATCCCAGATCTTCCTACTGTGTGATTTACACATCTTTTACACCTCTGGAGCTGGACATTGTGAAAGGGCAGGGCAGCCTTGACACCAAGTAATATCATTCTGACATTCTATCCCTCCTTATTGCACACTTATTGATAGCATTTATGTGCGTGTGTTTGTGTGTGTGTATCTCAAAACTCCATTGAAACAGATAAATTTTTCTGTTTATGGATGCTAATCAAGAAAACTTGGTCCCTGAGTCACACTGGAAGCTGAAGTACTTTGTTCAGCCCTTTTTTTTTGCTTTTAAAAGCAAACCTGACACAAAATATTGTTGGTTTGGTTTTGTTTGGGGCTTTTAGTTTGCTTGTTTTAAGGAAAGTAATTATACACAGATGGAGGAACAATTGAAATTTCCCCACTGGATATTAACAATGCTAAATTTGCATGTGTACATCTTGAATTAGTTGCTATCAATTAGAAAAGAGAACGTTATTTTCTAGCCACTAAAGACATTAATCTGAGCAGGATCCAGAGGAAACACAGAAGTAAACAAATAATTCAAACTACTTAACATTTGCTCATGGACTATGTTGTTTTATGGCTAATAAATAAGGTTCAAATAATGAATGCGTAATTGATTGGTTTTGGGTTTTATTGCATTTGCCACCCACTGTTAGTAGCTAGATAAATCTTAGAGCAGCAACCAACACCAGCAGGACCTGAAAACATTCACTATGGAATGAATGAAAGTCTCAAAGCCTGTCTTAGGGAACAGCACAATAACTTTTCCTACCAAAAAATTATTGTGTTTCAGACAATTACTATGTTTTAGACAATTAGCAAACAAGAAAGTGAGGGTGAAAAAACACAACAAATCTCATTGCAAACCTCTCTTTAAACTGGGAAATTAGAGAATTAGCAGTGAAACTGCAGAGCTTTTCATCTTGGTGTAGCTGGATTTAGTATCAGACTGGCTGAAGGAAGTTACTCACTGTTTTCCTCCCATTTGCTTAATCACTGATGTAACACCAGTTTTCACTGGCAAGGCAGCAATGTATTTCTGGTTTAGGTGGTTCACCATGCTCTGATTGATGGAGTGGCCTCACATCACTTCTTCAGTGCTGGTCAGAGCAATCTGCACTATCCACTTCCATCTTCTTCCTTATTATGGCTCAATGTGGCCTCCTACTTTAAAAGACAATTGGAAGACACAAATTAGTCAGGTAGTGAACAGGATGGGGAAAAAAGAGAGAATGCTACATTAACAAGTGGCTGTATCTCCATCAGCTAAAGAAATACAAAACAATACCCGAATTAGTATCATCCACCTTCCCCTACTCCCCTAAATACTCATCTTTAATGTCTAAGATGGGTTTTCAAGGAATAAGTAAACTGCAAGTAAAGGTGCTTTGTGAAACCTTGCTCACTTCTGGAAAGGGATTCTCTGTGCAGGATGCCAATGCGGCTGCAGGAAAAAATTGACAGAAGTTCATAATGCAGTTGTTACCACAAGAGATGAAATGGCAACACAAAGAGTTGGTAAGTAGACAGAATCAGAAGTTTCAGTGTACTGGGATAGGAGCTGAATACATTAAAGGTGTCCTAAAGAGAATAAACACCATGTTTTATAGTAAAAACACAGTGGATTATATGGGCAAATGCATGAGAAAGGAAGTTTAGAGCAGCATGTCAACTGAAAAGGCAGCACTGGAAGGGCTAGAAAGGGAGCTTCTGCTGCATGAAAGGTTATTTTCAGAGGGGCTTTAGAGAAAGAGATTATAGGATTATTTGGCCACAGATTGAATGCAAGTAACCAGCTAGAGGAATTGTCTCTAGGCTATGGACTAAGAAAAAAGAACATCTAAGCAGTTACAATAGGTGTGACACTGGAAGAGGTGAATTAACAGTCAGGAAGCTCATTATTCAAATGAATATGGACAAACTTAAAGGTGATGCTCATATGGGAACACTCTGTTCGGTCAGGCAGCATAAATATGCATAGAACACTGTCCAGTCACCTTCTCACCTTGAAATAAGCCGTGCAACTTAAAAGTGTGTAGTCTCCACAACGCAATGCTGAAGCTAAATCTGCAGAGACAAGAAATCTGGTGAGATGTGCATTGCAGAATGTTAGTCAGAGCTACTCACAGCACTCAAATGGCAGCATGAGGCTCTTCATTTTGAGATGCAATGAGTGTCAGCAGATCCAGCACTGTCACTTGACTGACCTTGCAGAAAAAAAAAAGGTAGTAAAAAACCCCTAGGCAGTGGGAAGGGAATTCCCAGTTCCAGATTCAAACATACAGGTCAAAAGCTACTGATAATTTTCTCTTTGAGCTACCAAACCTAAAAGACTAATCTCCTTGTGAGTGAATGTCATAGGGAGTATATTGAAATACACAAAATGAAAATCACACAAGAGAGGAATTACCCTTCCTAGAGAGGAGATGACTCCACTGACAAAAAATTAATCAATTCTATGAGAATAACCATGGCAAGAACACATCTTGGTCAGACTAATTAAAAAAAAAATTAGACCACCATGAATCTGCTAGAGATGAACGATCTCTGTTTCTTACCCAAACTGAAACTTCTGACTGTACGTTGCCGAGGTGTCAGATTTAAAAAAATAAAAATCAAATCATCTGAAAGCAGCTTAAAGATCATCCTGCTCAGAGATAGGTATGACCGATCCGTGCTTGAGCAAAGCCTCCTGTGCGGGAAGCCTGAGCCCGTGGCAGCTTTGAGAGGAGCTTTTCGCTGCCATCTAATGGTAAACTGGGAGAAGAGAAAAATCACACTGTGGTCGTCACCCCCTCTGAACATTTTGGTTATAATTACAGTTCCATATAATTAAAGCAGGATTAATCATTCCAAACCTCATTTTTGCTTTTTTTAATTAAAAAATGCACATCCTGACCGAGGCTGGGAGTTCCCTTTCATGGCCCTTCAACTCTGTGGCACAGAGGGAGCCTGACAACAAGAAGACCTGGGAGACACTGAAGTTCTTCTACAGGTGAGGGCTCAATGAATCCTGGCAGGGGGAAAAAAAATCCCAAAAAACCTTGGCAGGCATCTACTTTCATGACTGAGATGTAATAATAGCATGATGTACCTTCCAACTAGTACAACTGGAACAGTTTGCCTCATAGCTGGACCAGGAAATTAAGCAAGTGTAACAGAGGCGATCTCTCTGTTTGGGATTGCAAAATGATGAGATAAATCACATTCATGATGCCTGTTCATGCCAACAAAGTCACATTTCCTCTGCATCTGATTAACTTCTGCTTCAGCGAGATGCAACTATATCATCATATTTTAAAATATAAAAGATGGGGCGACTTGAGGCATACTCTTTACCTTGCCTTTCAATATGAAGGTGTAAAAAGGATGTGTGATGCCTGAATAACATAGAAAGGCACTAATACTTATATTTTTGTTTACTAAGAGTAAGTGAACTTCACTCTCAGCAATGTTGGATCATGACTTTAATCCTACATGAGACAAATCAAATTCCAAAAGATTTGAAGGGAATGAGGTGTATGGAAACATAGGCTTGAGGTGGTTTTTGTTAGGTTATGGCTGGGAAGTTTTTTTCCTCCTTAGAGAAGGTAGCATTTCTGCTCAGGGAATCCACACTGCTCTTGACATTCTTGTCTGTTCTGACTCACTAAGTGCCACTATGAACACAGGAAAGTTACTCTTATTGACCCTTTTTTCCCCCCTCAGTAGGTATGTACGTACATCTTACGATATACAGACGGAAAGTGCTAAAGGAGTTAGAGGCTATATTCTCAAATGAAATTGGTCAGAATCTCACAGACCTTGGCAGTGGAACATTCAAAATACATAAAGACACAAAGGTGTTCAGAGATTTCTTCCTAGCAAAGTTTCTAAAGAGGGGAAATAGTTTTGCCCATGGAAATAGAATTGCTCCATGACCAGATATCCCTGGCAAAAAAACCTCCCATTCAAACATTTTGTGACAAAATTTATACAGGTGTAAAATTAAGCAAACACTTATAATGCCCACGCTAATTGCACAGTTGCTCTACAGCAGTAGTTCTGCAGTTATATCACTTTTCAGACTTGCCAGTATTTTTCCAAGGGATGACTGGTCTCTCAGGTGAGGTGGCTGGCATTTTGAAGCAGAACTGTAAAGTTGAGGATCTTTTCCATCTGCCAAAATTACCCTGAACCTTGTGCAGACACTTACATCAGGGCAAGATCCCACCAATATGGTTGCATTCTGTGTCTGTTCTGTATGGATACAGAGAATTCCCCAAATGCTGAGAAATCAGAGCATTCAGAAGCACCAAGAGACTGCTGCACAGCATAGAGAAATCTGAGAGAAGGAAGAAGAGGGGATGGATCTCTCCCACTTTCTGAGCTCCAAAGAGAAGGAATTATGAATTACCACCAGTAATGGAGATACAGAGTAAAAGAGGGAGATGTAATGTGAAGGAAAGTAAGACAGATAAGGGGAAACGCAGGCCACAGTGGGGTTTGGATTAGATTGTCATGGTGACCAAGCACTTCAAATCAATCTATGGTTGGAAAACTCGTGCATCTGCTGGCATGATTTCCCCAGTGAGAGATTTTCATGTTTTTCTGGTTCAGGCATGTGGTGAGAGCACGAGGGGCTGAAAACACAGAAAAAATTTCCCTAGAAAGCTGGGAAAATTACAGTGGGAAAGAACTCCAGCGTATCTCGGTGGGAGACCATCGGTGGCTGGCCCAATCTTCCAGCAGAGCACAGGGCAGAGGCTGGCCCAAGCACAGAGGGCTCCTCCCGTGGAACCCCCCGGTATGCTGAAGAGGGATCGGCAGGACACCCGCTCCAGCCTGCTGCCCTCCTGCCTCTCCCAGCTCCCTCCAGCGTCTGCTCCCAAACCGGTCGGCACAGCGTGCAGAAGGGGGGAGGACGCCAAGAGGATGGAGGCAGGCTTTTCTCGGCGGTGCCAACTATTAGGTCACGAAGCAACAGGCAGAAAATGATGCACAGGAAGTTTCGCTGGCACACGAGGAAGAACTCCTTTATTGCTCGGGTAACCGAGCACTGGAACAGGTTGCTCAGAGAGCTAGTGGAGTGTCCTTCATTGGAGATCCTCGACAACTGCCTGGACACAATCCTGTGCCCTGTGCTCTGGGATGACCCTGCTTGAGCAGGAAGGTTGGACCAGACGAGCCACTGGACCCACTGTGGTGCCTTCCAACCTTGTCCATTCCGTGATTATGTCAGAGGGTCCTCGGCTCGCAGACCGGCGGGCGCGGGGAGAACGAGCAGCCCCCGCGCCGCCCGTCCCGCCCCGGGGCGCGGAGCGGGTCCGCCGGGGCCCGGCCCCGGCAGAGGGCGCCGAGCCGGGGCTGCGGCGGCTCCGGCTCCGCCTCCGGCGGGCGGGCGAGCGGCGGCGCGGGGACGGCAGCGCGGCCCGGGCCCGAGGCGCCCGCGGCACCCAGGTAACGCCGCGCCCCGCGGGCCGCCCCTGCGGCGGGGCCGGGCCGGGCGCGCCCGCGGCTCCGAGGTGGCAGGGCCGGGCCCGGCGGCGGCCGGCGGCGGGCGGGCGGGGGGGCGGCGGCCGGGCCCGTGCGGCCTCCCGGGGCAGCCGCCAGGGAAGGCGGGGCCGCCCGGTCCCGCCGCTACCGAGCGCCGCCACGGCGGGTCAGGGGCCGGGGGGTGCCGGGCGAGGCTCTGCCCGCCCCAGGGTTCCAGCGAGGCGGGGAGGCCGCGCTTCCTGAGCGGGCCGGGCCACGGCCCTCCCGGCCCGCTTGTACCCGTTGGCCAGCGCGGAACAAACTAAGGTCGAGTGCTAAAAAGAAGCAATAATATTTGTTTACACGTTCAATAACTGTTGGAATTTGCCCCCGAACTGAGGAGAGGCCTGCATCTTCTGCGATCGTTGTACCGTCCTACAGTTCAAACTATATGTCATATGTTTTAAGTTCACATATTTTGATACAAGAGAAAAAAGCCAGTGGAGGTGTGGTTATTTTTATTTGGCCAGAAATTGCCGGCATTGATCAGGGCTTTTTTCTCAACCGCAAACACCACCTCATTTCATGTTTCGGCCGGGGTCACTTGGGTGCGGGGAAACCAAACCAATCCCGTAAGGAAACACGTGTTTCCATGGATCACAGTAAAAGCCAGCGCAGCACCCAGCTAGCAGGGACTGCAAAACAGTTTCTGAGAGCGTTGAAAGACATCTGGGGTGTTTTGGGGTTATTTCCATGTACTTGTCCCAGGTTAGAGAGAGGAGCAGCAGCACCGGGGGGCTTACACGTGAGCCTGCTGTTGCCGGTGTCACTCCTGCAGGGTGTCGCTCCTGGTGCGGTACAGAGCCGTGTTATTTCCCCCGAGCACCACCACGGCGCCAGTTCCCATTTGGAGAAACAGGGGGGGACATTGTGCAGCGCTTTGCCATGACATGAGTGTTGTGGTCCAAGCAGAAACTGAGGTTAAGCAGCTTTCGGCTTTTCTGGATTTGCTTGCTTGCAGTGTTCAGCAACTTGCTTGTATTGACAATGACTCATGATAAATAGAGATCTGCCTGTGCTTTTTATGACATGGATAGCGGCGTTTCTATGTATTTTGTGAATTGTATTTCAGATATAGGGAGGAAAATGCCACAAATATGTTTGGACAGTTAATGTTGAACAGCTAAAAGGAATTACAGAGTATTCCACTGGGCTTTTCTGCATTTGTTTCTCATCTGGTGCCTTAGCTCATTGTAGTGTTGGGCAGTATTTGAGAAAGTCAGATCATAAAGCCACCTAAAGCCTTGTGCATTATGGGGAACTGGATTCTCATCTTTTTGTAGTAACTGTTATGCCATATGTGGGGAAATCCTTCCAATCCATCAGAGCAGTTGCTCATTTTTACATATGAATATTTCTTTTTTTTTTTTTAGGTTATGCTATGACTGGCTTCAGACTCCCCATCAGCACTTTCAGAAAACTAAATGTCTGGTTTGGACTTTGGGAGAAATTTCCCTCAAATAAACTGTATCCCACTTGGAGGAGAAGCTTGTTCTGTAGCTGTCAAGCAAGCACAGTAAACTACAGAAGATGTTTCATTTTTTCCCCAGTCAGACTCAGTGCACTAAGACTCTCACCAGAATATATCTCCGTACTTTCTCTGCGGAGCAAAAGCAGCAAAAGCTCTAAAAGGAGCAGACAAAGTGTACAAGAAGAGGAGGAAGAAGAGGATGAAGATGAAAGTCATTTGGAAGATGAATTTGAAAATGACCCCCACGTAGTAAAAGATTACAAGGATCTTGAAAAAGTCGTGCAGTCTCTTCGATATGACGTGATCTTGAAAGCTGGTCTAGACATGGCAAGAAAGTAAGTACAGAAGAAACAGCTTGCTAGTGGAAAGATGTCATGCATCTAAAATTTGACTTTTGGTAACCTTTTATTGCTGGGATAACTCAGTATTTGTGAGGTTTTTTGGTTTTTTTTGGTGTGGCTTTTTTGACTCTCTAAATATATGTTTTGGATGTATGGATGTTCCTGTTTATTTCACCCTACTTCCCTGAAACAGCCTGATTTTGTTTTTCCCTGTCTGCAGTATTTCTAAGATTGCTGAGGAGGCATTTTGTCACTATTTATTTAAAATTAAGAAAATGCAAAATGCTGTACTGAGTAATAGGAAGAGGTCTAATTTGAGTTTGAGGGAATAAAATAATGCACTCTTTAATGAATGGAGAAATAGAGGATGGTAAGTATAAGTTTCCCAGGTCCACCAGGTGAATGTGCAGTCTATAAATGTATCATAGTGTTTGATCTAATGCAACCTGCAGAAGTCTGATATCACTGTTGTTAGAACAGAGTATTAGTATAACTTGATCACTTACAAATTATTAAACTGGCTGGTGCAGGAAAGAGGACATTATTCATTGGATATTCAGGAGACAGATCTCCAGAAACAGCTTTTCTGGCATAGAGCAGCTGTATGCTATTACTTCATTTAATATCTGTAAAAGACCTTCTCTTTTCTTCCAGTTCAAGTCTGTCCTGACCTTAAATGAACGTGTCCTTTACACACAAATTAGAGTTGTGGAAATGTGCCTTGCCTGTGAATGGTGGTGTTGTGTTTCTGCAAAGGAAAAATTGCATTTTGTTTGCTGCACACTGTAACTGCAATAAAACCTTGTTTTTTTTCAGTAAAGTAGAAGATGCATTCTACAATAATGAACTCAGGCTGAATGGAGAAAAACTATGGAAGAAAAGTAGAACTGTAAGAGTTTTTATTTTTTTTTAAATATAATACAAGAAAATAGCTAAGGCATGATCTTCCTCTAGATCACTCTGCAAAGGTGAATGCACAGCCTTGCTAACACATCCACCTGGGGGGGATGGTGTGACTATGGTTCCCTGTGTAAAGCCTTATTCCCTAAGGCAGACAGGAAACTGGTGTGGTTGGAGAGTCAAATCTAAGGCTGAAAGTCAGGAGAAGGCAGCAAGGACAGAACATTTTAAGTTGCTGAAGGAAGTGATGATATGTATGCAAGGTTGATAAAGTAGGAATGATTAAATCTGAGATATTGGTGGAGCAGACACATGATTAAAGAAAAAGAGGAGGTTTGATGATAGAAAGGGATTGAAACTGGGGTAGCTGAGGGAAGGTTGTTTTACCTGTAACAGAGCACACAGGAGCACAGTTAGGAGAGAGCCAGAAGGGTCACCAGACATGTCTGCTAACCCTTTCTTTACGTGAGGGTGATCCTCGGTGGTGGCTGATTTCATCAAAGGGCAATACGATGAGAAGTTTTGATTCCTGATCCCAGAGAGTTAAGGCTGGTTTATGAGAGGTGTACTGCATCTGTGACCTTTGAGAGGAGCACAGGCAGTTGCTGAGCACTCTGCTCTTTGAAACACTTTAAACTGTTTTAAAGGCAGGAGGAGGAACTTTGCATTTTGCTGGTTTTGTGTCTGTGTTGACAGAAAAAGATTGTTGGGAAGCACACTTGAGGAAGAAAAGACATACATGAAATCTTTTTCAGAGAGTTAGGTGTTGGTTTTGTAACACGGAGGGTGAAGCTCCTGGCAGGGAAGGTCATGAGACAAGTAATTGCGTATTGCCACGGCCTTCCTAGAAGTTCATAGCTGGAGGATCTATAATAGGTCTGGTATTGGCTGCCTTCCTCCTGTGAGATAAGAATATTAAGTGGAAAGAAAGGAAGATTGCGGGCATTTGTTTTCCCCAGGGAATATTTATAATCTCTCATCTTCTCTTTCTGTTTCTAGGTGAAACTTGGTGACACACTGGATCTCATAATAGGTGAAGATAAAGAAACAGGAACTGCTGTAGTTATGCGGGTAGTCTTAAAAAAATTATCTGACAAAACTGAAAGTGAAAAATACAAAGTCATTTTGAGGCGCTGGAAAAACTTAAAAGTGCCCAAGCAGGATGTACTTAAGTAACAAGAGATTGCATGTGGCAGCATAAGATTTTTGCAGAAAAACATATTTTTTTGTTAAATATGAATTTTGGTTGAACAAAATTACAGTACCCTTTTTTAAGGGCTTGTGTCAGAATGTTATCTCACCCTCCTGCGTACATCAATAATCATGCAATAAAGCCTGTCACTTTTTGCTGTTAGCTTTGTTTTGTGGTACTGTAAGTTAAAAGATCCAACACTTACATTTCCAGGAAGTTTCTTATAAATAATGAACCAATAAAGACTGATCTGATCACTATTTAATTGCTGTCAAATTTTGTTAATCAGAAAGGTTACATTAAAGCTGATATCACATGAAGCAACATGGCTTTCTTTGTTTTATTTCTATATTCATGAAATAGTTAGGGCTAAACCCCTCAATTATGTAAAATTGCTTCCTTTTTCATTATTTAATCTTGATTAAAGGTTAACAGTACCAACTTCATGCTTACATATGCTGCTGCTGTACCCAGAATACAGCAGGATACTGATTGCAGTGGCATATTTCTAAGCAGGAAAACTTCATGGTGACAGAGAATCATAGAATCAGAATAGTTTATGTTGAAAAGACAAGATCATTGAATCAGCTATTAACCCGTCACTGCCAAGCCCATCACTAAATTGTGTCTCTAAGTGCCACATCTACGTGCCATTTAAATACCTCCAGGGATGGTGACTCCACCACTTCCCTGGGCAGCCTGTTCAATTGCTTGGGAACCCTTTCAGCGAAGAAGTCTTTCCTAATGTCCCATCTAAGATTCACCTGGTGCAACTTGAGGCTGTTTCCCCTTGTCAAATCACTTGTTGTCTGGGAGAAGAGACTATCCCCATTCCCCATCACTCTCTGGGCCCAGCCATCCAGACAGGTTTTTACCCAGTGAACTGTGCACCTGTCCAAGCCATAAGCAGCCAGTTTCTCAAGGAGAATGCTGTGGAAACTTGTCAAAAGCTTTACTAAAGTCCACGAAGACAACATCGAAGACAAGATCGAAGACAACATTGGCAGCCTTTCCCTCATCTGTCAAGGAGGTTGCTTTATCACAGATGGAGAGTTCCAGCCAAAGCTCTCTGTTCAGCCAGGCTAGTCTTCTCTCCAGGTGTGTCAGGAAGTTGTGAGTAAATCATGACAGTGACACACTCTTCTCATGGAGAAGACAGATCAGTAGTAGCTGATTGTAGTACCGCTGACTTTTACTGTTTAACTAACCATGCATTTCATCTTCCTAGATGAAATCTCAGAATCATGTATTAATTTCATTGTGGCATTTAGGTATTTATTTAATACTTAGGCATTGTAAGGAGCTGAGTAAAGGTCAGACCATACTGGGGTGAGAAGCTGACGTCTGTATTAATTCAGGAAAATACTGTCACTTAGGACAGGCATCTCAGGAATAACCACTTGCACTGGTGACAATAAACATGTGCTTCCTCCAACAGAACTTGTTGGATGAACTGTGAAGCAAGCAGATTTTTTGTTGTTTACATATGTTTAGACAGCCACACACAGGTGTGTGTCTGCACTAAAGCTGCCCAGTAGGAGCAGGTAGCTACTGTTCTTCCAGTCTGGGTCTGCTCCCAGTCTAGTCTGGAGAGCCTAGAAGGACAATGATAGCCCTAAAGAGGCAGCAGGAGCATTTTCCAGGACACTTTTTCTTTCATGCCAACAGCTACTCAATAGCTGTGTTTAAGCAGTGTGTACCTCTCCATAGCCTCAAAGTGATGGCTGCTGAGTGAAGGATTTAAAATAATTTCTTGCTTTCTTCAGGCATAGCTGAAATGTGTGCTGGTTTGGTTTTTGGTTTTGTTTTGGCCTGTTTGTTGGTTTGTTTTCTGTTTAGTTTTGTTTTGGTTTTAATTTGGTTGGGGTTTAGCTTTTTATTTTGTTTTGCTTGGTTTGGGGTTTTTTTTCTGATTGTGTAGATGTTTAAAGATGCAGATGCATGTCTAGCTGTTGATTTACAGGCATAGTGACCTTAAAAAAAAATGGTTAAGAGGACATGATCCTGGAAAGATTCCCATGGGGATTTTGGTGATCCTTACTCTGCAGAAGTGAAGGGACTCTGCAGAGCAAGCACCCAGAGGAAGACAGCAGGCTATACTTTCATTGTGGGCATTGCTGTCACCACTGTTGGAGCTTGTACCAGCTGCTACGGAAATAAATGAGATGCATTCTCTGTTCCCCAATTCTACTTATTCCTGCTATTCTAAGTGGCTGCCATAATCTCCAGGGGTGCTGAGAGAAACAAGTAGAGAGGTGTGTTGTAATATGTCTGTGAGCTCCAGCTGCTGGTCAGCAACCTGTCAAATGCTTGTCAGCATGTACACACCACCTGTCACCTCCACCAGTAGTGCCTTACACCAGAGCATGCAGGACCAGAGGAAGATCCCACTTAAAAAATGCCAGGAATGCTCTGGGGCTTGGGAATAGCTAAGGTATGGATGTGAAGAAATTCACTTTCTGAAAGGGTCTGTTCTGTGCAGAATAAAAACAGTAGCAACAACAAAAGAGTTAACACCTTTCTGCCACCCAAGATGAGCAAGGAAGTTGCATCCCAGAGAGCCATTAACATAAGAAAGAGCACTTAGCAAGGTAATTTCTTGAATTGGACGGAATATAAATACAGTATTACACCAAAAAGTTAATTTTTGACTTCTGGAAAAGCCTTTTGGAAACTAAAGACAAGAGCACAAGCAATCAAGGCCTATCCTGTTCCTAATGTCCTTGACAGGACAAGGGCACTGGTTCTAAACTGAAAGAGGATAGATTTACGTTGGATATAGTTGGGGTTTTTCTGTTTGAGTTTTTTTGTTGTGGGTTTTTTTTTGGTTTTTTTTTTTTTGGGTTTTTTTAATGTTGAAGGTGGTGAGACACTGAAACAAGTTGTCCAAAGAAATTGGGGATCCCCACATCCCTGTAAGTCTTCAAGGCCAAGTTGGATGGGGTTTTTAGCAACCTGGTCTGGTGGAAGGTGTCCCTGCCCATGGCAGGGAGTTGGAACTAGATGATCTTTAGAGGTCCTGTCCAGCTCAAATCATTCTGTGATTATGACTGCCACCAAAACCAGGTCCCCACTGACAGTGGAAGGTAGAAACAGGCTTTCATAAGTTTTAAGTGTTAATCCACCAGTGGTACGAGCTAAGGAAAAGAAACGCAGACTTCCTAAGGAGTCTTGTGATGCGTGAGACAGCCCTCTGTGGTTTCAGGATTGAAATGGTTGGGGAGGGAACTGTACCCATGTGCTTCAAAATAGAAAGCTTCAGTCACAAGGCAGGGTGATCTCAGAGGAAAACTATGACAGCAGGAAGGTGAGTAGCAGTTCTGCTTGGCTACATTGATCTGTCCTGGATAAAAGCTTCTCTACTGATCAGACCTTTTTATTGGGGTCAGACACTGCTAAGCAGGTTGCACTTGTTTCTGCAGCCTTTAAACATCATGTGAGCTAAAACTGTGACCCAAAGAAGGGTCAGCAAGGGCAGCATGTGTTCTGGGAGGTGTAGGAACAGGCAAGTCACATGCAGTTTTTGCTGGACTTTCAGGGGGCATGTAAAGCACACATAAACTGATCTGGGAATCAACCAACTCTGTGTGGTGGAAGAACTATATGAAAGGGCTTCTTCATGGAGAAACTGCTGAGAGGTGGAAAGTGTGGACAGCTTGAGAAGAGACTGACAAGTTCACAGGACACTGCCCAGATGATTGTGCTGTCCAAGCCACCTCTGCATTAATCACAGGCAAATCCAACTTGATGCTGGATGTCAAGGCATGCACCTGGAATGTCCAGCCTGCTTGCCCTTGCACCAATGGATGATCTGATACAATGACTTTGCCTGGTCTCCTAAGAGGCAAGACACCGTCAGACTGTGTCCCTGGCACAGCCTGCAGCATTACACAGCTGCAGAATCTGCTGCACGTGGCCAGCCTGCATTATGGAGCAGGGCATGGGACAGAGAGCCCTATGAAGGGTTAGTGGGGAATTGCTCCCACAGGAGTTGGACTTGGGTCTGGCAGAAGAGAGCCTGGTCAACTAAAGAGGCATATACTGACACTCCTGAAGAGGTTCTGAGTAGTGCTGCCCACAGACTGACAGAGGGAGGCAGGGTGTATTCCCCAACCCCTCAGGCCACATACAATTATTTTTATTTAGAACAGAAAAGCACCAAAATGTTTCTGGTGAGGAGTTGGTTTTGGGGTTTTGTTAGTTGGTTGGCTTGGTTTTTTTGTTGTTTTATTTCTTGGGGTTGGTTGTTTTTTTTCCTGTAATGGCATGTCAGAACAGGACAGCCTGCCTTCGGCACCCACCAAATTACAGCACTCATCATGGAAGGAAAAGGAATGCAAAGGGATGCCTGTGAGCCATGCACATCTGAGCACTACTGAAGCTAAAATTCATTGGTTTCCAGTGCTTCTGCATACAGACAAGCACTACAGGGAGCGAGACCCTCCTTTGTTTGAACTCTTCGAACAAGGATAGGGATCAAGAGACAAGAAACATTACATAACACCTAACTCTTGGTTTTATACAGATTTCAAATGTAGGATGCAATCCTACCCCAAGTGACTCATTCCCAGTGCTGACAGGTACCTTACGATTTTCTTCTCACAGGAAACATTTGTAGACCTCGCTAACACAGCACCATATGAGGTAACCTAAATGGGACATTCCTGAAAGGATAACAATTACTGGAATATTCTGCCTTCCAGAGAAGTGAGCACTAACACACAAGACTACAAAATGCCCCTGGAAACAAAGACAAACAGTTGCTTTGGTATAATGAAATTTGTGAAGGAAATTGGGAGTGATTACTTGACATTTGTGTGTGTTCTGTGTGTATAGATACTAATCTTCCTTCAATATCCACTAATAATTTGTTTCCATCTATTAACATCAATTTTAGTGTGATTGGACATGTAGTTATTTCACACATTTTATGACTGGGAAGTCAGCTTCACTAAATTTTAAAACAGAAATTCAGGAAAACATAGCTAAAATCATAGCTAAACACTGCTTGATTAAATTTCATCTTGGAGTGTGGGTAGAAAGGGGAGAAGTGAGAAAAGAACAGTTTTATTTCTCTTCTATTACAGTTCTTCCTTCTGAATTGTTAATCAAAGAAAAGTGGTCAGTGGGGACCAGAGTCCCATGATGGAATAGACAAGGAAATGGAGAAAGCAAGTCTGCTCATGTCACAGGCTTTCACAGCCATTAGCTAGAAATGACAGCATCCGGAAAATGACAAAAATGAAAAAGAATATAGTGGATAAAAATAATACAGTGTAAGGGCTAATCTTCTGTCAGTCAGATGAGCTACAAGGAAAATGTGAGTGTGATGGAAGTTTGGTTTTGTTAGGAATCATCTGCTTCTAGCACTGGAACTGGCAAAGCCAGGGCAGCTCCTTCAGCTGGCACTCTGCTGCAGGAGAGATGACCTCAGAACAAGATTTACGTGAGCTCTGACAAAGACAGGTAGTATGTATTCTGCAAGACACTTCTATAAGAAATTAAGATTATTACTACCAGTGAGAAATTTAGATGAATGAATTTTAGAGCAAAATGAGGATTGGAAAGCACTATTACCACTAGAAATGTATCTGTCTTAACATTTACTACAATAAAAAAGGAGGTAAGAAAGGATGAAGACAAATGTGTATTCCTTGCTTGTTCTGCCTTTCTTGGCAAAGTCAATTTTAAGAGAGAATTAAGAAGAAACTAAACCATCATTTCATCTATTCATTTTTATCAACTTCAGGCACATTAAAAAATATACTTGCAGAATGTTTCTGAGGAAAAATCTGTAACTCCATTGGTGCTGACTTGCAGTAATAATGAAAAAAAATCAGAAAGTCAAAGGCAGTAAAGAAATGTTTGCAATGACAGTGATGGAGTTTGTTTCATTTACTCAGAAAAACCTGCCACATTTGTTCTTCCATAAATTTTAAGTGCAATCAACTAAAATGTACTTTTGTAAGTAAGAACACTTGTCACTTTATGCCCTGTCCTCAAGGCAAGTTTAAGTCACTGAATTTTCCAGCTGTTCCACATTGCTTTAATCAGCAAAACAAATTCTGAATGAAAATAAATGATAAATAGAACCTGCACATTATTTTCTAGGCTTCTTGGGCTGTAGAATTCATTTTAGCCCCTTCCAGCACGCAACTAGACCTGGTGTGCCTTTGTAGAGCATTGAGCACACAATTCTGTTTCTCACTGCTACAACAGAAACACCAAACAATAACTGAAAAGAGACAAACAACAGGTTTTAAAAATGTACCTGGAAATAAATTATATGTATTCTGAAGATTTAAAAAGTCACAAACGTTTCTTAGAACATGAAATACTGTTGGCTGTACTGCATCAGCCTAACAAAGTGATTTCAAGTAAAGATTTTTCTCATTTGCCAACACATTTGCTGTTGATTCTATCACCTGAATATACTCAACAGGCAATAAACTGAGCTATACTTCACCTCTTTTGATGTGTTCTACATTTTTTACAGAACTTCTAAGGAAATGTTTAAGTTGTAGAAAATGTGAAAGATGCAAAAATAAGATGCAAAAAATAAAGAATAATGATACATATTACACTGCTTCTTTTAGAAAGCTTAGAAATGGGCTATTCAATACTTATTGAAAGCTGATCTATTTACACTGTAAGGAGTAGACACTTGATACCCACCTTAACTGGGTAGGTAGAAAGTAATGCTTATCCATAGGAAGTCAGTGTGCATGTGTATGTGCCCAACACTTCAATAAATATCTAGCAACCCTCCTATCACAGTTTGACTTCCAAAATTCTAAGTTTATTCCTTTAAACAGAAGTCTGAAAGACAGAATAATATTTTTAAATGGCTGCAGCAAACTGCCATGCTTTTTCCATGGTGTTTTCCTTTATGTATTTGTCTGAATAGCTAAGGTTAACTCAGACCTTAGCAGGAGATTTTATAGGAAAAAGAATCCTGCTTGTACCTGAACAATCACCAGACAACATTCCTCTTGTATGAAAATAATATACCTTTAATATATTTACAAGACTGACCAACTGGATGAAGTGGCTGTACTTCAGATGCACTGCAAGAGCTTTTGTTAGTGAACTATGCCACTAATTTTATGTCTGTATTTTCTTGATATCAATTATAAATCATACAATCAAATGAATCATTAAAGGGTTGTGAAGAGTTGGACAAAAGGAATGTACACAGCAATAAGAAAAAACGCAACAAAAATATTTTTATACCCAGTTTCAAAAATTATCATTTTTATGCTCAAAGTTGTCAAACTGGTTTTTTCACTACTTTTTAGATAATATCAATTGACTCATTTTTTGACTTAATATCAACATCTACAGTAAAAGCCAGTATGTCTCAAACTTGCATGCTAGCTAGTAACACCTATGCCTTGTATAGAAGTTCAATACATATCGAATTCTTCTGGGAGCTTTGACATCACTAAGTGGTGAAATTATAAGAAAATAAAATTGTATTTCTTACCTTTTGGCCAGCCATTTGCAACCACAAATTAAACAGCCGTTAAGATCTTCTGTAATTTTATATATCCCACAAAAGTGCACGTAAAAAAAAATTCACAGAGTTTCTAGGTAGCATACAATGACAAGAGAGACTTGGTTTCTGATACATTCAATTTGATAAATTTATGCACTAAAATGAACAGATGCAGACATTGTGGTATCAGTTCTTTATCTTTGGTAAAATGATTTCGATTTATTATAGCCGTATTTGCTCTGATATCCATTTTGTGTATGGTATTACTTAAACCAATGGGAAACATTTAAATGGATATAAACAGTATCAATGTGTTATTTAGTACATTCATGACTTTTTTCATACATTCTCTGAGAATGTTTCTAGCATATGGGCAAAATGAGCAAATGCTACTAACTATGATTTACTCCCAGTTTAACACAATACGTTTACTAGTTCTTGCCATTAGGAAAAACCATATTGTTTTCCTTTTAAAAGGATCAATATGAGTCTAAGAACAATAAATTCTAAAAATCTGAAGTAAAAATATCAAATATTTTGTACTTCCTTATAAATGCTAAAATATAAAATTACACTGGAACTGACTTAAAATTTGCTATGACCCATCTAAGTAAACAACAGAAAAGGACCACAGAGAACATCAACAATTGCTCCAAGGTGTTCCAGTGATGCTCTGTAGGCAACCACTGTCTTTACTGTATTAAGAATCCATATTTGACTCTCTCTTACCATTTCTATCAGTATTACATTTTTTTAAAAAAGAAAGGAAGTTTTAAAGTAGCACTCTCCAGTGACAAGTCATACAGCAAATCCATATTGACTTCTGGGCGGTCTTTGTTACACCTGAACATATTAATGATGCAAACTCGACCATACGAACCTAAGTTATACATACACAGTTATGTCTCCAAATAGCTACTAATTACACAAAATCAATTTGGCAAAGTGAGGGAGTCCCATATCCCTACACCTAAAATATCCAGATGCTGCTGCATTCATGGAAAGAATGAGTTACATTACCACAGCTCATATGCTGGGACCTTGAAGCACTGGATTTCACCACAAAACCAATCTTTGCACATACTTTTTATATATGCAATTCAATATCAACACTGGAAACCTTTGGAATCATGATTTTGATAGAAAGTAAGGTCTAAAAAATTTTTTAGTTCTTGTTTCAGGTCTTTTTGACGTTGCTGCTGCTTTTGCTGTTTTACCAACAGGGTGGCAAGCAGGTGGTGGGAGGACATTCCATGGGTATAGGCCTGGGTCTGTTCTGCTGGCTTTACTCACGATGAGCAATTATCAGTCACTCCAGCAGTTACACTGGACAAAACAATAACAGAACTCACAGGGGCAGAATAAAGCTTGTGGTGTCAATACAAAAAAACCCCATTCACACAGTGTCTATGCTCATGTCTCAATTCTTCAACAGGAAATCCTTGATTTTAGAAATAAAACCAACGTAACAGTCAAAAATGCAAATGACACACCATTCTGACCCACTCTTTGACATAGTATTGTAACATTCAGTACCTCAATATCATGAAGAACAAAACAAGTGTGAAGGTGCAGTTACTGTAGAAGCAAAGTCTAATATATTCTAATGATTTCCAATGAAAATGGCACTTTTAAATTTAAATTAAACTTAGTCTACACATTTCAAAATCCAAATTACTTAAAAATACTGTTCATAACGGTATAATGAAAAACTGCTCTTGAAGAGCACAACCATTAAAAAAGAATTCTTTATTATTAGAAAGTGATAGAAAAGAAAGATGCTGAAACGGGGAGTGGAGAAATAGTTTCGATACATGTATTTGCACCAGTGAATCTCATGCTCTCAGCGAGTCATTGATAGCTGTCACTGATGGTCTTTACCCATGTACAAATGTAGTCAGCCACTTCCCACTGCTGCGGTGCCAACAGAAATGCAACACACACACTGAAACGCAACAAATTTAGTGCTTGACTGTCCTACATGCTGAGAAACCTCAGCTCCTGACAGGCCCTTCAGTCTAAACCAAAGCATACCCTTGACAATAACTTAGTGGTCAAAGCCTTAGCAGTTTAAAGAGCCTGTCACTTTTTTTGCTTTTTTAGCTTTTTTCAGTATATCACACTTTTTTCTGTTAGGACGCCGGCACCTTTCATCGATGCTCGGTATACATTCATAATGCCACACTTCTTCCATTTTCTCCACAGGATAAACTGCCTCCACATAGTGACGGATCAGTCTCAGTCTGATGGGATCAAGCTGTTTTTTATTACAAGCACCTGAATGGTTGTACTGCAGTCTCAGATTCTCCGGAGTAAAGAGTTCAGGAAAGAGTCTTACGAGAAGCCTGGCAGCGAAGTTGCCGACAGACAGGCTCTGCTGCACTATCTCTCTTATCTCCTTATCCGACAGCAAATACAGAGAAGGCACAGGGAAGTCTGGATTAGGAACAACAAGTTCATCGAGTGGTATCTTGCAAAAATCCTTGCTACTTCTTTCCGGTGGCAGTGGCGGCCCTTCAAATTCTTCCCGAAATCTCTCAGGGTTTATTGCATAGGTGAGAAATTCCCTCCTGTCGGGCCCTGGCACGTGGATTTTCCTTTGCTGTTGGTACGAGCGCCTTTGCTCCGTATCTCTGCGTCGACACCTCTCATCAAGCTTCCCAACAAACTCCAATGTCCACACTCTGTCATTCTTTGCTCTGGGGTACAGTATCTGCACATAATGTCGAATTAATTTAATTCTAGTGGGGTCGAGCTGTTTCTTGCCTAAGGAGCCGCTACAGTTGTATTGCTTCCGTAAGTTTTCATGAGTAAATAGTTCAGGAAATAAGAGAACAAGCAATCGAGAGGCAAAGTTGCCTATGGAAAGACTGCTTTCATAGATGCTTTTAATCTGTTCTTTGTTCAATAGGTAATCCGGGACAGGGACATCAAAATCAGGAGGGGGAAAGTCAAGTTTGTCAAAATCTATGGGCACAAGCCAAATTTTTTTTGACCGTCTGCCAGGCTTTTCATATTCAAAACTGTCTTCCACTTTTATGATTGATACATCATCTGGTAAACTAGAAGAATCGTAACAGTCATCTCTCATCTGGTCACATTCACTTCCATCCATATACGTACTTTCAAGCTCATCATTTATTCGTTGAACACACTGCTGCAACCAGGCTTCTTCTTCTTGCACATCTGGAAAGTAAATTTCAGTGTACCTACGGATTATTTGAAGCCGATGAGGATCCAGCAGTTGTTTTCCAGAGTCTCCAAAGCAGCTGTACCTTTCAGCTAATTTTCTGTGGTCAAAGAGTTCTGGAAACAGTCTGTGTAACAAAAAAACAGAAAACTCCCCTGGTGAAGAAGCTTCATCTAAAAATTCATTGAGATCCTGAGCATCCAGCATGTAATCTGAGGCAATGACATTACTCCTGTCCAAGGACAAAGCTTCTTCCTGCTCTTTATCCTCCATAAAATGAGAGGATTCTACCTGCTCAGTCTCATAAAAACTGGATGATTGCACATTCTGCTGACTGTTTTCCATTTCCCTTTGAGCCCAAAATCTATTGAAAAAATCATTGACTTGAGGCAAACACTCCAGCTGCCACACAGCTGTATTCTTCACAGAAGGATAACAAACTTCCACATAGTTACGAATAAGCTGCAGATGAAGAGACTCAAGTTTCCTTTTGTTGAGAAAGCCACACGCGCTGCAGCTTCTGCCGAACTCATCATCACTGAAGAGCTCTGGAAAGAGCTGCACGAGCAACCGGCAAGCCAGGTCTCCGCCGGATGTGCTTTGATCCATGATTTGTTTGAGCTCTGCTGAAGTCAGCTGGTACTCCGGGGGAGGCTTGAAGTCAGCAACGGACTCTGCTGGACTGACTTGCTTTTTAATTCTGCTAACCTCCAGAGACAACAGGTCAACTTTACTGTGAAGCTGAGTCATATTGGTATTGAGGGTGTTCAGCGTGTAAAACATTTTCTGTATCAAAGAATATATATTTGATTCTGAATCTGCTGTGGCTGCTGCTACTGCAATGGCTGTGGCCGAGTCTCTTTTGCGTTGATCGTTCAAAGTCCGAATTTGTGAGGGACTGCTAGGGTTGATTTTTTCAAACAACTCGTAAGAAGCAAACTGCTCTGCTCCTGGTGGGTTCTTCTTCTCTGTGATTTTGTGTGAGATGCCATAGAGAGGTTTTTTATAAGATGGAGTGATTATGTCACTGAAGGATTCTTCTTCACAGAGCCATGTTACAATAGAATTCTTGTTCTTGTTGGGCTGCTCTGCATTTACCTGAGAGGGTGAGCCAGCATCTCTGTTCCTCATGTTTGACAGGGAGCCCTACAAATGAATAAATATTGTATTAGTAAGATTGCCTTAAAGATATTAGCTATAAATATGTGCTCCTTAAGCAGGCATTGTTACATAAATATGCAAAGTCAAATTTTCTCCAGAGGACTTGTGTTAAATAATAAAAAAATAATAAATTCACTAAGAAAAATAAAAATACAGTAAAGTATTATTTAGGTTTCCTTTTTATTTTCCTTTTTTTGGCTCATGGTTTTCTCCATGGAATAGAAATGTTATAGTAATTGCTAGTACTCTCTACCCACAGAGCTCTAATTACTCCCCCAAATTAAGTATCATTAGGCTTCACCTTGCATATGAGGATCTTGGACTGTAGAGAATTTGGGTGGCAACAAGTCAGCAACAGAGCCAAGAATAGCATCTACATTTTCTGACTCCTAGTCCTGTGACCTTGCAATTGCCTCCAACAACTGCATTTAACATTCCAGCACTCCCTTTAGGTTAGCTTTTGAGAATGTCACAAAGGCTATAAACCACAAAAAATATGCTTATTCTCTTTTTTCTGATGTGAAAGGTTTATATACACATTTTAAAAAAATCTTTATAATGGTGCAGAACTACTAAACAAATCCTAGAAATGACTAAATTTTTAAAAGGTATTCTATTCAAATAATAAAAAAGTGTGAAGTACCTTGGTAATATATCTTTTTAAAAAGGAAGCCTAACAAGATTTCTTTGTTTCTGAAAGGCAAGGAAGTTCAGACTCATGGATTTCTAACTTTCTAAATTATTTAAACTATACAAATTTATATATAATATAAAATCAGTAATGAATTTTTAAGGACTTCCTGTTCTCAGTTATTTGTAATTATTCCTTATTGCTTGAAATTGGAACCAGGCATTTTCATCATGTCACAGCAGATACGCAGGGCCTGGGTGATTTGGGGTTTTTTTTTGCAAACAGGTGGATATTGCAAATGATTTTTAAAAGTTAAGCAGATACAACAGAATCAAAATCCAACACACAGAATTTAAACATGAGAAAATACTCCCAGATTTGTATATGTTTCCATATTGAAACAATTTTCTTGGATTGTTCTTTAGAACATTAATTAGATAAAAAACTACAGAATTTGCATTCAAGTATTAAAACAAATGAAACACAGACTTCAGGCCTGAGCTGAGAGCCACCAGAAATTTGAAATTCTAGTGAAGATCCCATTATGTCCTACAGTGAAGGACTTGAATTAAGGTTTCTTTCTTAAGAAACAGAACTGTAACTCATGAAATCAATGTGGTCCCTATGTGTACTCACACTTGACATCTGCTTACTGCAGTGACAAATTTAATCCAATTATTTTTTAATTTCTAATGCAATGTATACTCAAAGGAGACTCAGAAAGAACAAGCTGGTTTCCACTCCAACTTTAGAAACCAGCACTCAACTAAACTGAATCTGTTTCCAAGTTCTGCTCTCACTCTCATCACTTCACCCTACATACAAAATCTTGCGTTTGCACATCCAAAGCTGTGTGGAGAGATAATCAAACGAAAACACAATGCCAAGGCGATGCACTTCAGTGTGCAGAATCCCTGGCTGCCACGGTGCCCAGGACACCTGACTTCCAGGTCCCATTTACAAGACTGTTCCACTCCAGTCCTACTCATACTAAAGCCAGAACAGTGACTGCTACAGAACTGTGAGCAGACTGAAATCCACATTGCGCCCACCTAACTGCAGGCTCCTAAGCTGGGACTGAAGCTGTCATACGCCACTCGGACTTGTCAGTGAAGAAACAGAGGTATTCCAGGTGGTAACAGAGCTCTCTGCCACACAGACATCACCTGAAAGCAGGCCATGAAAATCTCCACTGACAATAGGCACAATACTGCTCTGCAGTCAGGCACCCAAAGTGAATGACAAAGCTTTTTACTATTGCAGATCTAAAGAACAAAACAAAACATTTCCTACACAACCAGTAAGACCTACCACCTAAGTTGCTTTTCCATTAACACTCCTGTTAACTGACTATAACACATATTCCTTCAGAAACAGCATATGTCTCTTTCAATTCCTTCTGTACTACTAAAATACCTTGCTATTAAATAACTTGCCACAGGCCACCAGGTATCTGTCAGTTCTCATGTGACCTCCTGCTGTTTATTTTCCCTAATTAATGATATAATAAAACTTGGCAATATGAGGGTAATATCCATTAATGTGCACCCCACACACAAAGTCAGGTGAAATCAATATTAGAATGTGTATTAAAGAACATGAATTCATTATTTTGACAGCAAGATGGTCAAAGTTTGCAGTCTCAGTTTTGGACAAGGTACTCTGGAGCTCATGCTAAGAACTACAGATCTTTACTACAATGAACTTCTGCCTTTACTGATGCAGGTCCCAGTGGCTGGATCTGGCTGCAGGATGGATTTGCACTTCAGAAACACAAAACCAATGTTCTCCTAGCAGATGACAAAACATTTGGGCTTTAAAAATATTTAAGGATATTTTAGATCAGATGCATTCTCATTTTATTTTGCTTTTAATTATCTTGTCTATAGTTTCCATCTGGGAACAGCACTATCCACACCATAAATACATGGCTTTTGTAAATTCTCCAATTTAACTAATTACTTTTCTGTAACACCGATCTTTAAACATCCATGAATTTCAGATAATACTGCACCCATTTAAGATAAGCAGTTCCAATGTACTATCAAAAAAGAAGCAAAGATATTGTTCCATGAAACTCAATGTATTAAAGATAGTAGTGCTTTTCATACCTTTTATACTACAGTTGCAGAGCAAGTTTTTATGTTCTAAACATTTTATGAATATTTGCAAAGTGCAGTATTTTGCAAAACATGGACCAATACAAGAAATTGTGGAATAGGCTCTCACATTCTCTCTTGAAATCCTAAACCAAGTTTTAAAAGTCGATTAGTTATTGTTCTGTTCAATACTCGAGTCCATTTATGACCTTTGTTATGCTTAATGAACAAAGTCTAAACATCTGTAAGAATACAGCGCATAGTATTCAAACACAGGAGTAAAGAATAAATAATTACATGTGTAAGAGACATAGATTCCTTCAGACACATAAGAATATGGAAAAGTCTTGCACATAACTTTTTAAAACTTACAGTCTTCTACACTTTGTTTTTTAAAGAAAATCACGGAAAATTAATTCCTGATTATGAAGTGGCATTCAAATTTTTTTTTAAAAAGTGAAGTCTTCAGATAAAAAGTGATTTAGCAATATAATTACCAGCCCAGTAGAAGTACAGCTCTGTTTATATCATAGATAGATGCCTATGTGACGTGCAGCAAAAATATACAAGCACAACATTCCTTAAAACAATTAAGGTTTTTACACTGTTTAAATAGAAAGAGTTAATGAAGTCATGAATTAAGACAACATATTGGTTGTTTTAGGGAAGTAATTAACTTAAAAAATGCTGTTAAGATTGAGGACTATTTCTGGTTGGTTATTTAACTAAACATGCTGATTCACCGGGTCAGCCAAGAATGAATTTTCATCGTTATTACTGGGTCAACTTCTGATACTATAAATCCAAAGTTATAATTAATTTCAAACTAAATTTTAAAATTTATTAATGGCAAACAGGAAAATGCAAAGCAAGCACAGTTCAGAGACCATTATAAAGCTCTTTTAAGAATCTGAATGTAAGGAAAACAATTGTAAAAAGAAAAAGAGAAAGGAAAAGAAAGAAACCGTGTAATAAGATTAAAACCTACCTACCACAGGCATTCAGGGGAAAAAAACAGCCCTAAGAAGTCAGAGAGATGATAGTCAAGAAAAAGAATCACAGAGAACTATGGCTATAAAGGAGACATGAAATGTGCAAATACAACATAGAGTAACTGACTAGGTAGCAGAAGAGCAGAAAAGGATACGTGCATTAGGATAGGTCACAAACTAAATATAACCCAGGGCCTGAAGTTATTCAAAAGAGGATGAATTTGAATCTAGGTTATTTTAATAAAGTGCTGAGTGTGAAAAACAGGAGGTCATTATACAGCTCTAGAGGGTGGCAGGAGAGATGTGACTATCCAACACCAAACACTAGTCTTTCTGGACTCTCAAACAGAACAACAAAAATATAAGATGACTCCTGAAGAAGAGCTGAAAAAAAGAATTTTAATCACGGAAAGGAAGGACTGAGAGTGGACAACATCACACAAATTTTCCCACATGCAGAAGATTTTTATAGGAAGAGATGATCATTGCTCTCCCTACTGAAAGAACAACAACAAAAAGAAACTTGCTCAATTTCAGCAGAGATTAATTAAAATCTGCCATTGCTAGAGAGGCAAAACACAAGATCAGGATAAGGAAAAAGACTGGGCATCTCCTTCACTGGCTAAAGAAACATCTGGATTGTCCCAAGGGGGATGCCACATCAGATGCTGTAATACATTCCACTCTTGATATGGCTGAAAACTTCTGCATCCCTGTGTTTTTATCCTTCGAACAACACACTAATTTATACTGGTCTCACTGACATTAAATCTTTTATCACAGAAGAAAGAATTACAGCCTGATTCTACCACTCAGGATCCAGCTGAAGGACTGTGTGACATGAGAGGGACTGTTATCAGTCATGCCCAGTTACCCCAAATCACTGCCCCTTCCTATGTTATCTGCTGAACAACAAAAATATAATTCACATAAATGAATTAACCTATAACTGTAATTTATAAATATGATCACTCCCATGTTATTTAGAGAATACTCAGCTGTGTGCAAACTGGCTTAAGATTGGCCACAACAAACTCATTACCAATGCAAATTTACTTAAAAGACTATTCTACTTATAGCAGCAGTGAATTTAGCCTAAGAAATATGAACCAAAACATCACAGTCATGTATAGAGAAGTCACCTCTTGTGTAAAGCATCTCTTCTTCACGCTGGGTAAGGCATCCTGCTGGCCTCCTGACCCATCACAGCCAAGGGAGGTCTGTTTCCGTTTGTTGGAATCCTGTAGGCAAGTCACTGCACCATCCAGCGAGTGTTTCTCAGCAGATCTGGAAGTTACTGAGCAGTCTAGAGCTTCATCTTCATTTTCTGTTTCTACTTTTACATTTTTTTTAGGAATTTTTACTAAAAAAAGGAAAGGATTAGAAAGATAAAGCACCTTCTCCAGAAAGCCACGACATCCTTGCTGTAATGTTCTGTGGTTTGTTTCTTTTTATGAAAAATTGTTTTGAAGAACTTCATTATTTTTTATGACTTCTATGGCAAGTGTATATTGGGGCCACTTCAAAGTCAAATCATTCAGTTTTTCCAGCAAATTATAGTTTCTTCTCCAAAGAAGAATCTAAAGTATAAACAAATAATGTTACAGGAGGAAGATTTTTTTGGAGGGGAGGAAGGATGTAGAGCAGAAATAACTAAGGATGTAGAGTAGACTAACAAAGATAATGCCCTATTTTAAATAACTTTAAAAAAACATTAGTGTAATTTGTCTTGATCCAACTGCAATCTTTATTAGGTGACAAATGCTTTAAATCAACAAGTATTTTTGCCTGATCAAAAATTATACAAAGTATAGTATTTTACCTTCATCATCATCAGTGATTTCAGCTGAATTCATCTTCTATCTCACTAAAGAACAAAACAAAAACATAAAAATAAATACCAGCACCTTCTGGAATCAGGAAATATCTCCTCCTGTAATTACTTTTCATCTAAAAGTATTGAGTTAACAGCCCACAGACAACTCCCAGTCTTTCCAGTCTGTATGTTTGTAATAATTAGTTATTTTCAATAACCTTCATGGCCATCTACAGACCCGTCAGGAGGCAAACTACATTGTTGATAACATACAGCAGGTAGAGAACTATTTAAAACTATGTCTTTTTCTGGTATAGAAAAAAGTAAAAGTCATTCTAATCTTCTCTGTAAAGTGTCTTGGCAGTATATAAATGGAAGTTAACTGTCTTAAAGTCTTCACCCTGTACAAAATCACTATTATTACAGTCAAATGTTTTCATATTGTCCTTGTGGTTCACACAAAGTCATCATAGAAAGAAAACTCATCATAAACAGTAACATACATGCTGGAGTATGTTTATTTAAAAGTCTCTGATCTTTTGATATAAATTGCACCAATTCAAGCAGAATAATGCACACAGATAAGTCCTTTTTCTTTGTCAGCCTCTAAATAATGTGGGTTTTGTAGGGAAAAGCAAATATATGTATTATGCTAGCATGATTTTAGTGTTACTTCCCACATGAAAAACTCAGCTATATTTCAGTTTACTTGAAAAATAATTTTGCAAATTACTTGGGGGGCAAACATCAATCTCTGGATATGTTCCTAAAAGATATTCTAAATCTTTGGAGATCTACAAAGCAAACAACTTAATCAGATATCACTGACCCTTAGAGGGCACGCAGCTGCAAACTGACACTCTCAACTGGTGAGCGGGTGACTGGCAAACTGTCACGCTCTGCTCCTGCTCCTCTACCCACAGCATCGTGCTTACCTGGCCCCACAACATTATTGCTTTACAAGTGCAAGGCAATAAAACCAGTCAATCAAAAGTGTACATACAGCCCAGGAGTGGGAATGATAATGAAATTAATAAGGAAGATAGGGAGAGAAAGACACTGTTGTGGAGGGAGAAACAGTCCGTACCTCTCTCCTGAATAATGCTGAATAATAATATTTTTTTTACATCTCAAAATACTGTTAAAAAACTCTGTAAACACTTGAATGCTGTATAGATATGAATTCCAATTTGTAGAAAATTTGATGGCTGTAATGGTAACTATGAGGTTTCATTCTGGATTAGATTTTGTATGATTTACAATGGGTGGCACCCAAACAAAAGATGCAGAGTTTTAAATTACCAGCTTATACTGGGCCACCCTTGAAGCCAAGAAACTCTTTGATGTTTCCCTACATACAGGCCCCTATATACAGCCTTGTAAAGGGCATCCTCAAGGGGATAACATGAGATTGTCTTCATCCTCACACATAAAAATAAGTCTCTCTCAGTTGGACACAGAGCTACTACAAACCCCTCAGAAACCTACTCCTTTTACCCACCATAATTCCCTATTTCAGGACTTGCATTTATGAATCGATCCATATATCAATTATGCCAGCTTAACAGTACTATCATCATGTCACTTACATTTTTGCAAACTCTCTAGAGACATAACAGCATGAAACTAAGTGGCCCACACCAACTTCTAAACCACTTAGTAAGCCCTAATACAGGTCAAGTCCAGGTCTTACTAACTCAACAGTATTTATAGGTCTAGACAAAGCCACTACACCTCTCCATGAAAAATCCTAGAGCAGCCTACTTCTCACAGCACCACCAAAAAGCTCTCCTGACCTTAAGAAAATCCCATAGTCCTAATGGTTGTATTTTGCCCTGATACCCCACATACATTGATAGTCACTGCCTGGATCTTCCTTGCACTTTTCCACTCTGCACTCGGCTTGGCTCTGAGGGCTGTGCTACAAGACCAACACGTGCCAGTGCTGAAAGAGTGTGAGACATAGTCTTTTTGTGAGGGCTTGAGGTGACAGTAAGCAAATCTATCAATACCACTGCAAATGTATCAATACCAAATGGAAATCAAAATGATTTTTCAGATAATCCTAAACTGCTGTATCACAGCAAAACAGTTAACCACAAAGCTAGAAGAGAAGACTAAAAGGTGGCAGTGGATGGAACGATACAAAATATTTAGGAGGGAATATACAGAATTATATTTTCTTTCCAATTCCTGCTATTACTACTATTCAAATAGGAAGAATGCCTTAGAAGAATTCCTATCAGAGAATAAAATCAAACTGAAGGGAGAAGATAAATAAGATAAATATCTGAAGAGCCACTCTTTAACACTGGAAAAAAAGTGAAAATTAAAGCAAAGCAATGGTTAACTTTCTGAAGGAAACAACATCAGAAAGGCCAAAGCTACCCTGAATTCAGGTCAAATAATATTGAGTCAAAACATTGTTTCACAAATTCAAAATAGAGTGCTAACTTTTGAAATCTTTTGTTTTAATTTGAAAACTGACAGAATACAATTAAAAGTGAATAGTCAAAACCAGTGTCAGAACCAATGAGGCCTAGAAAGACTGTGTTCCATACCTGAACTCTCTGGTGCCAAAAAAAGCATGAGCTCCATTTTTTTTCATTTTTGGGAGCTCTAGTAATAATCTCTTTCCTTATATAGCTTTCTGTCTTCTTTGTGAGATTTGTAAGAACTCTGGTACTATAAGAAAATGAAGCACATCTAACACAGAACAGCTTCTGCTGAGACACAGGATCCAATTTTCCCTTTGATTTCCTGCCTTGCAGCCCCACCTGCTCCCTTGGTCAAGCATGGGTGCCCACCTTAACCTTCCATCTTGATAAACCGTCAGAAAACAACTCACTTCTTTTTTTTTCCGGGTCACTTTCCTTGTAATTCAGAGGTAAAGGCCCAGCTCAAGAGTATGCACAAGGTTTGGGTTGGAAAGGAGGAATTAAAACCTCTCCTCATACCTACAAGCTACTGGTTTGGTTCAGCTGTTTAGTGATACCTTATTTATTCCACCATCTCGCTTCAGATTTGGGTCACAGCAGACCCACAAGTGACTAGTGAGCCAACAAGGAGACTCCAACAGAACAATTGCATCATTGCTTCCACAAGAAATTAGGATTTATGGAAAGGGGCAAAGTCTGTACCTGTTCCTGAGTATGTCTGTGCATGCATGCCTTTATATGTAAGATTAACAATTTTGTTGCTTGTTTCAAGTCCACTAAAGATAAAACATTTCATATTCGTTAAAATACTGTTTGCTGTGCATCAGTACATATGAATAGTAATTATTTTCTCTTAAAAGAGGTAGCAGTGTCAAAGTATGTTTTGAGGTAGCATTCTGACCCAGACTGTGAGAATAAGCAAAGCTGGAGTACAAAAAAAAAAAAAGTCTAAAAGATCTTGGGGCAAAATACTGCAAAAAGCAATTGAGTAAGAAATACATACAGCAAAGCACATATCCAACAGTTGTTCCTTGTCATGTTGAGTATACAAAACGTATTTCAATCTTACATGTACTTTTTTCAAAACGTAAGATAAATATACTTATCATCCTCAGCCTAATAATTACTCAATACTCTCTAGAGGACAGCTGTTACCAAGTTCTAGGAAAGACTGAACACTCTGTGCTGAAGCTGGGAGCCCACACCTGCAACCGTGACTGGCAGAGCAACCAGCCTTGGCAGCTTTATCTTGCTGGGATACATATAGATGCTGAACTACATCCTGTTTTCTAGTGAATCCTCTGGAAAAAAGATTCCAAAACAAACCAAACACCTACAGCAGCAGCTATGTCAATAGGTAGATCCAAGGGAGTAGGGAAAGAAGGGGGGTCCTGGCATATCTTGTCTGTCACTACTGAACAAATTCCCTTCCCACAGATGCAGATGCACGGCTCTCCCTTCTCTTCAGACTAGGCAATGAACAAGACAGTTCAATGAGGGGACTTTACACTCCCCACTTCGATTTCTCTCACTTAGACATCTGCCTCTATTCCACAATTATACCAAGCCATGACACTTAACTGCACTGTTGTTTCACTTCGGTAACAACATTCCACACTGAAATGGTATTAGCCATGGTTAACAGAGAAGCTCAATGTATAGGGCAGTGCTGGCAGTTCCAAAGTATGGAAGAACACCTTAAAAACAAGGTTTTGGAATGCTTCTCTGTGCATTTAGTATTAACAACCACCCTGATACTGCTTTTGCATGCAGAACGAACCATGGGATCCATTTACCAAAAATGCACCTACCCAAAATATGCGCTGAAGCCTCATGGATTTAAAGCACTGGGGTACAAAAGATTTTATGAGTAATGGAGGAAATTGCAACTCATACTTGGAATGTATTTCAGTCTCATATAATCTAGTATAATGCATACTGCTACTTAAAAGTAGCATAAAGGTGTATCTTGTAACTGATACACAAAACAAAACTGAATCTAAGTGATTCATAAGTTAAATCTTCCCACAATGTGCATTCTCCTTCTCCTGTTTACCACCTAACAATTACTCGTGTTTGCCTTGGAGGATGCTTTCCTGACCCCTCTGATTTTGACCATTATAAAAGCACAATGCAGGGAGAAAAGATTCTGCTCATAATGTAAAATAAAGGCAGTTCTCTGCCTTTGCAATCATTCTTAATAAAGTCTGACTGATCATTTTCATATCCTGACTTAAAAATGGAACGAAAAAATTCCACCAGAAAAAAACACTGCTGTCCTGCTGTTTGTAAGTAAAGAAGTAACTCTGTACTCTTTGACCTCCCATATACTAAGTTCTGACAAATGAAAAAAAAGTGTGAAAACCACATAGGAAAGTATAAAACTGTACACGTGCTGCATGTGGAAAGTAATTCAGGTTTCATCACACTTCTTAATGCTAATCATAAATGAAAATTAACCACTACCTTAAACAAGACGCTAAATAATAAAACAACAATAATGTTATCAATTTTATAGAAGCTTGCTGTTTAGAATTAACTCCTCGCATAACACTGCACTGTTCAGTTCACTAACGCATGGTAAATGTGTAGAAGCTGCTTCTCGGATGCACATCGTCCCACTACGTATTTTAGCTTCTTTATGTAAGTTGGCAGGAATGTCCCTAATTCTTCATCACTGACTACAAGAATGCGATAAAAAACACATGGATTGAGACATTGTGTATTAAGTTTATTCCCTTTAAAGCCTCACGGTGGTACACTGCTTCATATATAAAACTCAGGTCATGATGGAAGGTGTTCTTTCTTGAGTGCTGCTTCTCAAGAGGTCAACTGTTCTTTTACATTTTGGGCAAACATTAAGACATACACGTTTGCTAGTAACATTAAATATGTGTTTGATAACGTGGAATAAACTGATCAGTTTCCCTAGCCTTCAGCTTATGGTGAAAGATACAACACCCCCTCTTACAGCATATGTATCCTAATAAAGTTAAATAAATGAGAGCCAAAAAAAGAGCTGACCTTTTAAGGAGATGACAGTAGCTAAATTTTACAGGATGTGTACATTGAACTGCTGTTTAACAGCCAAAATTACCACCTTCTCTTACACATACCATCCTGTAACAGGACTTTATCACAAAATTGCAATGGTATTACACTACGAGCCAATCAAAGCCACTGTACATATATTCTCAACAAGTGACAATGATTAATCAATTAATCTCAGTGAACATTCAAGTGTCTGGGATCCTCTCCCTGCATCTGAGTCTCTCCCTGTATTTCATAACATGCACTGAGTGAACCACAGAAAGCAACCAATGCTTCCCATGGGAAGTCCAGAGCCTTGAAAGCTGGTGTTGGTAGGTGGAAGCAGTCCCATTCCACGCAGCAGGTGAGCAGAGGGCTGCTTTAAGCGCCTGGCAACGGTGTGGAACTCTGTCCCTCGTGACATTTTAGAAGACTGATTCCTACAGAACAGCTGGAAATAATGAGAGGAAACAACAGTTCTCAACACCCAGCTCTACAGTCCCAGAGTCGAAAAGGACTGGAGGCGTGTGCCCTCTGCTCAGGCTGCCCAGGAGCTGCCTCCTGTTCAGGGTATGTGCTGCTTTCCAGGCTGTCTTTGGAAAGTTCTCCTGCTGGGCTGAGAAACAAACCTAGAGAACTGCGAGTTCTGCCTTCTGCTTTGGGTGCCAAGTAATCTGCATCTTTTATTTCCTAGCTGCAGCACGGGGTTCAATAATTTCAATATTGCAATTATCCTCAGGGTAGATTTGATTCCTCCAATTTGTAAAAAACAATGCAACTGAAATTCAATTCAACTACATTAGATGTAAATACCACTCCAAGACAGAGCCAGAAAATATATTTCTTAGAGGCAATGTTTGCCTTTTGTTCAGATCTATGGGCCAGTGATTTGACTTCAGATTTTACATAGTTTTGACAAGGCCTTATAAATTTTGAAGAAGCAGAGGGTTGAAGAAGTCAAATTCCTGAAACTGCCTTAATAAAAAAAACCTACCAAACAAAAAACAGGTAACTTACTTGAAACCACCCATCTTAAAGAAACTGAGATCTGAATGTTGCCTCATTTGACTGAGCAAAGAGCAAAATGCAAGTAGACAGCATATCAAACACTAAAAGCAAATGCTTTCTACTCTATTCATTTTGAGGTAGTAGAGCGCTGCAGCGTTATTTCTGAATAAAATTTGTTCTTCATATCCAGTACTGACACTTGTAATATTAAGTACTGCAGAAAACAGTATTCCAACATTACAAGCATTCTGACTACCAATACATGAACAGTGAGTTCTAAAACTACAAAGAAAAAGATTTTAAGGAACCAGCAGATGTTGGAAGTACTACTCTTATGGAGAATAAAAATCCCTATACTTAACATAGTTTGAAAACCTCTTTTGCTGCCCTGTGGAGGGTATGAAGCCTCAGGTCTCCACTGAAGCCAGCCTGCAACAAGGGTATTTTTCCAGTAGGACTTAGAGGGCATGTTCTTAATTTGGGTCTTTCGTATTTTGTTTTAATTAAGTTGATTATGTAGATTAAAAAAACCAAAATCACTCCTCTCGGTTTTCCCACAATTTGCCTAAAACTGAAGTTTTCTCAATCTGTCCTCTGTACTTTACCAAACAGCAATTTAATCTTGCAGGGGTCAGCAAAACACCAACCTGGTTTATTTCCAACAGTAATGCATGAATTTGTCTTCAATCACGTGTTTTCCACTGGTCTATTAAAAACATTTTACTTTCCTCTCTCCCCTCTCACTCTGCTTTTATTGTAAAATACTATTCCATCTGAACTTTGTGCAGTTTAAATTCTCCTCCAAACTGCATTCAGCTTACGTTTATTTTTATCCACTGAACTTACCCAAACTATGAAAATACTTAGCAAAGATAAAAATTCAGTTGGTCCAATGCTGAGTTTGATTTAGCAGGAGAGAAGAAAAAAAAGTACCTGCATATATGGGGTAATTAATTGTTTTATGACATGTACATCATTCAAGCTGGAAAGAGGGAAAAGGTTTCTCTTTCCCTGTTGAGACGTCTCTGCCCCATGGGTCAGGCATACACTGTGTTTATAGGTGGCAGCGACAAACCCTACTCACACTCCAACCCAAAAAAACTCTGGGACTGCGTCAACGCTATGTGGGAGCCGTCACATGGCTGTTGGCCTGCCGCCGGCTCGCATTCTGCTGGTTCAGAGTTTGTTCCCTTCTATTTACAAAGGGCTGTGTGGACACACCGCGGGGAAAAGTAGGGTAGAGGCAGCGGGCGACCAGGGCAGGGGAAGCGGGCGGTGATGGGGGCAGGGGGAGCGAGCGGTGATCTGGGCGGAGGCAGCGCAGGGGAGCCGCGGGTGACCTGGGGGAAGATGATCGGGGCAGAGGCGGCCCGTGCCCCCGCAGTGCCCTTCACCGGGCCCCTCAGAGCGCGATCCAGCAAGGACCGGCACGAATTCCAGCGCAACCACCCGCCCGCCGCTCCTCCCGCCGTGCACGATAGGACAGGCGGGACCCTGACCCCGGCCCTGGCTCCCGGGGGACGCGTGGCCCCGCGAAGCCCCGGGGCGGTGCCCGGGCGGGCCCGTGGCGGGGAGGGCCGGTGCCGGTGCCCGTCAGCGCGCGCGCGGCCGGGGCTCCCCCCGCGCCCACCGAGGGGCGGCGGAGCGGCCGCCACGTGGGAGCGGCGCGCGCGGCGGCGGCAGCGCGAGGCCCCGCCCGGGGGCGGGCGCTGCGGCGGGGGACGCCCCGCGCGCCCCGCACGCGGCGCGGCCGCGGCCGCTTCCGCGGTCAGACCCACGAGCCCGAGGCGGAGGCGGCGGTTGGTGCTTCCGGTCCGAACCCTGCCCGGGCGGATCTATGTGGCCGGCGCGCGGGGGAGGGGGGGGGAAGGGGTTAAGGTGAGGCTGGAGGTGACGGCGGCGTGACCGTTCCACTGTCCCCNCGCCCGTCCCCGCCAGCGGCGGCAGCGAGACTTACCTCTGCTCCGCGCGAGGCCACGGGAGCCCCGGGGCGGCGGGGGCGGCTGGAGCGGCCGCCGCTGGAGCCCGCGCTTCCCCCCCGCTCTTTGTGTGCGAGGGTCCGCGCGCTGCGCTCTCGCGTGACGTGACGGGACCGTGTGTCATTTCCGCACAAGGACACCGAGCCCCGACCCGCCGCGGCCAGCGCCACCCGCCGCCCCGGGGCAGGGGCAGGGGAGGGAGGGAGCGGGGGTGGGGGGGAGAGCGGCCCGCTCCTCCCCCGTCCCCTGGCTCCCCACCCCCCGCCCTCCCCGGCGCTGCCACTGGGAACGCGCGCGGTTCCCACTGGAGACCCCGCGCGCCCCCGCTCCGCGCGCGCCCCGCCGCCCCCTCGGTGCCGCGCGGGCAGAGGCCCCGCCGCCGAGGGGGCCGCGCGCTCGCCCCGCGACACACCCTCCCCGGGACCCCGCGTCCGCACGTGGGGCCGCCGCCGCTCAGGGACACGGCCCCGCGTGACGGGGCCGAGGACCTGAGGGGCCGGGGCGCGTTCGCTGCCGGCGGCCACCGCCGCATGGAAAACGCGCTCCCCCCCACCGCCCTCCCCCGCCCTTACGCGGCCGGGCCGCTCCTCGCGGTCTCGCGTGGACGCGGCGCCCGCGCGCTCCGCAGAGTCAGGCGCGGGCCGCGCACGTGCGCGCGCGGGGGGGACGCGTGTCCACGGCAGGTGGCGGCGAGCACGTGGCCGCGCGGGCACACGGTTCCGCATCCCCCCCGCGCGCCTTCCCAACACCCACCCGCCACTCGCGTCCCGCCACCGCCAGGCTGCGACAAAACCGGGGGGATCCGGGTCATCCCCAGGCAGAGCCGGGCTCCGGCCGGGCCGGCGGAGGGACTGCCCGGCAGTTCCCAAGACCCCGGCCGCGGGCGCACCGATCCTGTAAATCCGTCCCCACGCCAGCGTGCCCGCGGGTCAGCCCGGGGCAGCCCTGCGGGCGGAGCTGGGGAACGCGCCGAGAGCTCCTCGCACACACGGGCTCTGACACGCAGCCCCTGCCCGGCCCGGCAGGCTCCGGCCCCCGGCGCTGCCCGGAGCTGGAGGGACCCGTGGGAGCGCTGCTCGCCAGCCTTTATGTGACCTTAACGCGGGTTTCTGTGCATAGCGCCAAGTAGGAAACCACCGGCGTTTGGTGCTGCGTTAGGCTTAAGCCTGTACTTTAAAAAAAAAAAAAAAAAAAAGTTACTTTAGTAAGTTGGTTTAATTCAGATCCAGGGTTTTTCCCACGCTGGTTAAACACAAGACCGCTTCCATACTCCGCGTTTGGGGGGCAGATGGCAGCAGTGATTTATAAAACAGACATTGCATTCTTTTTTAATTAAGTATCCTTGTAGATTTTATCTTCCCTGAAATTGACAGGAGCACATAAGACATTACATTAGTCTGCCAAATCATACGTGCCCTTTCAGCTAACAGCTCGGAGAAAACCAAACCGTTTCCCAAAGATTAGAAAATAAAATGGGTTTTGTAACTTATGGCCAGTTCTGGCAGTTATGTTTTTTGGCTATATGTAACATACCTTTGGAACTTGGCAGCTTTGCGTGAAATGTTTTACTTACACAATGAACCCGGCCAGTGCTGCCGTTCCTAATAAATAGATTAATTTTGCTGTTAATAAAAGTACCCAGCCAAGTGCTCTAATTATATTGTAATTGCTTTACTTTTTTTTTTTTCCCCTCCAGAGTAAAAGAAGTTCAGTCTAAAGATGTTTATAAAAGGTGTTTATTATGAAATAAGTAGGTGAGGGCTGATACTGCCATGAAAGATGATGGATTCTGTGTAGGATGAAGGATGTATCCGATAGAAGTTACAAGCCAAATACACACCATACAAGTGGCAAGTCAGTGTGAAGGTAGAACTCGTGAGCTCTGAGCAGTGCTGTGAATGTAACAGATAAATAAACCTTTGGTTTGTTATTTCAGACTTTTTTTTTAATTCAAAAGCAATACAAAGACATGTAAGTCAACTGAGAAATAACTGGAAAAAAAATCTCAGATAAGTCTTCTGCCCCATAAATAGCTCTGCACTTTCCTAGTCACATGCTGTTTCCTCCGAACTGAACAATACAAAGAGTGCCTCTTAAAATAAAAAATCCTCACCATTTCACATTTTTGGCACTTTCTTTAGAAGCAGTTCTCTAAAATTCTGTTCTTCCACTTATGTCGCTCTTCTAAATTTAGCATTTGGGACTTTTGGTATGTTTACAGTGTCATATTCCATGAATAATCCTAACAGATAATAGTTTGTTGATTTTAACTTTGACTGCTCCTTTTATTATTGCTGTTGATAGACAGCTGCTAAGGAGCCCTTAAAAGCGGGAACTACCAGCATTGTAACTCCTCCGATGAATCACTCCAAGGAAGGATACATTTATTAACAAGACAAGTGTTCTGCTGTTAGCGCATCATTCTCTCTTTGGAGATAAAGAGCACTTCCTGCGAACTTTTCTGAGCCATGATCAGGCAACTTTAGAGCATAGTTTGCCCCCTCCCTTTATTTTAAGAATAATTGAGGCTTTTCTTAAAGGGTACTATGTTTTAGCACCTGGCCCAGCTGCTAAGTAGCGCTAGAGCTCAGCTGGATTTTACTTGAATGCTTTACTTAGTGGGACTAAGGAAAGGCAACCATAAGGCAAGAGCAAGCCGGTGGAATCCCAAACTCAAATTCAGAGCCCTTGAGAAAATACCTTGCCAGTTTGAACTCCACCTCATTTCTGCTCTATAGTGCTGGCCTGAGGCATTGTAGCTACTAGGGACTCAAGCCCAGGAGGAGACCTGAAGGGCCTCAGCTAAGCATAAAGTAGCACGAGCATATTGTTGCAATAACAGTATTCAATGGAAAGGGAGCGAGCCAAGTTGTCTCCAGGCAATGCAGGTAGCAAGCTTAGATTGGCTTCCCAGCCAGACAAGTCCCATTTCTTTTCACCATTTGAACTTGTGCTACACACGTCATTTATTGAAGTGTTCATCTTCCCCCCAGTTTGTGCCTTTGGCTCAAAAGCCACTCTGTGACACTGCGGCAATCTCTGAAAAATTCCAGGTCACCGGGGAGGGGAGTAGTGGTGCAAGAGAACTCTTCAGTAAAAAAATCACCACTGCTCTTGAATACAATGGGCCATTACTGACTTGACCAAACTGCAGCGAGACTTCTGTCATGTCACCAACACCGATGTGCTCAGGAAGCCCAGGGAAGCTGAAAGCACTGTTGGCTCTTGTATGGAGTTCTCTACAAGTGGAATCTATGGCAGATCCCTAGACCTTGTAGAAACACTAAGGTGGCAGCCCTCTCCAGAGAATGCCTTCTATGAGTTAGTTCAAAGGATCTAGTCGGCTTGAGATTCCCCTGGGCGGGGGTGAGGAACCACGGTGGCTGGCAGGGAGGTGGCAGAGCTGGCAGTGCTTGTCCCTGAGCTGGGACTCAGAACAGCTCCATGTGCTTGGTGCTTGGTACGACAACAAGGAACAGAAGAATGAACCTAAATTTAGAAGCCTTTTTGCTTGCTGTGCTGCTTTGGGATAAGCAAGAATCCAACTTGAAACCTTCAGCAAGGCTTCTTTCTTGTAGATCTTTGCAATAACCTACAGCACTCAGTAGGCAGAGATGTGGCATGAGATGTCAAAAGCACTTTCTGCAGGAACTAATTTTGGCAGTTTCATTCTGTAAAAAGTATTGCTATGGTACTCGTACATCGTCTATCACTTCACCACATCTTGAAACTAGGCCACCTTGCTGCCAGACGCAAGAGTCATGGAGCCCGGAAAGAAAGGAGATGAGAAACAGTGGGGTGTGGGGCCAGTTCCTTGAAACTTACATTCATTTTATGTTAAGACTCTAATCAGAAAACAAGCCCCTTGTGCAAAAAGACAAGCCCATACCGGTAACCAGACTTCTTTCTGCTGATCTTGGGATGATTTTCAGGGATTCCTGTGTTGCTGGCCACACTGTGTGCAGCCGGCAGGAGAGGTGCCCCCTCTTGCAAGCCAGCCCAGAGCCAAGCGGCTCTTTTCTGGAATACAGTGCAATTCCTTAACCGGAGTGTGGTTCCAGCCTTTGCTGGAAGGGTGCTTGTCCCTGGGGACAGCCAGGTGGATGGAGCCTCATATTTACTGCGGGTTCCTGCGGCTGGCTCGGGCTCAGCTGGGCGGGATGGAACGGGCAGGATTGCCCTCTAGAGGGACGTCAGGGGGTCCGCGGGTGTCCGGCTGGAGCTCCAACGGTGTCAGGAGTCAGGAACTGACTCACCCAAATCGGGCAGATACTTAAATCAGGCAGCTTGGAAGTCACCTTAAATTATTTAGGCATGTATTTGACATAAATAAACTTCAAAAAGACTGAATGAATTAGGGGAAGGAAAAAAAAATAAAGGAAGAATAAAGGAAGAATGCAGGTTCCAAAATCATCTGCCTTGAATTAAAAGGGTCTGAAAGGCACCATTAAAAAATCAGTCCAACTAACTCATCCGATTTGCAGTAAAATGTGTTCTGCAATCCAAAGTTTATAAAACTAAAATATTTAATGGCAACTAAAGCAACTTGGTAACAAACTTTGCATACCTCCATGCTCTTCATAGCCAGTCCAACTGAAAGGACGTGTATGGACACATTGCACAGGAATATTTGGAGCCTCTGCTGGCCCACAGGCAACAATACTGAACAAGTAGCATGCTGGGGGCAATATCCATACATTGCTGTAACCCAGGCAGAGATGAACAGTGGCAGACATCTGAACTTTATTTATATTTTTAAACTTCCTGTGGCTGCAAGCAGTGTTGGAGGGTTCTGCCAGCAAAATACTACACTAGTTGGGAAACACTGGTTTTGAGTGCCAGTTAATATAATTGCCTTTTTTTTTCCTCAAGAAACAGAATTGTTACATGATACTCTGTTTGTTTTTTTTTTAAATTTTGTAGCAACACTTCTTGTTCTTACCTACAATGATAGATGCCAATGGAAACTTCAAAATTTGCAGTTTAGCTAGACTTTCATAGAGATGGGCAAGATGTATAATTGTGTTGCTTACTGAATCAAGGATAACAAAATAGAGAATATAAATGGCATCTTTGGATTTTAAAAACAAGTTGGTTCATCTCCAAGTGCGTGTGGGTTGGAAATCTTAAGAGCTTACCTCACAGAGAAAAAAGTTTCAAAAAAATGAACACTCATTATAAGAAAACCCTTTTCTAGCCTGAAGTAGCACCAGAGTGTACTGGCAAGATAGCAGATATATAACACTTGAGCACTAAAGGAAGAAGAATTTTATATAAAAGCTTAAAATAAAAATCAGATCGAAGCCAAAGTGGAAGAGTAGAACAGAAAAGTAAAGGAGTGTCAGGAATAGAGTAACTCAACCCAGTGAGCAACCTAAATTCTTCTGTGCTGCAGCAGTTTACTTAGACATCAGTTGCATCCATAACTGTTTAAAAACTGACAAATCTGAGCAACTTCACTCTTGGAAGCCTAAGTGTCTTTTAATCTCTTGGAAATGAAATTGCAGTTCTCTTTACTCTGTGTTAGTTCAGCCAAGAACTGTGGCATGGTGCGCTATTTCACAGCTTTGCATTTAAAAAGAAGTAATGCCCACTTAATGCAAAGTCATCCTATTATCGACACCACAACTAACTCTGAACGATCAAACATTTATCCCACAAAGGTCTGTTTGCCAAGTTCTGTTTTACATCCAGAAGAAGTAAACACACTGGAAAGTCTTTTCTCCCCAAGGACATTTTTGTTTGGTTTTTTTTGTTGTTGTTGTTGTTGGGGTTGGTTTTTTTTTGGGGGGGGGGGGTGTCCATAAACATCTGTTTTTCTTAAAGTAGCAATATTCAGATTGTAGGAATCCTCTTTGTTTTGGGTCCTGAAACTGAAACAGCCTTTTTAGGTTTTTCGAGGTCCAGCTTCTTCTGTCATGGCCAATGTGTTACACAGTCCTTTTCACAAAAAAAAAAGGCATTGTCTTAGAAGCAGCTAAGGATCCTCCCTTCTGGGTCTTTACCTTCACTACTGTTGGGAAGCTACTCCTGAACCTTGCTCTTTGGGTGGTTAGGAATCTTCCCTTCTGAATTTGCATTAACATGGATCTCTGGCTCATGGCTGCTTGATGCCGTAATCCACCTAGCTATTACTCATCTAGTATAACCTAGTCATACCTTACAGTAGTGCCTTAGAGAACTGTCATGAAATCAAAAGGTGAATGCCTTTTATCCAACTAGAATTTCCCTTTGATATTGGTGAAAATTCAACCTGGACTGAATTTTTAATAAAAATTGTAGGCGTGGGGACCTGGGTTTACAAGAAGAAAAAACCCACCTGCTTAGTAGTTATTGCTACAATAGAATGTGATTGAAAGCAATTACTTTTCATAAAAGTTTATGTAAGAAATACTTCTAATCATTAACAATGTGACCACTTTTAGCAGCAGCAGTCATCTTTAAGAAATACTAGATATTTAAATCCTGTTTATTTTTCTGCAAAGATATCTTAGCATATTCCATCTAAAAGCCATGTATATTGCTTGTGGTCTTACATAATGTGAGCAGAGGTAGGGACATTCACAGTTTTTGTACTTTGGATATAAATAAAATTGTTTGATTAAAAATAAATTTTACTAATACAGACATTTTTTCTGTAATGTTCTCCCACTAAACCCATTTTTATGAAAATAATGATGCAAGCAACTAAGTGTAATTGTAGAAAATTATTGCTAGTGATTTGCATATGAAATACACACCTTTTACAGCCTCTAGTAGCATTGTTCAACGAGCTTATAAATAGTACAGCTGAAATGCTGCAAACAGAAAACAGTTTTCGATGGGCACATGCTATGAATGAAGAAATGTTCAGACACAATGTGGAACTTGGAGAGCTTTCATCAAAACTAGCCAAGAGGGAAAAATGCCTCATTTCCCAACCACGCTGTGTTTCGGATAAGCTGGTCACATAGAAAAACCATCACGCTCCTCTGCGGAGAGTAAAGCTTTTTAAAATAAAGGTTTATTTTTTTTTTGGGGGGGGGGGGAATAATCTAATCTATAGGTACTTGTTGAGATTTTTCTAATGGCTTCTGCATAACATTCAATTTCCATAATTTGACATTTAATAACTGCTAAGATTTGAACCTTGCAATTGAGGCCAGTAATTTGCTGTAGTCATTGAAGGCATAGAAAAGTCTAGTTTTAAGATATTGTTTCTATTGCAAGTAAAATACTTTTGTGTACAATTTTAAAACTAAAAATGATGAGCACTGTTCTAGTAATAGAGTATTTTGTGTCTTTGATATTGGGGGCAAGGGGTGAAGGGAGGAAGACAAAGTGGAATTGGGTAAAGAAGGAATTGTCAAAGTAAGATTTTTTATAATGTTGCTGCAAAATTGCAGTTCTCCTACACAATATATTGAAATATGCCTCAAATGGAATTTAATACAGAAGTTTCTTAAAAACCAGATATATCTGAGAACTACTGTTTTAGTTATCAGTGGGATACCTGCCTGTCACTATTAGCCAAGAGGAATGTTCTTGCATGACGCGATCTGTCTTTTCACCTGCAGACAGACTTGCAATTTCACATGTGACGTCGGTAGAACTCTGCTTTCCAGTTTAGTAAGGAAACAGTCTTGTTGCTCTTTCTGTTTTGGAGAAAAAGGTTGCCTTTCCTCAAAAGATGCACACTGACTAAAGCATTTTGCAAACAGGCATGGATTTAAGTCAACTTCACGCACTGCAGAGAAGGAATCTCCTACACAGGGGGGAGCCCGAGCATTCTCCGGCTGCTCTCGGGGGCTGGGAACACGGCAGCAACGCCGGGAGCTGCAGGCAGAGTCACGCACAAGTGTAAGTGCATGAAGGGCTGGACAGAGGTGACTGCACGAGGCTTTGGCGTATCGATGCCAATTTGTTTGTCACCCTCTTCTCCCCTTCACAACTCAGAGCAAGTTCTGCACTTTATCTTTTTGTTTATTTTAAAGGCATTTGCTATAAGAATTTTAGCTTAATGGCCACTTTCTCTTAGCTTTAGAAAACGGGGCTTAGCCTAAAAGAGAAACACGTGAATGCTAATTACGTAAATAATTAATGCATTTGAGGGATTGGTTTCTGAAAGGTGAAAAAAAAAAGGAGGATAATTTAATTCAAAGACCGTCAGAACAGATGACTTTCAGAACTGGAAATATTCTTTCCTTTGAACTGCTTTAAGAGACTGAAAAGCTTTAGCTCTTTATTTTTGTAAGACACTGTGCAGGTAAAAGACTTTGAAGACTACAAAGAATAAAAAAAAAATTGATGCCTCACTCTTATGTGAGATTGAAGTAGCTGGCGAGAGTAGTGACAGTCAGTGCTCTGACCCAGAAGCCACTTCCTTGACAAACCTGCAGCATGGCACAGTGTTCTGAGTTAGCCTTTTGTGCTAATGAAAATTCAAATACTGCTCCGAAGAAAAAGCCACGGGGAGATCTCGCCAGCAGGTGTACCCCTGAGAACACTGGTCTGGCATCCTTAGCACCGCTTGGGGCAAGAAGCACTCCCCAGCAGCTCCAGAGAATGCTTCCTTAATGTTTCCATTAAGCCAAAAAGAGCTTTTCAATCTTTTAGCTACTTCTGTCAAGTTCAGCACTAAGTCAAATATGGGCCACGTGTGCATTTTTTCTTGCCAATAGGGCAAGGCACATGGAGGGTTACATTAAGAGAAGCACAGCCAGGTGTGCGAGGACATCAAATCCATGCAGTCAAATCAACCAGGAAATCCCTTTCCTTCTCCTGGCCAGAGGCAGGGCCCCTCAATTCCTGGATGGTGTATTCATTACCTGATCCTTTTTCTGCTAACCAGAAGTTCCACACTGGGGTCAAAGGCAGTATCAGTCCTTCTGCACTGGCGGGGGAACTGCTCAATAGCAACCAGAGTGGTAATTCTCTTGTAAGGGCCCTTTTTGGCCACCAAACTCCTCACAATTCACATACCCCAGCTTCTCCATTTGAGGCATCCCATTACCCCATGCTCTCCTCATGATGATGCGGTCAGAACCCCAGGATGGCACACGAATGTGCACATGGTACCCTCCCCCCCGCCAGAAAACAGCTCCCTTATCAGCCTAGATGGTGGCTGGTAGGGAGGAGGAAGACACATGGTCTTTGAATAGCTGGAACTATAGTTGGGACAGTCTCTCCCCAGCTGAGGCACAGGCCTGCAGGGGTGGGTGGGAGAGAAATTCTCTTTGAATTGCTGGAGCAATCTACCCACAGCTGGGGCCTTGATGTCTGGCCAAATCACACGCACCAGGTGCTGGCATATGATGACTGTGCTCCATACAAACTTCCACTGCATGGACCACAGGCACTGGATTTCATCTGGGTCTTTAGATGCCTGGTTGTTATCCAGGCTGCCATAGATCACCTCTACCCCTGCTAATTCCCTCAGAGATTGGATACTCTCAGTGGTTCTCCACTCTTGCCTTAAGAGGTTACAAGACCTTCTTCAAGGGGATACTTCTTCACACTCAACACAGGCTGCCTCCAGAGGCTGCTGATTTTTGCTGCTTTTCCAATCCTTTTGTTGATACCCTGTTCCTTTGTGAGGGATCCCAGCTGCTGGGCTTTCTTGCTCTCTAATTCCTGACTGTTGGCTCCAGTAGCACAGCACTGCAGCAGTCAGCTGATAATTAGTTCACCAGGTTGATGGCTATAATATTTATGTGTATGTTGCAGCTTACTCAGGGATAAGGAGTTGATGATTTCTGCCTTGTTTATGATTTCTGTCTCTTTCCCCTCCTGTTCTTGTGACTCCTCTGCTGCACAACAGGCTGCCTCTCCAAATCCTCCTCCTGCTCCCACCTGGGAGAAGCTTTCTTCTCCCTGACTGAGGCAATTGCCTTCTGCTTCCATTGTTTCGTCATGACTAAAGGAGTAACTGATAGAGTTGAGAGGTGGGTGTCTGGCTTAGCCCTGGTGTTTTTTGTGTGTCTTCAGACAGAGTGACTATCTCTGCCCTCCAAGGGGGCTGAAGAGTTCTTGGCAGGGTTAGGCCAGGCCCAGCACAGTGAGAGAAGCTGCGTCCCTTTAGCACAGCCAGAGCATCCTTTTCTTAAGTGTACTGTCACTTTTTCAGGATCCTGCACTTGTTTGGCAGTCAGGTCCCACACCATCAGAGGTAAAAACTGTTCTGGATACCTTGTCACCCATGACCACACAACCTCAGGGCACATCCCTGTGTGATATTCCTAAATATTCAGTTAATCCTAGGAAAAGCTGGATACAGATTCTTGAGACACACTGATGTGAACATTCACATTACCCAGAAGTCTTCAATATATTGAAGTCATTGTAACAAGGTGAAAAGCAACTACCCTGCAGGAGGCGAAGGGAAAGGTGCTGTTGTTTCCTCCACAAACTGTCTCTCGGACAAAAAGAATGAAAAGGTGTAATTGTTAATTATCTCCACGAGATGGTT
>VZDJ01000141.1:11497803-11632190 GCA_008694505.1 Cyanoderma ruficeps
ATTTTTAATCAGTATTTTTTCTTTTAACAACATCATGAGACTGTCACAAAACACTATTATATTTTCTGCTCTAAAATAAAGATGTTCCCAGACCAACTCCAGCATGATGCCTCATGCCAGAGCCTGGGAACAAAGGCCAGGTGGATCTTTGGGATTTGATTTTTCCAAAATCATTACAGTACTTCATGATCTTTACCATGCCCCACACAGCTTTCACAACTGTCTTACAGCATCAGCTTGTTAAAAAAATGGCTTGTCTTGGATACAGGTACCTACAGTAACAAATTATATAGGGCTTCCTAAGGCATGTTTTTCATCAATACACAGTTCAGTGCCCAAATTATTAAAAAAATGCATCAGTATGACCTTACATATCCAGTTTAAATCATATCTATATCTATCTATACATATCTTAAAAAAAATCCTAGATATCACCAAACTGTAAGTCACCCACTTTCTATACATTCTTGCATTCATACAGAATGAATGATGCTTCTTATCTGAAAGTGGATTCATCATCTGTAGTTAAAGATGAAATTAGCTGAAAGCATATTACAGCACTTGAGTGTTCAAGTCCCAGTTCATAAAAATTTTATTCTCCTCTTCAGTTGGAACCTTCCTGCACTGTGTGCTGGAAAGGAACTTGCCCCGAGGCATAAATGCATCACATAGCTAATTCAACATGTCTTCTAATGAGTGGGAATCAGCCATATTTCTAGGGCAAAGGTGAGGATAGGTGAGAAGAGGGGCTCTAGCAGTGTGCAAAGGTGTCCCTTCCTCTTCTTTGAGACACAACCTTGTGGGACAGTAGAATCCACACATCTTGAAGCAAACTCTGCTGATTTTCTAAAGCTTATTAAAAAGGATTAGCATAACTTCTAATACTCAAGAAAGTATATACTGGGATGTAAACAGGAAAGAAAATAGCTCCTAGAAAGTCTTCAAATTGGTCAAAAGCCAGAGAAGCTTAGCTTAGGCATATGCTCACATGTATGTACCATGACTTAGTTGAAAGCACAGAGTCTGGAAAGGGGGAGAATCCTAACACAAGGACACAATCCATTTACACGCCTGTCTTGTGTAAGCCCTCAGACACATGCACTGCTTTGATGCCAATACAATCGCAAAGCTCGTGTCAAACTATAGGCAGAGGAATCACTAAACAAAAATCAGACTAATCTGCTGTTGAATGTTTCCCAGCAAACTTCAAGGAATGTCAAAATGGAAAATGCCTGCTTATATGGCAAGCTTTTCAGTTAGAGATCATCCTATGTAATGAACAATTTATAGCCCTCAAAAACTTACCTGTTTTACATTCCATTTGCAGAAGCAGCCGGTCAACTCAAATGAGCCTACACAGAGGCAAAGCAGTCTGAACTAACCAGAATGCATGGTAGCTCTATCTCAGCTGGGGTTGTAAAAGGGAAAAAAGAAGTACAAATCTGGCTTTTTGTAGGGGGATAGCTCTTAAAAAGAAATACAGGAAATAACTCTGTAACAAACCAGGCTTCAGCAGCCCTGCTGTATACAAAAGCCCCCTAAATTAAGACTTTAGCTGTACTCTTTGTTATATTACAATTACGTTTTCAGACTCTCTCTCAAATTTTGAGCTTCAATAATTTTATGTAACGAACATAACAAACTAAGGACACGGAAGAAAAAAAAATATCAACGTATCCAGTATAGATGCATTATTTTTAAATTTGGATAGGAGCAGCTAATTTTTGCAGCAAATGAACAGAAAAGCAAAATTAACTGCTTTTATTTTTTACTTTACAAACTTTAAGCTGCCTCATTAATTTCTCCTAAATATAAGAATATGCTCTTTTACTCTCTACTTATATGGCATATTTAATTTTGTGCGTATTTCCAATTGTAGGAACAATTTAATCCACGCAACCTTCTTCAGAATGATATTCAGTAATTAAAACTGAATACAAGTCAAAACACAGATTGCTTAGCTACACTTTTCTCCAGTTGAACTGCTAGATATGCTGCAATACTGCATTTTTACTTTTAAGCTTTTGTTCAGACCATTGGCATTAAAGCCTTACTTCATTCTAGAAGTGCCAAGACTCTGAAAAAATCACCAACTGGGTTTTGGTTATTTAAATTCAGCTTAAAGAATAGTCTTGCAGTAGCACAGCCAAGTTGAGGCTCAGATGAGACGTGATCTCCTCCACAATGTATCTGCACTGTTTTGCAATCTGTGCCCTTGCAGATCCTCAAAACTTCACTGAGCAAACCCATACTGGCTCTGCTTTGAGCGAGAGGCTGGACCAGACATCCCCCAGAGGTCCCTTCCAACTTCCATTACTGTATGATCCTGTGAACAGAGTTTAAAGTACCACGTTTCTCAGTCTGTTTGTTTTAAAAAGGCAAAGAGAGGATTTCTCATCCATACCACAGAAGTGAAGGATTTGTCTTTCAGACCAACTGCTCTGGATTGCTGTTGGACAGAATAGCTGCTCTGAGGGCAGCAAGAGGTCAAAGAGGAAAGCTAGGAACTGCTGGATTCTGGAGACTGAAGAACTAAAGGAGTCAAAAACTAAGCAGGTGTTCAAGTACAAAGTCAACTAATTTCAAAACTTCTGTGCTGAGACATTTCTGCTTCATGAACCAAAGGAAAGAAGATTCCTTTCACACAGTGCTACCTGTAGGGAGCAACAAATCGAGGGCAGGGTGGGGCAGGGTGGGAAGACTCACTGAATATTTTGGTTGTAATAGACTTTATATGCAATGGCAGAAAGAGAGCACTGAAATTCCTGTTTGGTTTTTTTTTTTTCCATACTCCAACCTTGGAATAATTATTTCACTGGCAAAATATCAAAAGTAACTTCAGATTTTTTAAATTTTGTTTTAGAAGGATGATCCTAAACCAGATAATTTGTTATCTACTGAAATCTTTGAATATCATGCATTATCTCTGATCCTGAAGTGAGCTAAAATATTCTATGTTTCTGAAGTACTTGCTGAAACAAAAAGAAACCCGCAAACCCAAAATCTAAATTGATTTGTGTCTGAGTGATGCAATAATGTTCATAATGTCTGCAGTATTCTGCACTGCGTTTCCTAAATCTGTTTTCCCTTTTGTGGGAACAAAATGCTTAATAAGCACTGGTGTTTTAGACTGCTGAAATGTTAACCTTAAAAAAGTATCAACATATTTCATAGGTAGTAGATCAATTCTGTTGATTTTTTCCTTTATTTCCTAAAGAAGTACTTTAGAATGTTTCAGTATCCATTCTTGTGGCTGGGTGTAGGGTTGAGCTCTCCTTTCTCAAGAAAACCCCTGGACAATCACTTATTTGCATCACTTCATAACATCATAGGATTTAATTTTTTTAAAAAGTTTTTGTCGGCTATATGCAGCAGGATATTCCAGCTGAAACTGGGGCAGTATTTATCAAATATTTTCTGAGAAACTTTTTCTCTACAAAAGGTAAAGAAATGCATCTTCAAAATGCCCAAACGCCCTGCAGAAGCCTCCATCAGTAGAGTAGAATTTATTTTCTTTATTCATCTGACAAACAGAAAAATCTTTTTACTTCAGACTGAAATCTACACTACATGTAGGATGAGACCAAATGTGGGGAGGGTTGTCCCCAACAGGAGAGGAAAGATGGCCTGCTTACAGGGAAGACTGCTGTTACACAGCTCTTATACTACTCTGCCAAAAAATTACAAGCCATCCCAAGACACTGATTGATTGTACAGATTCATTATTATCTTAGAAGGGACACCAAAGCCTTTCTATGTCTTTCACAATGAACATAACAAGACTCACTAGCTTTTAAACCTAAACAATGGCAGTTGTGAAGACCCTTTACCCCAAAGCATAATTTTCTTAAATCCCATGAGTGTAAATAGTGATTGTTAACTGCCATCTTGACACACAGAAGCAATCAACTTCATATTTACATTAAAACATGTGATGATTATTTGCTTTAATGAAACAAAAGTTATGCTGGATTCTCACCCCAAAGAAGTGGGAAAATACCCACTGATTACAAAGATGAGACTGATTGTTGGTACTGGATGTACATCTTGATAATTCAGGTATTAATTTCAAAAAATGAGAAAATTGCTTCATATGTATGGTTTTGTAATACTACTAACATATCTAAAAAGCCCCATCTTCAATAAATTACTGACTATGCTGTGTTTTTTATCATATGTAACAAAAGGAACTAATGGCAGTGGTTGCTCCAAAACAAACAAGACAAATCTTCATGCAAAACCAACACTGGTCATAAGCATCTACAAACAACAACCCTCTGTTCTTAACTCTTTGCTGCATTTCAGGAGCAAGAGGGTGAACAGCCTGTGGCCTACAGTCCCATGACACACGTCATGATGACTCCCCAGCACGTTAACACAGCCATGGGATGACTGTCCCTTACACCATGGGGCTGCAGACCTGCAGCCAGCACTGCACAGGATGGCTGCACTCACCGTGGCAGTCAGCAGTGGGGTGGGCAGGGGCAGCCTGCACCTCTGGCTGGCACTGTGCTATTGTTATTTATTAGCAGCATGGCAGTAGGCTACCACTGAGAAACCTTCTTGTAGCCAAATGTGACCTTTCCCATTTTTCTTCTCTCTTTCCTACCATATGGGAAGTCAAGACTTCAGTGCCATGCAGTGTATGAACAGCTGGATCTACCCCGTCCTGACTCATCTCTTTCAGCACTGAACAAACTCAGCTCCCGATGTTGATGGAGTGCACAATATTTCATATACAAACCAAGAAAGTATGTCACAGAATACTATGCCAGACTATGCCATGTTTTCAATGCCAGTTTGGATGAAAGGCCTTTGTAACAGACAGCAGAACAAACGGACAGGGCTACAGTTAAAAAAGAAATAAAGTTTTTGCTATGTCCTCTCTCACTTGACTTAATTTCTTTTCTGAATATTGCATTTAGAAAAGTAACAAATGATTGCATAGCACAGTCATCAGTTGCAAAATACATGATTTATTTTTTTATTTAGTATTATATTATAATTTTTCTAGAGCCTTGGTCAGAAAAAAAGAAATATTCCAGAAAACAAGAAATATTCCCAACTTGCTCATTTCTGCTGCTAGTTGGGCCTTTGTTACCCTCCTTTAACAAGCCTGTATAATGCCAAGCACCATTAAGGCCTCAATTTTAGCAGAGAGTTTTTAATCAGTATTATCAAGTGGTAGCAATTATATTGAGAATCTCAATTTGTTGTTTGAGAATTACAGAGCTTATCTTGCATGAAAGGTATATATAACATGGAGAAAAGCTTCTTGATTTTAAGAAGTCTGAGATTTTTGCCACATGTAAATGAAGGGGACAGGAAAGTTGCTGTTTCTTTCAATGGCATACATGAAATTCGTCCCTCACATGCAGTGGTACTTTCCCTTTTGTTATCTGAGAAAAACCACAAAAACAGCTGAAACAATTCTTTCATCTCTGGAAGAGACTTTCAAATACCACAATGATGGATCAATATTTTGTCTGGATGCAGTGTGATAGCATAGGAAAAAACAGAGTGAAACATTCAGATACTTATGTGAGAAAACATATTCAGAACACAGACCTTAATGCTTTTGTGATATAAAAATCCTTCTGATAAAAAGACTGAGTAAAGCTGGGATGAAAAATCCCTAAAAAATTTTGCAGAACATAGTGACCTTATTGACATGACAGTCTCAGATGTAATCAAATTAACAGAAAGCATTTCACTTCTATATTTGTGTCAGAGACCTCACTAAACTTGCTAGTACAATGCAGGCATTTTTTTGTCAGTGAAAAAAATCAGGGGTACCATTTTAATATAACATGCATCAAAAATAACAATTCAAAATTCTTAAACAGTCTCAACTGAAATAAGACTTCTGCCTTTTAAGGAGGCATGTAAATGTGTGCATCTCCATTTCTCAAATTTACCTTCATTATTTGAATTGAAAGTGCAGCAAGCAAGGTAAAAAATTCTTAAGTAGGCTAACAACTTTTGCATATGTATATTTATGAGTTTAACTAAAGGAATAATATTTTTACCTCAATTAAGTTGCACACTGAAGTTCCTAATAAAAACTAAGAGCAGAAAAATAATTGAAATTTTCAAAAGTTCTACAGCTAGTTTTGGTGACTTTTGCTTTTACAAAATTAAAGAGGAGATATTTTCAAGGCTCAAAGAGAAACAAGCTCCCAGATTTGATTAGGAATGTTAAAGTAATGGTATCAACTGAATAGAAAGATAAGAAGGGACTGTGATGCTGAGAAGATAAGACTGAGAAGTGTGCAATACATTGACTCTGGTCAGTGCGAGGGAAAAATGTCACAGCAAAAATAATAATAAAAAAATACTAATTTGTACAGCACAACATGCCCTCTAATTGGCTGTGTGCATGTGCTGGTCAAGTTATTCTGCTGGAGACAGCTACAGGTTCCTGAGTTAATTTAGCCTAAATATAACTAATGACTACTTTTACTTTAAGCCAACATAGAAAAGAGGGATGTGATAGGCTTGGTTTTTGAAACTGACTCCTAAAACAGAACAAAAAAAAGGCTGATTGTTTTTGAACTCACAAAAATCATGCAGAATTTTTCACTATCATTCACCTCATAATATCTGTGCTTGTGCAAGAGACAATTACCCAAAGCCAGCTAAAAAGATTGTGTCTTCTGGCAGAAGTCAATTGCTCAAAATACAAAACTTGAAGGGCTTTCTCTTCTTCTTTACCTTTTATTCAAGTGTCCAAGTTGCCTAAGCATAATGTAAGTTTTAAAATTTCACGTGAAGGATCCAAGATCTGACATAATTTCAGTCAAAATACAGAATACTCTGACAAATGTTTGATTTAGTAAAGCAAATTTAGATGCTTTTCTTTCCCTTTTGCCTTTTTTTTCAAAATTATAACAATTGAAAGGAGAAAACTCATTCTGGACTTGCCAAAGTAAGTAACCAGCTTAAACATTCACAAGAGTGTCCCCGAGACACAGCTGAAGAATAAATTTGGTGCTCTCAGTGGTGATTTAGAAGAAGGAAAACTGATACAACTGTGACTGGTGTAGAGAATAACCTAAAAGCACAATGACTTTAAATAGCAAAGTAAGTTGAGATCCTTCTGATGTTCTAAGAGGAAGGAAGGGCAGAGAGGCTTTTTTAATAATCCAAATGGCAATTTTTCTTAATACAGAATATAATTACAATAATCTGACCTGTACTTGTGTGTTAGCCCTCCATATGAGCAGCAATCAGTCAGAGCCGTAATGGTTCTTCAGGCCCCAGTTCAAGATGCAATTCTCAATCATGCATGTGGCTCAGTAATTTATATATTATTTCCCACTGATGCTGGGGATAACTGACTGGACTTCATGATCTGCTAAAGACTCAGAACAAGTCAGGCTCATGCTCAGTGAGCTGGGGACACAGTGCCATCTCTCTCCACCACAAGCATGCTGTGCTCCAATGTTTAACCAGGGGAACCTTGCCAGCCATCTCCCGTAGCCCTCAAACTTAAAAGAGTTTTAAGGTGTCCCAGCTATTTCCAGTAAAGCTACTTAGTTCAGGTCTGCCTTTATTATAGAGAAGTGGCAAATACAGTGCTGTAAAGCTGAAAGTTGTAATGGTGACTGGAAGAAACCAAATTATTGTATGCATATATTTTTTAATAGATGACACGGAGCTAAGGAGAGATTAAAAAAGAAAAATAGCAGTGTATCCTATCAATAGAGAGAGACCACTGATAGGATCTAACCTGCAAATGAGTCCAGGAAAAAAAAGACAGGAAAAGCCATCAGAAGCCTGGTTTTAAAATCGAGTTTGGGGAAGTAAATGGGAGAAATGACAGTAAAAATGATTATTCAACAACTACATTATTAAATTACTATTATTAGATACATTATTAAAAGTCTATTATTAAATAGCTACATCGTATAGTTACAGTACTGCTGTCTATTAGTAGCTTGTTAAAATCAAGAAATTGCATAAGCCATTCTCCCTTCCTTCATATATACACACACACACAACTTAGAACCTAGCTTTAATAAGGAAGTTTCTCTCAGCTGTCAAGAATATTCTTGAAAATATTTTAAAAAATATTAAAAATGAGATATAAGTGTAATTTACCAACCTTCTTATAGTCCACAATGTTTCCTTTTCCTTGTGCCTTAAAAAGAAAGAGATTTTATATCAGACACTACATACTACAAACTAGAGTTGCAAGAATAAAGAATGCAATTAAATGAGCTACTACTTTAAACATAACTTACTTTCTTTAGGAATCTGATACAGAAAACCCTAAAATACAACCAAATGTGTTACCAGCTTACACTACATGGTTCTGTTTCAGATGAGAGCTGCAGATACTCAGTGTAATTTTTAGGCTTTTTTATTATGACTTGTAGTTAAACATTTGGTGAATCCAAAATGTTTTGGTCTTAAGAAATCTTGCTGTTTGCATTAATTAATCTCTCCCATGAGATTCTGAAATAAACTGTACTTCCTATCAGCAATAACAGGATTTACTTTCTTTAAAGAGAACTCTCTGTATACCTACACTGACTTACATGAGGCAACAGTGTAGAGCTCCCAAAAGGAGCTGTTGGACTCTGTCAGAGCTGTTACCCCCAGCTTAGAGGTGCTTTTGATTTAAGTACCAGCATCACCTTTTGAGTAAGCGACAAATAAATACAACCTGTAACTCTTAACACATTCAGAAATAAATACAAATAAAGTTTAAATTTTTTCTTGCCCAGATGCAGGCAAATAAGTAGCCCAACTTCCTGAATTTTGTCACAGAATGTAGAAGATGTCTTTCTCACTTGTTGGCAGCGCTCTGACAGAAGCAGAGCATTAGCACTTAACCAACCTGAAAACCTTCCCTGAGATCTGATCTGGATGGGCCATTATCACTTCATCCAGCTCCAGCTCTTCTCTTTCCAGGTTCATAGAGGAAAAAAAAAATAATCTCCTGTTTCTTTCTCTCTAGCTTCCTCAAGGGAAGACCCCAAACCTCAGTTCTTTGGCAATGTGTCTCCTGGAAAGATGTAGATTAGGACTACTACCTCTCCATGTCCTCTGGGGACTTCAGAGATCAGTCCAAAGGAACAGACCAACTGGGATAATGAGAAGAGCTGAGACCTGCCCTGAAGAGGAACTATGTGGCAAGCACAGCTTCAAAGAGATGTTGCCAGGATGGCTGAGATTTGAAAAATGAGTTAATTTTTGTAAAGGAGGAAAAATGAAATAGAGAAAAGAACTGATGAGAGACTAAACAAACTGAACATAAAGCAGAGCAGTAGGTAACAGAACTGATTCCTCTGAAGGAGAAAGGGGATTGATCCACAAAACCCTTTTGCTTCTCTCTTTAGTCTTCTCAGAGCCAGCTTTTCTGGAATGCATGTTAAGAAGACAGCCTGATAGCATTTGGGAGTAGCAAAACCACCACCAATTACTGCTTCCTTATTTGTATATTCCCATCTTCTTTGATTTGTCAACTTTTATTCACCTGATTGCATCTTACAGCTTCTTCAAAACATATCTAATAGTTGTATTCTATATTAGAACATCAGAAACATGTTCCTTAACAAATACTGCCTATATGCAGATTCACACTGCAGCAGAGAATCTGACAACGTTGAGGAAGATGCTTTTCAACCACAGCAATACCAGGAAAGGTGTGCTCAGTGTGCCTCCTTCTGTGCTTATTCTCATTACCAACAGCAAAAATATATTCTCATGATCTGCTCCTGTCAAGAATTCAAGTCAATGGCTGTTGTGCTCCTCCAGGAAGCAACCTCATCCAATCTGACTCTTAAGCCTTCTTGACTACAACTACACCACTGCTTTTTCTTCTTTTTTTATCCTAACACCAGTACTTTGGCTCTCCAGCTTTTTCTGACCCTCATTCACACAGATGGTTTTTTTTTACCTTTTACATCAGACTTGCTCAACTGGTTAAGCTTCTGACAGGACCTGAGTGCACTGCATGTATTTTACCTATTAAAACCATACAAATGACACTGCACGAGGGAGTGGCTTTTGAGTGTACCCTTACGAGCACTGCCAACGTGAGAAAGTCTTTGGTTTAAGCTTGGCCTACACTGAATGCCACATAGTGAACGTGACTGTGCATGATATCTCTTGTAGTTAATCAAAGATAACTTTCCTCTCTAAACCAACACAAGTCAAGAAAGGCCCCTGGACTAGGTGTTCCATATTGTGGCTGGTACTAGTGGTAGCATAGTAAATACCATGTAAAAAGTATGCATATAATAAATAAATGTACGAGGTACAGTAGTAATAACAGAGAGCAAACAGTTCTGCATAGTACATGTCGTTTGGCATCCCCACCCTTTTCACACAGAACTGCTTCATTGTTTCTATAATGCCCATTTTTGGTATGAAAATTTAGGAAGAAGACAGATGGCACTCCTGGAGTCCTGCAACCTCCTCTAGATTATGCAGATGGGAAATTGTTTCAAAGCTTTTATACACTGCGCCGTGGAAATGCCATTATTCTCCAACTGCAATAATCCAAATCCATTTACATTCAACTCACATATGAGCCTTTTGTTGTGGTTGTTGAGTTCCAAAAATCCTCATCATGCTTTATGAACTACCTAATTCCAAAGTGACAATAGGTTTGCTTCATTTTAAGCAAATGAAGCTTATACCCCCACTCTGCACCACTGCAGGACTGTAGATTCTGCATACACCTCCCAAAATTTCATGGCTGAAGAGACCATGCCTCTTGCCTGCAGAACATGAAGGCAGGTTAGAGTGCAGAACCAGGCAGAGATTTAGACCCCACATCCTGTACCTGATTCCTGCTTTCAAACTAACAGAGAAAGGAGCCACCAGCAAGCACATCTTGAATGAATATGCTTGCACAGAGCCAGCTTCTTATTGAAGGCACCAGTCTTTCTAACAAACTGTATAACAACAAGCATGAATTTCCAAATGGCAGTCATCACTGTTGTTTAGACAGACAAAACATGTCCAACTGATGCAGGAACTCAACAGAATGCTTAATTTTGGCCATTTTGGTGCTTCCCCCTCCCCCTTTCCCTTCTTGCTGTCATCTACAGTTATCTACTTGTGCTTCAGCAACACCCAGGAAGCTATTCATGGATCTGAATCCTGCTGTGGTACATGACGGTTACCACATAGTTATTTTATTCTTACTGCTTCCTCATGTAAAAATCAGAGGAAAAGAATAGGTAAACAAGAGAATTAAAAACAAGGGTATCAGACAGCTAGATCTCAAAACTATTTTGTGATGGCCAGAAAGCCAAGCCTCACAGATCTTTCACCTTCCATTGAAAATTACTACTCCTAGTGTCATGTTGGCAGAAGGAAACGCATGCCTGCCTTTCAACCACTGTGATGGTTGAAGTTCTCTGCTTTAAGCTGACAGTGAAAGTAGCTTTACTAAGATGTGGGACTGCACAAGCAGTGCAGAGGAACACACATATGCTCCACCCAAATGAATCCGCCTGTTACACTGATATACAAAAGTCTGACAGCTTGACTGTCAGGTCCCTCAAGTTCCCCTTGTTTAAGTGCGGATGAAAGAGGTATTAAACACTGGAGAGCATAGGGTAACCTCTTGTCAGTTTTTAAGTTCCTTTGCAGATTGGAAGTATACAAAGGAAGAAATGAACACAAAACCAGGAAATTCTAAACAGTGCTTTATGCTTTATTTTACCTCTCTAATCTGTTTAAGCCATGCCTCCCTTCCACGGAATTCCTGATGAAGGATTGCAGGAGCAGAATTCAAACTGAAGGCTATGGTGTCACTAGAACTTTCTCTAACAAATGGCTGCAGGTCCGAATGTAGCTGAAAAAGAAGAACACACACAATTCAGTTCCCAGGAACAGTTGACACATATCCACCCACTCCTCAAACTGAGGTCCACATCCTGATTCTACACCTACTCACCACTTCCTACTTTGACACTTGTACTCTAGTTGCACTTTTTCAAGTTTGGGGGAGGGATAGAAAGATGTTGAAAGCCTTGCAGTGGTGGAAAGATAATGGTAAAGAGAAGCATGTAGAGAGTCTGCAAAGACACATAAAGGACAGCTTGCAGAGCTGGGCAAGCCATGGGACACAGCCAGGTAGGAGACTGTGGGGTGGCAAGAAACAGAGAAAATATAAAGGAGAGAATGATCCAGTCTCTGGTGGGAAGAAGATCAGGTTTTAATCTGTGCAGAGTACTACATTCCACTTTTGAGTACCTGAGGAAGCGGATACAGCATGACCTTCCTTCTGACAAAGCTAATGCTACATAGCTAGGAGCTTTCTATGAAAATTATGCAATCCTTAATACACAACTATGTGTCAATGGTGAATATATTAATATTAAAGCACACACAAAATATTAAGGATATAACTGCACTTGAAGTAATTTACTGGTAGAATTGTACCTAGTAATAGCATATACTGCCATTTCTGTGGCAGTAAAACTGTGCTTTATAAAACCACTTCCTTCTCCTGTAGGAACTAGAAACTGCATAAATCAACTCAGCTGAAGCAGATGGGAGGTCTGTCTGCCTGTCTCAAGCTACATCTAACCTCACAAGTGATGCAATACAGCAGAAGCAGATCTGTGTTTTCCTCTGGACTAACTCTAGCTGCAGACTCAATGTCTTCTAGTGGAGGTCAGAGACCTTGTCCAGGAAATTCTACTGCTGTAGAGGTGTAGGATGCTCCTGTCCAGATGTGGTGGCCTCCCTCCTTCTAGCTGCCCTCTATGGAAATTCCCTCCACAGCAGGTTATTCAGAGAGGATATGGCTCAGCCCATGCTGCTGCAGACAATTGAGCCTCACACTACAAATCTCTGCATGGCAGCAGCCTAGACCAAACACATTATGTACAGACTGGGGAATGAGAGGCTGGAAAGCAATCCTGCAGAAAGGGACCTGGGGGTCCTGGCTGGTGACAAGTTGAACATGAGTCAGCAGTGCCCTGGCAGCCAGGAGGGCTAAGTATGTCCTGGGGTGCATCAAACACAGCATTGCCAGCTGGGCAAGGGAGGGGATTGTCCCTCTCTGCTCTGCACTGGGATGGCCTCACCTCGAGTGCTGGGTGCAGTTCTGGGTGCCATAATATAAGAAGGGCATTAAGCCATTAGAGAGTGTCCAAAGGAGGCTACAAAGATGATGAAGGGCCCTGAGGAGAAGCTGTCTGAGGAGCAGCTGAGGGCACTTGGTGCGTTCAGCCTGGAGGAGACTGAGGGGAGACCTCATTGCAGTCTGCAACATCCTTGTTAGGAGATGAGGAGCAGCAGGCACTTATCTCTTCTCTGTGGTGCCCAGTGACAGGACCAGAGGGAATGGCCTGAAGTTGTGCCAGGGGAGGTTTAGGTTGGATATCAAGAAAACATTCTTCACCCAGAGAGTTGTTTGGCACTGGAACAGGCTCTACATGAAGTTGTCACAGCATCAAGTCTGAGAGAGTTCAGAAGTGTTTGGACAATGCTCTCTGGCACAGCGTGTGACTGTTGGGGATGGTCCTGTGCAGGCCCAGGAGTTGGACTTGATGATCCTTGTGAATCCCTTCCAATTCAACATATTCTATGACATGTTTCCTCCTGCAACTCCTGTTAATGGGACATTGGACTTAGGAATAATGTAGGAGCAGAGAAGGTAAAGTTTTAAGCTGCTGCAGAAAGATGCTCTAGAAGGAAGTTAACAGAGCCTTTAACGTAATAAGCTCCATTGTCAGGAATGTGATTTTGGTAGTTCACAAGTGCTGCCTTATACCAACAGTTTCTGCAAACATCTCACTCCATACAGCAGTCAAATTTCTCAACACTCACCTGCTGGCTGAAGTCTACAGCACAAGTCACGCAGTATAAGATAGAGCTCACGAGCAACACGTCTTATAAGCCTTTCCTTCTACGTCTAAGCTCCCAGAACAAAAGGAAAAGGTGTACCTTATGACTCATAGACATATGCTTCCCATACTGGAATGCCGTGTCCTGGATCTCAGTGCTGTGCTTTGCTAGCTCCATTGCAGCCTGGCAGCTCTTTGCCAGCAAGGCACTGTGTGACAGGAAAACCTGCTCCTTCCACCTGGATATGCCAATATCATCTGTGAGGCAGTTCTCCTGGAAATGAAACAAAGGCTAACATGAAAACACCAAAACCGCACGTGTCAGCTCACAGAGGTTAATAGTGTGGCATGGGTGAGTAATGTGTGGTAAGTAACAAAACAAACAGAACTCTGGGCACCATGGTGCCAAATGAATTCTTTTAGGGATGAGTAGAGGAAAAGTATCAGAATAAATATATTGGCAGCTTCAAACAAAAACCTCTTCCATTTTCTTCTCAAAAAGTACAATGCAAAATATGTGGAGCTGTCCACAGATTCAACATAAATCATTTTTAGCTACTGTATCATCACACTGAACATTAACAGCCAACTATAGCCCTCATAAGGGACTGGGGAGAAAAGACCCCCCACAACCAAAACTTCCAAACAACCCCAAAATGCAATTTCCACCCCCCCCTCCCCCTCAGAGTACACTTGCTCTTCAGCCCCTTCCCAGTTACCAAGAATCAACAACCCAAACAAACTTGGTAAGTCCCTACAATCTGTCCTTTGTAGTCAAGGAAAAAACTCTAACAGGTGTTGAAAATTATAGACTGCACTGAAAAAATTGAAGGCTGTGAGAGAGGACTTGTAGCTCTTCTGCTCCCATATTAAGGGTGAGGAGTGACTGAAAGTGTTAAAAAAAATGAAGTTGTGATTTAGAAGTGTCAGGGATTAATTTACTTTCTCAGGGGCTGATAGAGGCATCTTAGTTATACCTCTACTGAACTTTACCACCTTGACTGTAAGGTCAGAGACGATCAACCCATCTCAAAATCTTTTGTATCCCAAGTATTTATTTGGATTACTTTCCACAGTGTTTTAATTAACACAAATCAAATACCTTCTCCCAAAATCCAAATTCAGCTGGCATTCCTTTGACTCATAAGGTGTTAATATGCCACTAATTCACTCATGTCTTCAAAGCTAGACATTACTTTAATCTGTCCCACATACTGTCATGCCTTTAGGTTCTCTCTAAGGAGGGGGGAAAAACATCCCCAAAACCAGAAAAGATCACAGCTGTTTTGCTTAGAAAAAATAAAATCAGTAATGAGAAGATACAGAAAAAAAATTAAAGCACGAAAATGTTAAAAATTTTGTAATTTCTCAGTTCAGCTACATCTGTAACATACAGCAAGCCAAAAGATATTCTTTGAAAGAGTAATATAAAGACCTCTCTCATAAAACAAACCTTTTCCCTCAAAGTGATGTCAATTAAATTACTTAGAAATGAGCAAGAAGTAATACTGTGTGACCCTACAGTTTTCTAGCAAGGTATTATCTGTCATGAAATCAGTAACAAATGAAATAGAATCCATCCGTTCAGCTCTAATTTTCCTCCCTTATGGATATCACCCAGAAGTGCTGTGTTACAAGGGAGAGGATAATTTGAGACTAATGGAAAAAGTAGGAGAATTCTGCAATGCCAAGTAACACAGAGCTGTATCAAAATGCCTTTGCTTTCAGACATACTATTAAGTTATACAAGGAAAGTGAAGAACAGAGAAACCACATGTTTGCTATTATGCATATGACAACTTACAAAGTCAAGCCTAAACTTTCCTCTGTTTCTGTATTTTTGTTTTAATATCTTAACTCAGCCCAGAACATGTGCAAATTCCCATGACTGGCAAAATGTCAAAATGAGCATTTAATTCAAGTAGTTTCCCATATATCAAGTCTCTTTTTTTTTTAAATTTAGATATAGGTCAATTTATTTTAAATTTAAAATCAGGAGCTGTTGGAAGACGAAACACAATCTTTTCCTTAACAACCAATCTGCTCAGTGAAAAAACAGTATTTACTAAAATTCGCTGGATGATACTGAAAATTGGCAGTGATTTTTATAATCGTTTGTTTTACATCCAAATAAGAAAAAAAATACTCTAGAAAGGTATCCTGAAACAATTTTGAAGTTAACAAAATCTTTCAGAAGACCCATGTTGAAAATGATTGCTTTCTGGAGCCTTTGAGCAGCAAGAGAAATGCAGACATTATCCAATATCAACTGAAGGAACTGAAGAAGCTTGAACAGTCATTGCAACTCAATGTATAGAAGAAAATTAATTCTGTGATTTGTTACAAAAATATATTCCTAAACAAGTTTGAATTTCATTAACAGGATTGAAAATGATGGCAGAAGAAGTTACTGCCCACTACATGAACATTATGTAAAAGCTTCAAGCACGTAAAATGAGCATCTAACTTCAAAAAAACCCACAAGAATTGAACACATATTTGAAGATTGAAATCTTGAAAACGTAAGTATTGTAAATCTCTGGGCTACAGAAACAAGCCAGTTGTAAAAAGGCATTATGTCCATATGGATGTGCTTTGGCATATGAACTTGCATGCCAGAATACAGCTGATTTTAATCACAGAACTTCTTATGACCACATACCCCTAAAGCTTCTTCTGCTGCTTGAGACAGAGGCAGACACATCCTTTCTTCAGCAGAATTTTCCAACAATCCCATTTTTTCCCAAGCTTAACTCTCATGTTTATACATAAAGTGTCTGCCAACCACACTGCATTCTTACAAGGGTATGTAGGACAATATCTAAACACTATTTTACAAACATCAAGGGAAAACCCAAACTCGTTCTACATTGCAAAGGCTGTAAAATCTGATATCAGGACAGCTCTTACTACTTCTAGAGAAATTTTCACTGCTTTGTAAGCTTTGTTTTGTTTTGTCAGCAGTGGGTATAGAAGTGGACATTAGCTGGCCCAAAAGGCTCCTAAGACTTTCTTATAAAAACCTCTCTAAAGCCAAATGAATTCTAGTTGTAGTTGACAGTGCTCAGACATTTGATTAACTAATGCCTGTGAACCGACCTCATTCACAAACCCTGTCAACAAGAAATGGGTGCAGATCACAAGCACCCCCGGATGCTGTCAGGGTGGAAGGTGGTGGTGGATGAAGAGAACTGAACCCCTCACCTTCACTGGAAGAAAACAGGCAACTCCAGAGACAGTTTGCATAGTGTCAGCATGAGAGCACAGGGAAAATATCCAAATCCAGCTCTGTTGATTATCATTTCCAATGGGAAATGAAGAACAGCTGAGGGTGCTCCCATTTTACTATTGGCAAGGTCAGTTACTGCTTTGTTAGAAATTGTCTACTCGAGATTTTTTTTTTTATTAATCTACTCTCATAATTTAAACTGTTTAAAACAATCACAAAACTTTTAGAAAATGACATTGTGGGACAAAATATGTGATCATAAGGAAGGGCAGCCCTTTGTGACAGTACCAAGGATCCCCAGCACAAAAGCAACAATTACACTTGTACAGTTTGATTTATCTCACCAAAGGAGGTTCTTACATGAGGCTCAGCCAAAAACATATTAAAGAAATATGAATGAAAAACATGTCTTAAAAGTGCACAAACCCATTTGCAAAACCAAGAAGGAGCAGACGTCACAGACTTTAGACTTCAGCTATAGTTTGTAACAGAGCCCTTCATTTATTTCCATACCATGGCAGCTCTTTCTTAACCATCTGCTGTTGCACAAAATTATCCAAATGTCTGAATCATTTATATCAAACATTAGTAAAGTTCTCACTGGGCAAATAATCCACAGACCAACACAGAAATAATTTCATACTGCATATTCAAAGTTTTAAATTTGGTAGTTCAAGAACTTGTATTTTACATAAATAAAATCCAATGCAACCACTATGAATCACTCTACCAGTAGCAAGACTCTGTAAAACATTTCACACATGGTTCACATAAGCTTTCAGCAGATGTATTCATACTTGCTGAACATGACAAGGCATGTTTTATTAGTCTATTAATACCTGCCTTCACTGCATTTGGAAGAACAAGGGTGCAAGGGTGTCTGGAAATGGGTCAATAAAGCAAGCTACTGACTACTTTTATCATGACACTGTAAAAAAACAACACCCGGATTTAAAAGAAAAGTTTGTAAACTTATCATAAAGATAAATATCTCTTCACATCTGTTACTTTTAAATCTCTCTGGAAAAAATTAGTATTTAAAAGAACAAAGGCAGTAAATAAATAACACTGGCCTTCTTTCTAGCTATGCTCTTTTTCCCCCAATACATTTTCCTATTCCTTTCACAGATGTTCCTCTACTCAAATTCCTTATTTTATGCCTTTCTTTCGTCTTGCAACAAAAACATTTGTTTAAAAAAAGTGAAACCTCTGGTTCTGCTCCCCTGCTAAAAGTGGTTTACATGACCCAAAATATATTTGATTTACCTCCTATAGTAAAATTATAAACAAATCCCTTACTTACAATACAGACTCATAGCAGTCCAGTTGACGGACGTGTGCAGTATTCCAAAACATTACCCCACAAAGCAGGGCCAGGACCAAACATCAAAGAAGTATAGACACAGCTCACTGCATGCAGCCCATCCTTTCCCAGAAAATAAATTAATTCTCATTTAAAAACCCTACAGTGGTCTAAAATAAATACCTGTTAATTCACTGCTTGATACAATGAGTGCTTACTACTAATGCCTTTATTGTTTAAACATGTTTTATATATTAGTTATGCACAGCTTTCACAAAGCTGCATCAAAAATTCCTAACAGCTCTTCTGGGCATCAGTGGAACATGTTGGGAATGGTCCTGTCTTACATAATAGCCCCACTTTAACACTATAATGAGCTTTGCTAATGCACATTTATCATCAGCTAGATATTCTGAAGACAAGAAAAAATTGCCAAAACCCAACCAAGTAATTTCCCCTCAAAGTCCCTCATGCTTTAAGATTACAAGAGCATTCTGGAAGGTTAAGCACAAGAGCCAACACACTGAAGTCCCTCTCTTGATTCTGTTTGACCTTGAGCTTCCTTGTGTCTCTTACCCCTGTTCCGTGAATTGACAGGAATACTAAAGTAACCCCCCTTAGTATTTGTTAAATGATCTGGAATATTAAAAGAGAGGGGGTTTATAAATATGACAGTATTCTCTGAGTGCCTCCTAAAAGTTGGAAACAGAGACTCAGAGCAATGGGTTTTTTCTGTTAAAAATAGATAACAACCATGATGCACAACTGAAGGCCAGACTATACAATTTTCATCTTTGCACTCAGTAAGGCAAAAATTCTTCTCCCAAATTAGACCTAGATTTAGGGAAGGCAAATGGGAACTGGGAAGAATGTCCTTCACTCGCAGAATTTTGGGCTGAGAGGGGATTTAGCACAGAAAACTGCAAGTTTATCATATCACCCCTTTCTGCTCCAGGTTATAGTCCAACATATAAGCTTAATATTGCTAATGCAATACCTTAAACCGGAGCAGCTGTTTGTTACTTTGAGCATGAATGACAAGCCTTAACCTTCAGGCCATGTCAAAGCCTACACTTCGTAGTTTGGATTGTCAATTCAAATAATGATGAAAAGTTAAATATTAGCTTTTTCTTTCCTGGTTTCACACAGATAAAATGACTTACCTACGCAAAAAAGGTGAAGAATGATCAAACAAAATGCACTAAAATGGGACAGCTGTAGGACTGCACGTGGCTGTGCAGAGGAAAAAATGTGGTAAAGGGGCTGTCAAATAATTACATCCATTATATGTATTAAAGAGTAAATCAGGTCAGTCTTGTTAGGTCAAATGATTCTTTGAACTTCCCTGCTGGGTCATCCAGATGAAGAAGACTGAAACTTCTTTTTCTGTAAACATGAACTTAGGGTCTCATAGAAGAAAGGTTAACTCTGCAGACACATTTTTGTATTTTTGTCCACCATTCAGGCAGACATTCAGCAAAATTCAAAACAACTTGGTGCTAAGTTAGTTTATTTTATGATACTAAAGAGCTTTAAAACAACTGCATTAAGGACATTTAACATATGAAGTACAGTTTTCTTGCCTGAGGGGAAAAAAAAAACCAACGTGAGAAGATATCTTTTTCGTCTTTCCAAAAATTAAGACATTTCCAGCAATGAAAATGCCATTACTAGCATCCCTATGCCCTATTCCTAAAAAGAAAAATAAGTTTGACATTTGAGATTTAGATGTGGAGCAGATTAAAGCATTTGTCTTACCTCTGGGAAATGTAGTTCACACTTTTGTTTCAATCAAATTGCAATTAGGGAAGGAGGAAAGATGCACAAAGGACACAAATAAAACTGACCAACAACTGAATGAGTCTATTTGCCAGTCTTTGCTAAAGAAATGTGCAGGACATGAATGGGACACTGCCTCGGCAGAACAGTGCGAGGAGAGCAGCAGGGATATGCCTCAGCACAACAAGGAACTAAATTTCTCAGAGAACTAGACAGAAAAAATTAAAGCAGATGCCACACCTTGTCATAGGTCTCATCAGAAGCCACGCACTACCCATAATAATGGCTGAACTTCAGACACTGTCATGTAAATGTCTCTGTTACACCACCACACTAATTGTGTTTTGAGTTAACTGGGTTCCCCTTAGGAAGGGTACAGTGTACTTTCAACTCTCCTTAGACAGAAATAGTCACTGAAACAAAATAAGTATTTGCTATTTGTAACTGGGCCAGGGCAGGGTAAATGTCATGCAGCTGCACTTAGTTTATCTCACACTTCCCCTTGCAATCCACACGTGTGGAAGGGTTCAGTAAGGCAACAGAAAATAGAAAAAGAATTACTAAGAAAGAAAAGATTAAGATCTCCTCCAGTGGTAGGAACCCAAATGAGTCCATAAGATTTCTCATTTACAGAGGGGCCATAGTTTCAATAAAATGCCATTTCATTGCTGAGATGAACCTGTATAGCTTTACCTCTATACATGAAAAAGTAGAAAGTAGATGAATGTTTTTTAAATATACCTGCAATCTACTTGTATCTACTGCTGGAATATGGAAAACAACATTTCAACTATTCTTGGCAAAAATCTCAAAGATGTCATCTCTTTTAAACTATAACCCTGAGCACAGTCCTTTGGAGCAACACTGAAGGCTGAGGTCAGTTTATGCATGGGTTAAACACAGCAGGTGCAAAAGCACCGCCAAGTTCTCAATATTGCCCTCCTGCCATGCTTCCACCCAGGATCCACTCCTGAGAGGTGCCAGAGGACACTCCAGGCATGTCATCCTTTCCATGCATCCCAGGGAGCCATGGGCCCCAGGCAGCTCCTGAGTGTGGCATTACTGCTGTCCTGCTGGAGGCTCTCACTCAGCACGGCGGTGTGATCATTCCCTTCCTAACTCGCTTCAGTCAAAATGACAGGGATACACCCCAGCGAGGTTACCTGCAATGACATGAGTTAGCTGTTGCAGAGCAAGACAGAGAATGTCCATGGGAGCAGCACCGTCCAGGACACAGCACTGTTATCCAGTGGCTCTCTCCACTTGCCCAGTGGTTTGTTTGGGGGCAGAGGCATCAGGACAGGCAGGCATCTACTGTAGCAGCAGCCCATGAGAACAGCATTTTACCACGGTATCAATTTTGTTACATATGACAACACAGCAATAGCAAACCAGAGCTGCAGTTTCAGTACACAACACCTGCTGAACCGTGAGATTCGGGTCTCCAAGGCATGTGAGACAAGGCCACTAGAAGTGAATCTATCTACCTCAGTGGATTTTTCAAGATCAATACTCACATATGCACAGTAACTGAAAACTCATCAGTGACTGAAAACTTGCTATGATAAAACCTGTAGAGGTCATGACAACTTTAAATCACTGATTTTATTGCATGTGTTAAGACACAGTCATAGTAAATAAAAAATACTCTTTTTTTGCTCCAACACGCAAGCCTACTTCAAGAATGGCCTCTAGAAATTTCCTTATATATTCTACTAAAGATAAAAATACCTACATCTAATTTGACCAATTTTCATTACCGTTCTTGACAAACAATAACACAAAATATCCGCAACTGCCTTTGACGAAATACAAGATTATTTATTGTGAAATGCTGGCAGCTATTATCTTGGCCCACGCTGAGTTCTGAAATATGTGCACAGTGACTTCTGATGGAGAAGAACACAGTGCTATACTCCTAGCACTCCAGGACAAAACTCAGAAGAAAGGACACGTTATGAGTTCGAGAAGAAGCATACTGTAGACTTCTTCGGGCTTGGAAACAATAGGCTTGACATGAAAATATTAATGATATTGACAACACTGCAACGAATACCTCTAACAGAACCTTGACTAGGAACCTCTGGAAGCATTTGGAAAACCTGTAGTAAGATGTGCCTAGAGCTCCTGGTAATTACACATGATAGTATTTTATTAAGCACAAAAACAAAATAGTTCCTCCTTGAGCATTTCTAGAAACTTCTATCAGAGCTTCCAGGTGTCATAGTGATGTTACTGCTGAAACCCATTAGGACTAACAACTCTTCCTCCCTCTCCCTTCCTTTTAAACAGGTGAAAAAGTAATTGTATTTACAGTAGTCACACATTACGATCACCAAATGCCTTGGGTACATACATCTAGTGAAATTCTTACCTCAGATGATTTTGAGTTTTCATAATATATCCCTTGAACTAAGTCACCAATAGCACTTGAAATGAGTTCCACAACCTGTAAAAGAAAAGGAAAAAAAGCCTTACATCTTTAATTATCACCAAATTGACTAACAAAGCTACTGCTAGATTTCCAGAGAGATAAATTATGCAGAAAGCTAATTGTGAAAGACTTCAGGATTTACTAAGATATATTCTGTGATATGTCTCTGCTAAAACCTGTACTACAGTAACTCTTCTATCAAAGTTTTAATACAAATGAAAAACAAGACTTGTTTTTCCTACAGTGTGAACTATAGAGTGTATTCTCACAAGGACGTTCACAGAACTAATAAATCCCAGTTCATGAATATGAGACAGTACCTCATCTGGGCTTTGTTTTGTTTTGTTTTTTTCCTGCCAAGTAAATACTTCACAATACCTCTCCTTGGGAGCTGTTAAAATTCTAATCTTCGTGGCTAATACAGAAAAGTCAGAATCCATAGAAAGGTAACCTTTCAAACGTGATCATTTGGTATTCAGGTGCCCTGGGAATGCACTGTGGATGTATTTAGTGCATGGCCTGAGGCTCAGCTGTACCACATACACTGAAAGTCTGCAACACGGGAATGTTTAAATCAGATTTATCAATCTGTATTATCTTCAGGGTTCAGACTTTTTATCTTATTGAAGCGAAGCCTAAAAATCTGAACTCGATCCAGAATGTAAAACAAGTAGTCCATGGTCTCCCTGGAACTACTGTAAAATTTGAAGTTGTGCACATGAACTGTCCTAATTGGAACAAAATACTCAGAGTTATTGTAAAATTAAATGCAGGCATTACAAATAAGCACACCTTAAGGCTACCTCTTTGGTTGCTCACAAAGTTTTAATTTCTTGAATGTTTAATTTCCTATGCATATGAATCTGTATCTGATTCCTCTTTTTGCTTCCTAAAATCCAATGTAGTTCTTATTGAATTAAAAGATTTTGTTTCAATTTTTATCATTCCTGTAACTGAAGACAAGAAGTCAAATGATAAAAGCCCTAACGGAAAGATATTCTAACATTTAGGCATGCTTTATTTGATAATAAAACCACATTTGTATGCTAGTTTTGAGTACTAGCAGAAAGGTTGTGTTTTCTTTTTTTTCAAACACTGGTTCATATACATATTCATATACACACAGCAAGCGCTAACTTTAGAAATGGTGCTGATTAAAAGTCATGGTTTTTCTTGCAATACATATGGGTTAATTTGCAAGACTTACAAAAACAGCCTGGAAAAAAAAAATCACATTGCCCTTTAGGAAACTAGACACCGAAGAAATATTGTAGCAATATGAGCTTTGAAGGAACTGAAAGGACAATGATCCTACAGTGTTACCAGATGTGTTGAGTTATTTAAGGGGGGGACAGAGAAAATGAGGGGTTCTTTTTTTTTCTTTTTTTTTAAGCAACAACCCTCCCCACCTCCCCCTCCCCCACCCCCCCCCTTTTTTAAAGTATCAGATAAGCCTTATTCCCAAATCCGGGAGGACTGAGTATCGCCAATAGGTCTATGAAAGTCTGTAACTAAATGCCCAGGATCAGATTGTATTACAGTTTATACAAGCAACATCCCAAGATTCTTCTGATGGCTAGGACACATAATACAGATCAATCACTCACTCAAAAATGTTATGGTTTGTGAAATGGTCTGAGCTCAGAGACCTACACTGGTAATACGAAGAGGAATTTACAAAGACACAGAGTCCTACTCTAAATGTCAAAGTGATAGTATGAACTTTTAACAATGCAGCTGGCTCTGGATAACTAGACCTTTTCCTCTCTTGCCTGAAACTCTAGACTGAGCAGGACCCTGTTTTGGGGTTTCTTTTTTCCATCTCTCCTCCCTCTTTTTAGTGCAACTCTACTCTCAAAGGCAGTTTTAACTGACTTAAAACAAGCTTGGTGAAACATTTGTGAACAACTGTACCTCTTCCTCTTCAAGTTTATAAAACATCTTAGGAGAATTACACATCAATTATTTAGAAGAATCCTTATTTTATTAAATACCATTTAGAGACATATTGAGCAGTATATGCTAGTGAGAATTTAGTATTAATATTACCCCCATCTTTCCAAGTATATATATAAAGAATACTTTTAAGGCAAATGTAAGACTATGCAGATCACTACCTGGAATGAAATTCCAGTTTCAAGAGCACAGTGGGATGCTGGCATGAGACTCTGTTACCTCACCAACCCTTAATCCAGTCTATGAAAAGCATCTCCCGCTTAACATCAGTGGCCTGGGGTCCTGAGCACTGGGGAAAGAAATGAGAAACGAGGAAACCAGGCAATTTTCCTCTGCATCCCAAAACGACGCAGGAAGAAAAATTATTACGGATTCAGTAGGATTCATGAAATGATACGCTGTCTAGCTCTTACATAGTACTTTTCATCAGAAAATTTGAAAGCAATCAACATCTGTTAAATTTATTCCCTACTGTTTTATAAAAGGGGGAAACAGCAACAGTGAACTGATCTTCCAGAAAATCATACAGTATGCCAGCGCAAGAGCAGAAAACAGTATCCGAGCGACAGTATCCGAGACATTCTCATTGCTGCCTTTCTGCCTGACCAGTGCTGACATTTCTGAGATGCAAGTCTGAGGAGAAAGGAAGTTAGATGAAAAATTAAGTGCTCTCAACTGCTTCTTTTCTCATTTGACAGTTGAGCTCCATTTTAAAAAGGTTCACAGATGAGGAAAGAGAAGAAAGGATTAATGAAAGGATTACAAGAAAGAAAGCCAGAATTAGTGCTTGAAAACAGCATCTCAAAAGAGACCAAAGGCAGCCTATTCATAATTTCTCTTCCCACTGTTTTCTACTCTTCAATATGTTTTTCAGAAGTCTGGTCCCTCATAGGTACTCGGGATGAGCGTGAGCAAACACACATTTAGAGAAAACAAACTTTCACTCTTATTTTTCATTTTCCACTCTGCATCAGCATCTTCCAAAGTGCTGTTTTCTGCTCCTCCAGTATCCCCATGAATGGGTAGGCCCAGAAGATGACCCCCTACTTGCAGGTGACAAATGCACATGCAAGTGATTTCACACCCTTTAAACACATTTTGCAACAGTTCTGCCAGTGTCTTTTTTGTTTTTTTTCCTAAGGAGGTATTAATTCAACACTTTTTGTAGGGATGTGAACTCTTCTGCTTTTAAAAAGTCAATACAAAGGCTATCAGTTTAGGATGAGCCCAGGGAAAAGAGAAGGACTGTTAAAGCTAAAATCTCCCTTACTATTTAGGCAGAATAAGTGTATAACGTGATGGAAATTCTGGACACAACCATTTGATTGCTCATTCCACAGCAAGGTAGAACACATGTTCTGACCTCTCAAAATCATTCAAATACGAAATAGTCCAAAAGACTATGCTGTGTTTCAGTCCCAGAAGAGTTCTGTTGGGTTAAAGATCAGAAATTTGGTGAAACTTAATATATCCTTTTCTGGTGTAGTAACTTGTTTATCAAAAAGGCACAGCTTTAGCCCTTCAAGACTGTTCAAATTTACTTTGAGTCTAATTATACAAGCTCAATTTTTCTACATATTACTCAAAGAAAAAAATAAAAAAGTTGGTAATTCACTTCATTCAGAAAACTACTCAGGACATCCAACCAATCACTTAATGAATGTCCTCCTTGATTTTCCTGAAATCAGAATTTTGTGCAGTTTCCTGAGGACTTATCTGTAAGAGTTCAGAACATAATAGGGCCACATGTTCACTGTTATAAGTACAGCAGCCCAGTTCACGACTGCAGTTGACTGTCGTGAAAGATTCAACCCTGTCTACAGAAAAAGAGGTATATTTTAATGGAAGTGAAACTCTGTGCTAGAAGGAATGCAAGGAAATCACAGAATAGAAGACATTTTGGCAGAAAACTTTCTCCAGAGTTTAAAGACATGATTCAGACTCTATCAAGCACAGTTAAAAAAACGGATTCTAAGCCTCACTCATGCTTCACAAGGTTTTTTAACAACCTGGATGAAAACACAACATTGGTGCCATCAATTCAGCAACTCAGGCACTTTGCTGTCTTCACTCGTCTTCAAAATACTTTGTTTAAAGTTCACTGCAACATAACACCATTTGATGCTTTTTTCCCTGGTTTTCCTTCCAGTTTACAAAAAGAATGATTCTTAGCTCCATTCAGAGAATGGTCATTTTATTTTATATTCAACAGCTGAAATGGAATTGATTACACAGATCACTCTGTTTCAGAGTAGCAACGTGGTACCTCTCCAGACTCTATTGAATATTTTCAACGGAAACATCACAGAAAGGATGAAGCTCTTGTGGGAAGACAGGAAACAGCACTAGGAAGAACACAGCAATGGCTATATCTTTGTTCTTCATCCCTCATAACTTCTATTTCATAAACTTCTTTAGCTTTGCCAAATTCCTTCCAAGAAGGACCACAAGTAATTCCTTCCATCCTTATGTTGAAACAATATCCTTTCCTCACACATCTGCTATGACAGACCCTAATCCTAGTTGCTGATGTGCAGATTTGAAAATGTAGCAGGACTTCTCCACACAAATAAAGAAGAAAATTAGATGGTTAGGAACCATTAAATACACAGATAAAAATTCCTTCAGCTTCCAGTTCCCTCCCCAAAAACCCACTAATTTGGGAAATACTCCAACACTCAAAAATTCCACTGAAAGCCCTTAAATATCCTCCTTCAGTTGACCCAGCAACATTGCAACACTAGGAAGCTAAACACAAAACTCAGCAAAGAGCCGATTTTGGATTTTGATTGTTCAATAATGACTAACAAAAAAAAAAAAAAAAANAAAAAAAAAAAAAAAAAAAAAGGAGGCAAGCAACAACTGTAAAGAGTGCCAAGAACAGTGAAATTCAATTTTCTTTCCTGGTAATCTCCTCAAACATCATTAGTCATAGAGGTAACCAAGAGTGCCAGCCCACAGAACGTTTTTTTTTAATCTAATGTTATTGAATCCTATTGGATTTATTGTTTGAAATCATTTTGAACTTTACTGTTTTATGGCTCTGGCTCTCTCTTAGTAGTAAACACACAGGAAGGACAGCGATTTGCCTTTCTAGCAGGCATAGTGGTCTTGGAAAACACAGTTATGGTTTTCTTCATTCTGTTAAGGATGAATTAGTAGCAAACTACAATATGACAATACAGTGTAAACACAGCACCCAACCCCACTACTAGTTAAAAAGGTGCTTCTAAGCCATAAAAAAAAAAATCAGCAGCCATCAATTTGAAAATTGCTAATATTGTTGAATATCTATCTTAAGGTCAGTCTGCCTAGGGATTTTCACTGGTGTTAAGTTATCCTTTTTATGCTGATGCAGCAGTATCTACAGAATTGGATTTCATGAGTGCAAAGACTTTTAGTGCATAATTCAGTCATTTTCCTTAAGGACAATGTAACCAACAGAAGAATTATAATTTTCTTTGTCTGCTTCCACATGATACCTTACACAGTTTCTTAATGCCTTTGCAGATCCATGGCAGCAGATCCTTGCACTAAAGTAATCAACAACTATTGCTGAGTGACCCAGCTTAGAAAAACACCTGATTGCTTCAGCTTGACCGTTTTGGATGGGTAATTTCACTAAAACTTTCTTCTTTATAAAACAGTGAATGAAGAAGGTATCATGACTACAGGGTTCTGTAGATATAAACCCCTCCCCATCCATAAGTGATACAGGAGAGCACGGTTATAAAACTCTACTCCCGGTCATGCTGCTGCAGACAACCACCAAACTGGGATATGTTCACAAATGAATTGAAGATTAAAGTGAATAACACAAATTGTACCTGCAAGTAGCATTTTCTATTTTGAACAGTCTGTACCTGAACAAACGTGAAAGCAGAAGAAAGACCATTTAGCACATGACAGATGGAATCAAATTAATGAATCTGTGGATGTTTGTGAAACTAACAAATCAACATCCTCCATTACCAGGGGCAGCAGCAATCAGATTCTAGACTCCAAGTAAAATGCTGTTGAATTTCCAAACTCTAATATTAACAAGCAGTTACAGTCCAACCAGGAATTCAATATTCCTGCTAGCCAACAAGAAGTCAAATGCATCAGCACTTTGATTAAAAAGACAATTAACTCATTTTTATTACTGCTAAAATTTTATGCATTTTACTGTATTATTACACTGAAACCACTCCAGATGTTAAGGCACTTTTACAAAAAACTTTACCATAGAAAGGTTCATTTTAAAGACAAGCTTTACAGCAATGAAGAGAGGGGGAGATACATAATCTATTGCCCTATTTACATGGCACATCTATTTTAGCCTCTCCTACAGTACAATGGGTATAAACACCTGATGGGCAGGAATGCAGAAGAGGGAGGCAAATTCTCCTCAACAGTGCCCACTGACAGGATGAGGCAACAGGCACAGATGAAAACATGAAATGTGATCTGGATACAGGAAAACAGTCTGTTGTGAGGGCACAATGGATCAGGTTGCCCAAAGGGGTTGCAAAGTCTTCATTTTTGGAGATATTTAAAATCCATTTGGACACAGTCCTGGATAACTACATAGTCCTGGTTAACTGTCTCTAGCTGGCCCTGTTTGAACAGGGGCCTTGGACTACATGATCTCCAGAGATCTCTGTCAATCTCAACCATTCTGTGACACCAGCAGCTGCTGGAGGAGGACCACAGCTGATTTTACATATTTACATCTGCAGCACCAATAACAACTCTCCTCATGTTTGAAATAATATAATCAAGGTTACAGAGCTGGTGACAAATATTCTCTTAGGTAAGAGTTAAGTTTACTGATTGTACTAGGAATAGATTTCCCTATTATAAATAATTACATTCTTGGGAGACTAAGAAAGGCCATGCAGACTATTCTCAGATTGTTATCACTATTGCTAACAGCTTTGAATTGGAAACAAATCATCACAAAAATATACTTTCACTTTTTAAAAGTGTATTGTCTGTCGAAGCCATACTACAGGTGGACAGCTGACTGTATACTAACCACTGTAACCTCCAGTCCTGCAAAATTGTGTATCAACTGCCTTATCATGAAAATCCACCTCTAGAACTAAAGACCCCGTGCATCCAAAGATGAAAGTTAGTATATATTAAATACTCACACACACACACACACACAAAAAGGTCTGTTTCAGATAATACTGGGATGGGATTTCACTCAACACAGATCTGATTGCTTTTTATCCTTCTATGCACTCCCAATAGGAATCCTACTATGTTTGAGAAAAAGATTTCAAATAAAGCCATGAAACCAGAACTTGTGATCTTCCACTCCAGCTATAAAGAGAATGAAGCTGACATTGTAAATATCACTTCTGGAGGACATCACCGTAGAATCATTAGGCTAGAAAGGATATTTAAGATCATCATTAAGTCCAAAGTAAACTCAGGACTGTCAAGTCCACTGCTAAACCATGTCTCTAAGTGTCACATTTACATATCTTTTAAAGATCTCCACGTATGGTGACTCAACCACTTCACTGTGCAGCCTCTTCCAGTGCTTTTGCTGAAGAAATTTCACCAGTACTCTAATTTCTTGTGCCTGTTCTGTGAAAATTAATTTTCATTTTACAATTTGTGTAAAGGCTAGAGCTATTTAGCAACAAATTCCTCCATGATGATTACTCATGTCTGTGGAAAAAAAAAGCTGTAACAAATGTCTCTGTTGAAGAAACACAGGCAGTGTCAATACCTATTCTGATTTAGTGGTGAGTGAAGCAGCAGAACTGCTGGCTCTTGAGAGCCCTTTCGCACAGTATGCATCTCACAGAGGATAAAACATCATATACCCAAAAGTTTTCATCACTTCAATTTCTTAGAATAAATTTTGCTTTATTTTGGATACCTATTTGCTACATATTCTGGCACTGATTTTGGATACATATTCTTGTTAAGAGTCACAGAAATATTAAATACAGACACTTTTTAATGTTTGTCTTAAATCTTTCAAAGGCAATTTCTCTGAAAAGTAAGGGGGTTTGACTTTAAAAAACACAATAAATCTTTCTTCCCAAATTTGGCTTTAACATTCAATTAAATTTATATATACATATTTTATATATATATACATACATATGTAATATGCACATCTCAAGCCTGTAAATATTTTTGACTCTTGAAGTATTTGTGTTCCGCACTAGACAACTACCAATTCAGTGCTGTACGTCAAGGGAGCAAATATAAGAGGAACAGACCCCAACTACCCAGAATTCATTTGCCAGGTAAAGTGATTGTCTTGAGATGATAAATGACCTTTGACTTTCACCAGATTCAGCCTTTCTTCAGTTTCTTTAGTTTTTAACAACTTCTTCATTGATGTTCAGTCATCTCTGAAAAGACCTCTTTCATGCAGATGGCAGATTTATATTTTCCAGACCATTCTGTTAATTATGAGGCAAACAGCAGTTCTACAAGAAAAAGTATTACTAAACCGGGTGTTAGAAGCAGCTGTGCAGTTTATCTCTGAGGAAGACAATATTTACCTGGAATAATGACAGGTATTTGGTTTATGAACTCAAGCAGTAAACATTGACTACAGTCTGCTGGGCAGACCAGAGAAGCAGAAAGATCTGTCTGATTGCTACTATGAGGAAGGTGAATTCAGATCTAAGTTGAGGAAATCGTTACTGAGATGATTCAGAGGCAAGAATATTGCATGGACTTTGTGCAAATTGGCCTAAAGATCTTTGGTAGGCCACTGAAAAATCATCAGAACTGAATGGAAAACTTCCTGAGATTATCAGTTGCTTGGTCAACGTGACATTGAGGTGGAATCTCTAACACTCACAATTCTGTTCTCAACAGCACCATGCCTCAGTGCTTTAAAAATATTCTTGCATTGTATTTTTGGGAAAGACTTTAATCTAGACTTGATGATACAAGCATACCTTTGATGACATAATCTGCTATCAGTCTCAGTTTCAGTCTTTCCATGTTCTGCAGCAATCATTCTACTACAAGGCACTGTTTGTAAGTCACAGATATCCACGAGGGAAGTGGCAGAAATCACTCTTTCTTTTTAGAAGTATTTTTTCATGCAGAAGTGGGAGGACAGAAAACAGATTGAAATCTAAACATAAAATTTTCCAGTAGTGCCATGGCCAAGAATCACAGAAAAATATACTCTTTTCATGCAGACATATACTAACCCCCGTGGAGTCTAACTTTGGGAAAGCTTTTTAAAGCATTAGCTTTAAAAACCAGTACAGGTGCAAAAGGCCACTAAGGTAAAAGATAAACCTATTTGAGGAATGCACTGATTAGGAATGAAGGCAAAGTTAAGCAGTTTTAATCTCAAAACTGACATTCACTGCAATGCAACAAGACTCTTACTGATCTAAAATGAGCCAGTTTCTAACATTATCACAATTACAGATTAAGTCTAATCTTTAGAATTTTAATTGAATTAATAAGTTAATAAGCTGTGTCACCTAATCCTCTAATTTAACTTCTCTAAAAGATTACTTTTCAAACATATAACCACAGTCATTAAGGTAATGAAATTTTACAAATATTCAATTATATTACTGGTTACACATAGCAAAAGTGAAATAGAGAAAATCCTGTGAAGTATTCAGAAAACTGAATGCTTCATCTGCTCAGGTGTTATTTTAGGGGCTACTTCTGGAGAACAATGGCAAAAGATGCACTTGCTAAGAAACTGTTCCACAGACACAAGCATCAAAAGAGACATCAGGAAGAGTACAATGCAGTAATCATCTAGCATCATTCTACAGTTTTACCATCATCATCAATAATCATAATGGTGCCTTAAGTTTTAACTTTCATGTTTTTCAGATTCTGTGCTGCCTAGGTGTGTAGTTCTGTGCCTCATATTAAGTGTTGGTAACCTCTCTTCACAGAATAGGCAGACAAAACAAATCCTTTCCCAGATGGTGACCAGGGATAATGGTTACAAGTTTTCAGGCCCAAAAGCATAAACAACGGTGGACTGAAGAGAGAAAACAAGAAGGACGGGACTTCATAATCTGAAGCTGTAATTGGACAATTAAACCCAATATGCAAATGGACCAAAACTTATAAAAGTGTGAGACCTCGTGACCAGTCATCCATTTTGTGACCATTTTGGGTCCACCTTGGGTGTAGCCCTGGCCAGGCTCTTGTACTGCCCAAGGTGTGCCCTTAGAGGCCTTTTAATAAATACCGACTTTATTCTCTAGCTCTGTCCAGTCTCTGTTCCAGGCCATCCTTCCCAAGGCATCAATAAAATCTGTTGCCTCTAATGAGAGCAGAAATTCCTGACAAAATTTTACAGCAGCAGTGCGGGAAAAATTTGATTACCAGGTACTGATTCAAATGGATTTTAACCTTTTATCTCTAACATACAAGATTTTTTTTCTCCCCTAATGCTTCAATTCTTTTAGTAACGATTACAAAAATTGCCTTTTTCCTATCAAAGGAATTTCACATGATTACCAATAAAACTTCAGTAAATAATTCTTATTAAAAATCCAGTGTTTGAGAACATTTGGAAGAAAAAGCAATATATGTCCATTAAATGAACATAAAGTTTGTTTCAATTACCATCTCTTTTGTTTTACTTTACGGTAAATGAAACCTAATTTTATCTTTCAAAGAGTATGTAAATTAGTACATTTTGGTGCCATCTAAATATAATAATTATAACAAATAACACTTTTCTTCATTATGATTCATATATAATTATTATGTATTTCTCAGTACTTAAGAGTGTGTTTGCATTCTCCAGTAAAAGCTATGCTAAATTACATGACAATATTCAGTGTGTATCGCAATATTTTAAGATACAGAACGGCTTATTTAGGGTTGCCTAAGGAAGAGCTTTATTATGTAATAATACAATCATGTTAGCTATGTTGCTGTGTCATCTCCCATTAGTTTAAACATTCAAAAACATTAGACTTCTTCCTTGGTTTTTTTCTCCTCCAGTATCAAGAAACAAAGCAGTGTTTCTTAAGCATACTTTTCAATAAATCAGAGCTCTTTAAGCTTATCTATATTTTTCAGTAGTGTCTGGTTTTGAGATGCCCCTGTGGCATTCTAAAATACTAAATTAAAACAAAAATACTCAACAATATAGATACTATCCTACTCCATATCTTGTCCAGTACATCATCATCAAACAGTGCCTCAGGGAAAGGTACAGCAAGACACACATGATAAAGCGATTCAGAAAAGCTCTTTATTCAGCTCTCTACATAAAAATTTGAAGGTTTTTCTTTTTTTTCCCACAAGAAGACAAGATCACTATCAAACTTTATAAACTGTCTCTTAATCTAATTTGATCTAATCTGATCTTTGCTTCTTACCAAATTCCTGTCACCTAGCTGCTCTGTAAGTTGATCATTTTAAAGATACTCATCTCCAACAGCAGCTTGTACTAGGGAAGAAAAAGAAAGTCAATATGTGAGCAAAGGCAAAGAGCTAAAAACAATTAAAAATACATAAAAGTTTTGAGAAAGGTTTTATCACCACCTTCAGTTTTCTATATGAATACCGTAACTGGGAGCAAACATGTTACTTCTGGTTTATCCATGACTTTTTCATCATGCCTTCTTTGATCAATAAAGCTACTGAATCCCAGTAGGAAAATTCAGATTATAAAGGTCTTTGTTTATTTTATGTAAAAGATAATAAAAAATATGCTATAAAGATATTTAGCAGATATTTAATTTAGCAGATATTTATGGTTCATATATTTCACCAGAGATAATGAAGAAAAATCTCTTTCAAAATAACTTTAATTGCTCTGACAAATAACTCATCTCAACTACACTTATGAAGGAGGACCTTCTACTTACCTCTAACAAAATGAGGCACTGTTCTGAGGGATGGTAATTTGAATCTATTACAAGTCAGTAGCTGCTAATGGTTGCCTTTACACTGGCAACTATTAACATTTAGTTTCCATTTAAAAAGGGTATCTCTTGGCAGATTCATGATGGGTCTTTTTTACAAGTTTATGTACTTCTCTTGAAATTGTTCAGGGAAAGAAAAAGTTTGATACAAGTAACACCTTTGTTAAATGATACGTAAAAATTAAAATTGTAGATTCTACCTGACTTGGTTTGTCAATGCCCAAAAATGTCAATTTACCAATTTACATCAAAAGAGCAACTGGTGTAATTTCAGAAAGAGGATATTCTCTGTATCCTTCACTGGACATCAAGGAACCAAGTTGCCTAAATTCCAAACTGAGCCTTCCCCATAGGATCACAACTGATGCTACAGAAGTAGAAACCATGGCTCATGATAAACAGTTCTTATGTGAAGTGCAGGGCAGCTTTAGGTGGGTGCAACAGGAAGACATAGGAATCCTTAAATGAGTAACTCACTGATGTTTATGTAAGCACAAGGCTCATTTGATAAACAATACACTTATGCCTTTAGGAATACATAAGCTTAACATAAGGAAATGGAACCACTATATAAGTACTACATCTGTGCTACTGTTTATTTACGAACAAATAATACTTAATAAAACAATGTTCTACAACGTGGTCTTCTGGCAGAGCTCTGCATTGACAGACAAGATTCTTAAATCCAATTCTGAGCTTTCAGCCTGCAGATTTTGAAGTGTTTCTGTGAATAGTTTAATCATTTCAAGAAGAATTTACTGAAGTACAGTGGCAAAAAAATGAGTCAATTCTTAAGATTTCAGTAAGAACTACAGAGAACAGTACCATAACATGTACTTCAGGTTTTTGGGATAGGCTTTTTCTTCTTTTGGGGAGGTTTATTTTTTCTTTTGTATATGTTGTGTTTTGGTGGTTTTGTTCTGGTTATTTGGCTGGTTTGTGTATTTTCTTTCTTTAAATACAAAGGGATGCCTTCTTATCAGTTTATGAAGTTGCAAAAATGCATTTGCAGCTTATTTTATCATTTTCTAGTCATTGCACTAAAGCACACCATTTCAGCCTTCTGAAGTTCTATGTATCATTCTCTTTAGAGTGTAAGAGCATCAAAACTGCTTTTAATTATGTCTTTTAAGCACCTCCTCTATAGTTTCCTAAGACAACTGATGATTCAGATGCTCAAGGAAGCACCAGCTTTAATGCTGTGACAGACTTCTTCCAACTTCTCTGTTATAAACACTGAAAAAGCACATTATTTTATAATATCATGGTCAGTATCCACAATTCACTTGCGGTAAAATGCCCACATCCCACGTCCACATGACAGGTGACAAAAATGCCAGTTAGTGTTTGTTACTTTCGCTATGTTTGCATCAGAATGCCAGCCTAAAAATATCATAGGGAATGCAGGTTACTTAAGCAGAAATCAAAGACAAAAACTAACACATTTTGCTACCAGAGTCAAAGAAGGACTTTCATTCAAAAGATTTGCTTTTAGCAGTTTCATCCCCACATCCGTGGCTCGGCAAAGCAAGATAACAAATGTTAAAGACATACTGTCTTCAGATGGCAACAAAGAACCACCCGTTAAACAGATTGTTTTACGCTTCTTAATAATTTATTAGCACATTAATTTAAACCTGCTTATGGTCACATATCTCACAGGATAGCTGGGAGGTACCCTATTTTGTCAGGCAGACATAATTTACTTTTCCTTCACTCCCACACCTATATGTTTACAATGACTTCCACATATATATTACATATATATTATCAGGATCCTAGTATCAGAGCATTGCAACCTCAAAATGATAAAACCTATCAAAACAACCCTGTCATCCCACATAAACATGCCCCAACTCAATAAGTCAGCACATTACCACACACTGCCTTGCTAGTTAAGTAGCAAAACACAAACATCCCCCTCCTTGCCAAAGGTTCACCATACCACTACTGATATAACAACTACTAAAAGAGCCCAAACCAATTCGTCTTTGGGCTCAATTCTGTTCTAAAATCCATGCATTAGCAACAAACAATCTGCTACAAGATACAGTTCTGAAGTAAGGTTTTATTCATATAATTTTCAATCAACAATATAATTTATCACTGCAATCAGCAGGCCAAAAAGAGCCACCAAAAGATTAGTTTATATAAGGTGATCAAAAAGTTAAGTGAATGAACAAAAGAATTGTTACGCACGTGATCTGATCAATCTAACGCCCTATACTGTAATGGCTTTTGAAGAAATTAGTGTTCATTTTCAACAGTTACTATTAACATGAAATATGTAGAAATTTGCCATGATTACAAAAATGTAGCACACACATGCATCTGTCCTTCAAAATTTTAAGCCTCAGTTGATACTAACATTGTATTCATAATTAATGCATCATGATTTCACAAAGCAGAAAATGGGAATGCTTTCTTCTGAATTGTTATGTGTCCAAAAAAACCCAAAATTTCCAATGATTTTGTAATAGCACAACAGCAGAGTTTACCTTACAGGAGGCTTTCTAATTGACATTTCAAGAAATCTAGAGTCCTTGGACCTCAGAGATAAAAAGCCATAAAACCCAAAACACCACCCCAAAACCTTATTTGGCATAATTTTAGCAAACTTATGAGAGGTATGAGCACTAGTTTAAAAGAAAACCCCAAAAATATAAACCCTGAGCCTTGATTCTTGTTAACATCATTACAGTTATATTCTATAACAGTGGCAAGAAGAGGAAGATTACTGTGAATTAACAACAACAATTCCTATATTTAATGTTATTTAAAAATCAAAGTGTTACCTAAGGCAATTACCTTGCAGCCTTTTAATATCTACAGGGAAAAGCCTAAGGGAAAATAATTGACTTTGCTAATTTTACCCTTGGCAATTATAAAATAGCTCTGCATTTCATTATGACTACAGAATTTCACGTCTAATTGTCAGCCCCGAGAGAAGCAGAGAGATAAATGCATCATACACAAGCTCAGACAAGAATTTAACAGCACAATAAAATTATCCTGGTAGCAGTGAGCTCAGTTATGTTAAAACCCCCTTTAATTTAAATTCTGGTCTATACAATAGCTGTGCATGTCTATGGAGGTTATAGCTACCATGGTCAGTACCATGCACGATAAAATGCTGCTCATTTCATTAGCCAATTTGCTAAATGCCAGCAAAAAAAGCAGTACTGTAATTTTTACTTTTTACATCAAAGAACACAAAACATTATGAAGGAAAAAAGTCACAGTTACTTCACACTGCTAAAAAACAGATGCCAGATTTGAAAATTCATCATTTACAAAAGAATAAATACAGTATGTTTAAATCATTGCACCTGTCAAGAGATTTCTATAGCTTGTACTTCAATTTTTCTAACTTTGCTAGTACGGTTAGACGTATGAAAAAGAATAATTTACTAAGTCAATCAGTTTCCATAATGGCATCCCACTTATCGTATGTAGAAGCTATGAAAGTATTTAGATGTCAGAAAAATGAAAAAAAGTGCTAAAATGTTTTGGCAGAATTTTCCAACATGCAGTATAATGATTGCTTTAAAAAAAAAAAAAAGCATTTCTTTGCACTTGTGCTTCATTTCACTGTAGGCTTGTTTCCTGGCAAGTCTTCAGGGATTATACATTCCTGCTGCAATACTTAATGATGTACTAAACGCAAAGTAATAGTTGCTACATTTTGTAAAAGTTTCCTCTTATGTTGAAATAGAAAATTGATGCAGGGTTAAATCCTTTGGTCTATCTTGAGAAACTTCCAAGGTACTAAAAAAATGAACTGATACAAATTAATAATAATTACTAAAATCAAATACACCCCATTTTGGTTATGGTATGCACTATTTAAATTTCTTTTTCTAATACTTACTACAAGTTAGCCCCATAATGGCTTAACCCACTATTCCAGTAGATTGACATCTAATTTTCTGTCTCTTCTCTTGAATCTCAGCTCTGTGTTAGAAAATGACACCACTTCTGAGAGAAACTGTCATATTCATGATCAAAGAAGTACAGAAATACGCAGCTACCACAGGGAGAAAAAGTAGACTCCTTAGGCTCACAATTACAACTATGCTGATTATTGACAATTGCACACGACAAACATTTATTTTACATTACAACATGGCAGCAATCTTCAAATGTATGAAAAGCACCTCTGGAAAATGTACTGTTTCCTGTTTCCACTGGAATGGCACACTTAAGCTCTTCAGCCATACATGCAGTTAGGTGTTACACCAGGCCGGCACAGGAATCTCTCTCCACCATGGGAAGTTTTAAGAACAAGCTCGATAAATGTGGGTCAAGAAAGATTTTGTGTAGCTGATCCTATCTGGCAAGAAGAACAACCAACTAGAGAGAGGATCTGTCTCCATCAGCCTCGTTTTCTAAGATAATACATTTACACAATTTGTTTCTCATTAAAAACATCTCCCTGTAAAGTTTCAAACAGTTTGGCTAAGCAGCTGGATTTCAGCTGTCCTTTAGAAGCCAGTTTAACCATGTTAGTAGGACAATCCAATATTCAGGCACATACAAATATTATAACAATATTAAAAGCAAAAAGTCACCTGAGACAAAGCAGTGAAGCCTTTTGCTCTCCAAATTAACTAAGACAGAAAGCCTCTCACAAAGCACAAAGTAAAAGAAAATAACAGACCAAACATGTCTTCAGCTGGCAGTTTATCAGAGGTGGTGTAGCCTGACATGTCATGAAGATGCCACTGCATATGCCTTAAATTCACCAAATAAACCACCCATCCATTACTACAGTGCTTCAGAATGTATACAAAAGACCTCACCACAGTAATTCCACAGGAGAGTGGCAAACGTTCGCAGCAGCAGCAGCCTTTTAAAATTTACAGCTATAATGTAAATATGCTGATTTTTTAAATGATGTTCCATATATACATACATAACTGCTGATTTTTTTAGGGGGCCTCTCTTTTAAAATACTTGCTAATATTTACTTGCTTTGGCAGTAGAGGAATTTTTTTCTTTTTACCTTGGTATTCTGCAACTGTGCAAGGCTTGTGCAAGCATTTGCTAGAAGAAAATCTCCACTCAAAACAGCCATTTTATTCCCAAACTGCATATCCTTCAGTGGGCCATCGCAGGACTTGAGCTCACCAATGTTTACTATGCCACGATGCACCAGAAAGGCAGTATGGATCAGCTCTGTAATCTCAGCCAGACTTCTTTGACTGAAAGAAAGAAAAAGCACAATTATATTTGATGCTATGAACAGAAGAGAGATTCTTAGTGAAAATAAACAAAGGGCGACATGTGTTAAACAGGTATTTTATTAATTATCATGGAGTTCTTCTATGTACTTCTAGAACCCACAACAAGGAGGTGTTAAACACAGAGAACTGTCACAAAGTATTTCCAGGCAAGTCACAGGTACCACAGGTTTCACCTGGGAGAATGCTGCCCTTTGTTTGAATTCTTTCACAAAATAAAGCAAAACAATCAATAGAGTCCTCATGGTGCTTTCTTTTTCTGTTTTGTCTACCAGAAGCTTGAGGGACAGTGACATGAAGAAAATGCCAAGTAGAAAGTAATGATGGAAAGAAACAAAGGACATATCAGCAGGGGAGTCCTGAGCAAGCCAATCCAAACAATGTAAGAATGCTGCAGTCAATGACTGCTCAAACTAGAGTTAAATTAATAACAGAATACCTTGCAGCTCACTATTACCAAAGGAGAAGGGTTCAGGCAGAAGAGGAGAAACAGTTGAATGTCTCAGAACTGTGTACTAATGGTATTTCACTGGTGGTTTTAGTCAGAAGCAGCAAAGGTGACTGTCTAGCAAAGGGGTCAATTTTATTGGATAGTTTTACAAGTCACTTCTTATTCCAACACATAGTGTGATACATTCTGGGTTTGGGGGTTACAAATCCCTATGAGAGGCTTACTACAGAGGTTATTCCATAGAGGCTTGCTCTCTATTTTAATTTTTTGGAAAAGGCAAGAAAAGAGTCATTAGCACAGCCTCCTCCTGCCCCCCTCCTCCCACAATTCAACCCTGTAGCCCTTAACAGCGACTGTCACTCTAAGGAGTCCAGAGATGTCACCTTAGCTCAGGACGACAATGGGGTGTTGAACAGACATAATAACTGAGCAGGGGCAAGGGAAGGGGGAAACAGAGCACTGCACTGGAGCATCTTTTTAATGCTAAATACACACAGGACTCATTCTTACAAAATCGTCACATCTCTTCTGACTCAAGCAGTTCCCTTTATGCCATGGAGATTTCACATATAAGCAAAAATGCAATCCATGCCCTCAACTAAACAAATTACCAAAGGCCTTAAGTTCTAATTAATTACAACGTAGTACAAGGGCATGTTATGCTCTCTGTGCTTATTCAGAAGTGGCCAAGCACTGATTCATTGAGTAACCAACCTCTTTCATACCTTCATGTACAAATACACCTGCTGGTCCTTGCTCAAGTTAGATTCTGCCTCAGTACTAGCACCGTGCTGAGCAAATTAATTCTGTTTCCTCTGGACAGTGCACACGTGTTCCAACTGCCCCAAACAATATTAATCTAAAGTCACCTTCTGCCCCAAATATATGTGACCTGTGGACAGCCCCAGCAGCACCTGTTTCAGGGCAGAGGTCAGTGCCAATTAGCAAGAGAGAAGAGCTGGGATAGTCATAAGGCCTGGCACACAAAAGGCAGATGAGCTGGAGGGAGAGGATAAATAGAGGTCCCTGATGTATTTTACCATGCACAAAAAACCTAAGCTGTTTTAAAAGCTGCCTTTATAATTCACAAATTGTTAGCTCCATGCAGACCAAAACAATCCAAAAACCAAACAATCATTCTCCAAGTAAACAATAAATCTGAAGGCTGAGGCTGCTTTTCAAAGACAAGAGGGAGAAACTCACACAACCCAGTCGCAGTATTGTAATCATGCTTGGCTCGGCTCTAACAAAGGGTTAATAAATTTTCAAGCTCGGAGAAAAAGACTAACAAGACATCCCGATGCTCCTGCTGTCATTGTCAGGGCAGCCCTTGGAGGAAATGTCCGTATCAATTCGGTTTATCAGATGGACAGCTGATCAACATTAAACAGACTTGCTCTGGGCAGACTGAGCCGAGCTACCTGTTATGAATAGCAATGAGAGCCCTCTGCTCCCCGCTGCCGAGCTCTGCCATTTCCGACTGCCGCAGATCCCAGGACATATGGGGATCCCTAGTGACGAGCACATAAAGCTGCAGCTAACTCAGGGACGGCTCATTTCCCCCAGCTGAAAGCAGGCATTAATATCCTGAGGAGACCAGGCCCGCCTCTGTGACCCCCAACTATTGAAGCAAAACAACGACTGTCCTATTTCTTCATTTAATAAGCTTTTAATGAAGGAAATCAAAATCCCCTCTTCGACTTCAGCATCGCTCTTCATGAAAAGGTTACACAAATACATCAGTGTCATGCTTTCCAAATGCTCACGATCTGGATGTTTTCATTTCTTTTTCTATAATCCGTTTGTTCTTCAAATAGTATTCACATTATTTGTGCTAACAAGAACCATATTAGGCAGATAATCTATGTCTAATTCTGATCTTACATACTGCTCTTCCACTCTCCCTAGAAGACTAAAAATATAAGAATCAATGCTATTGCAGAAATCTCAGTCAATGCATTTTTTTAATGCTTTTTGTGATAATCTCTAGAATACCCAGGCACAATAACAAGTCCACAGTGCCGCAGATACAGGAGGATCCTTGATGTGATCCTCCTTGTAAAGACCAGTATCCAACAAATAAACACTGCTGTCGAAGTTACTGCTAAATGGCTGAATAAATACAGCTTTCTCCATCTGGAATACAATTAAGGAATAAATAATTTCGTATTTGAAAGCAGCCAATCCCAACATCCAAAAAAATAATGTTTTAGCAATACTGGTCTTAGAAACAGGGCAATGGGATGACGAACTCCGACTGCTTCTGTCCTGTTTTCTCTCCAGAGCCCACAGTCACAAAAAAAAAAGAAGTGCCTGCCTCAAGAATTACCTGCACTTACCTTGGTACAAGGTAGCACTGAGAAAAGAGTCAACATTTCTAAACACAAAAAGTTCCCAAATGGAAGTGTGCTAAGAATCAGGAAAGCTTTATCACCAAATGCTAACACACTTGCACGCCTTTCACCTCTGAAGCAAGAACTCCCCACAAACCACCATCCAAGTTCCTAATTTCAAGTCCTACTCTAAAAAGAAATAACAGGATTCTATAAAACATGTGATAAAAGAGATATATTAAATAGTACAGATGTATTGAACTTGAGTTAGTTTACCTTTCTTTATCAACTACACTGGGCTTCTCAAGGGATGACAGGTTATGCAAAGAAATATATAATAATTAAAATGTCACTTTTAGGCATGATATTTCACAGAAATAGGCCAAAGACTTAAATTAGCCACTAAAAACCATATTTGAAAATTTCTACAGCAACTACGATGAACAAAAATAATGAAATTGATAGATGGAAAATTCTTTAAGAACTCTTATCATTGAAGCTTTGAATTAAAGTGACTAACAGTACACACCCAAGATTTGAACGTTTTCTTTGTGATTGTCAATTCAATAGTTTCCCTTCAATACAAAAAGGATTAATTTCAATGAAAAGCCTTACATTTAGGATTGAAAAAAAATTAAAAATATCAGCATCCATTCCATTTCAGTGACAACTATAATAATCTTTATATACACACACCTATGAATTTGAAATAAAAAGAAATAGTGTCTTTAATGGAAAATATAGATGAAAAAACCTTAACTAAAGAATTAATTATTTCAGGTACTGACTATGTATTTGGGCAGCACTTGGTATCTGATTTTACTTTTTTTGTGAACAGTGAACACAAAGAAAAGTTCTATGAAGACAAGAAGGTGCTTAAATTACATACAGGTTGATCCTGTATGCTCCAGGTACTAGGTGGTGCTGCACCAAGATAGTTCACTTAGTTACACAGCAAGAAAGGGCAGTGATTTTTAGTCCTTTTTCCCATTCACCTGTCAAAGTCAATGCCATGGTTAATAAACCATGATTAGAAGAACAATGCAGTGAGTAACAAATAACATCACAGTGATGGGAAATCTCATTCCCATCTTCTGTGTATAGCTTCTTTGATAAGAAATTAAATGGCAGGGGTGCAAGTGTTTAAGCCAGTCAACAGGCAGATGTTGTGATTTCACTAACAGGGAAATTCTTCAGGGTAAAGCAGCAGATTTGAGAAGAGCACCAAATATTCACCACATTACCATACTCATGTGTCTGTTAATCAGCAGAAAACATCTACCCACTCCTATCCTTCAATAAAGTTAAAGACCAAGACTTCTGTGGTTCCTTCTATCTTGGTTTTAAGACATAGGAGTGTCTTCCACCTGAGCGATAAATCAAATTGAAAGACATCAGGTCTATGAAGTTTGTTGAGTGTGCTGTTTAATTGCATTCCTAACAACCAGTTTATTTTTAAGCTGGCTACATATCCTACCTCTTTCATCTCCTTCCCTTCCTAGTATCACAAAGCTTTTGAAGCAAAATTTCTACCAATGCTCCTTCATGTATTGTTCTTTATTTATTTTTGAAAACATCTTACATTTTCACTCTCCCCCCCAGTGATTATTGCTTAAGTTCTTTTCCGTATTTTGTCTTAGCAAGATCTTCCCTCAGCCCATTATGAGATTTAAAAATGTTTTCTGATTTTTAGTGGCAGACATTCATTTGAACTTGGCAAGCCAGTTTCCCTAAGCATTGTAGGTAGCTGGCAGTGGAGAGTGAGAAGCCTGACTTGAAGTCAGGGTCCTGTTCCCTTTCTTAGTACAGGAATTTTGAAGAAGCATTTTTGCAGGTCTTGGCTTCACTGTTAGGGCTACCACAGAACAACCAATTCCACTTTGTACTCCAGACAGCAACACGCAAGTGAACCAACTTGTATCAGTTTCTGACTAGTGCCACTGATGTGCCAACACAGCCACCACTGTGTCACCACAGCATAGCCACAGCCCTCCAGCCTGGGGGCCAGCCACCCATACCAGATGGCAAGAATCCACATTTGCACCATCATCCCTAACAAAACAAAGCCCCAACTGCTGAACTTGTGTCTGGCTTACTCCTACAGTCAGCATCAGCAGCCAAAGAACAGTGATCACAACCTACAGCACATTTTCCTTGGGTTGGATGGCCTTATATCACAGCACACTTCAAGTCACATGGCCTAAAAGAAAAATAATCCCAGCCTGGAAACAAAAGCATCAATTATGGAAAATAGGTGAGAGAATCCAGACAGTCCTGGGAAGAATCACTACCTCAAGCTCACTTTAAAAGGAAAAAGTGTTAATCTGAAAAGCAGGAAAATACCACCAGAAACACTAAAGTCAAACTGGATATTTTCCAGATCCCAGAGGCAAGGGGACAGGCTGGGACCAATAAAGAAGGGAATATCAAGAGGAAATCTGCTCAGTAAGAAGTACCTGGCTACTGTAAGATCCAGAAGCCAGTGACAATGCAGCAGTGTGAACAATGAGGAACCAGCAGGCTGGGCTGACATGGTAAGAATCCAGACACACTTGCTGTACAGACAAATCAGGTCATGTTGGGACTTTATTAGCAGGAAGAATACAAAGGACATTTTGCAAGGGATAGGTATTAAAAGAACAGTGATATGGGGTGGCAAGCCTAGATATGTTTTTTAATCCCCACAAACCAGGATATATGAAACTCAAATAACTTTGGATCTTATTTCAGTTATTACAGATTTCATAAGCACTAGAAACTGTTAAAAAGGGAGATATCAATTACTTTTCCTGTTCTCAGAGATCCTTCCTACACTGCTAGAGAAGAAACAGACTCAAGACATGAGCTAGTACTTACGTAAGTATTGTTAAAAAAAAACACCTTTACAGCTTAGGTTTTATGGCCTTTTTTATTTTTTAAAGAAAGGATGGCTAACTTAACCAAACTGATCAAACCAAAGGAAAAAACATGAGTATTCACCTAAAGATAGAAAGAAAAAAATTAATAAGTTATCTGGAAAAAGACTTCTTGGATTACTTGAACACTGATGCCAAAAATCAATAATAAAATGTAGAGCTACTAATTTATAAGCATATTGTCAAATTTATAAAATCACATATCATAATCACATTTTAAAATCGCTGGTTATCCCTATGGGAAGATTCACATTTCCAAAATGAAGTAAAGCTGTCAAATGCAATATTGTGTTTTTATAAGGCAATTACCAAGATTTAAACTTCTAATAAAAGGCAGGTTGAAATTCCAGTTGGTTATCTGCTATAGACTACATGAACAGTTATGTAGACTATATTAAGTACTTCATCAAGTAATAGCACAAGCTAAGATGTTTACTTCTTCAAAGACCTACTTCTCTCATTTTGTAAATAATGATGCAGATATGCAGTGTTCAATAGGCTCATGCAATAATGTATATTGGCAATAGCTGGGTATATTGACAATATATTGACACTAGGTCAAATTTCTAAAAGGAATTTTGCTAGCTCAAGAAATGTTGCATTTAATCTGAATTCTCTATATGAAAGATTCAATTTGCCACAAAGACCTCATATCAGAAAAACTTAGGTACAAGTGAATGTGAGTTCAATGTATTTGTTATATGAAAACAATATAATCCAAACCAGTATACAAACATTCTTTACAAATATGACAGATAATATTCACATGCATATATTATACATGAGCAATATTTTCAATGATAAAACAAGCTGAATCAGTTCGATAAATTAAAAACAAAAATGTGAATACTATTTGGAAACTCCTTATGAATATTTTGCTATATGATCAAAAAGCCACAAATCCTCAAATAAAAAGACTAAGTTAATTAAACAAAAAGCAAAAAATTTGTGATTTAGACAAAGCTGAATCAGCTATAATTCCTTCCCTATCTAGCTCAGACAAACTGAAAAATTGATAGGAACAAATACAAACCAGAGAAACTAGGCAAGGAAGAAAACTGATAAAGGACTGGGTGAGAAAAATGCAGAGATGGACAGGGAGCAGAACAAAGGCAATTTAAAAACAGAAATACTAAAAAACCCTCAAAACTAAGAACAACTTTTAAGAACTGTATTGGTCCATTATGTAAGGTTAGGCAGAAACAAAACTGCATAAAGGCAAGGCACTGTAGAAAGCCTGTTATATTTTAGGCAACATATTTACACAAGCAGGTGTTTATATCTATTAGCCCAGAAGTGAATATTGGTCATGAACAGCAGCACTGGGTAAGATTTTACAGTTCACAGGTCCAGAGAACTTACACTCAGGAGAAAAGGCAACAGAAAAGGAATAATATAGTTAATAAACAGCAAAGAGAGTGAATCATCCTCAATATGGAGTCAACTGAGCTGGTTCAATGTGCTTTACTCAAGTTAAAATACGCAATGCAAAACAAAAGATCAATCAAAAGATCTCAATGCAGACCACAAACAAACAGGACTACAGACTCTTTCAAGAAGATAGCACCCAAAGTTGGAAAAGGGTGGAAGGAGGGGTAAAAGAACCGGTTATCCAAGATAATCAGCTAAGATACAGAATGCAACTGTGGTCAAATAGACCAGTAGGACCCACAGATGATTTAAGGGAACAATATTAGCAAAAGCAGTGTTTCTGTTAACCCTGAGTTTCTGATATCAGTAAAAATTATCACTTGAAAACCTCAGTCAAGAAGAATTTGAGAAAGTATGACTCTTTTCAACATTTTTGTCCTAACAATCAAAGCAAAGAAAACAGATGAAGTGATGAATAAAAGTTATTTTATGCATGGAGAAGGCTGATATTGAATCAGTAGATTTGGTCACAGATATTTAAAGAAAGTTTAAGCATCTATACTACAGAAAACAAATTCAACAGAACCTGCTGGTTATCAAGCAAACATAAAATAAGATCCAGTAGCCTGAACCTAAGGAAATCCAAAAAGAATAAAGGGAAGGCACTTTCCAAATACAAAGAGCAACAACGGACTCTCCATCAACAGTGCCACTGAAGGTAACACCCGATGAACACCCATTCCACAAATATTAAAATTTATTAAAGTTGGAGAAATCCTATGTTTTGTAAGGCAGCCAATACGACTACCAGAATGATATTTCTTAGTCATTTATATATGAATGAACAGTAAAGGCAAGGAAAGGAAAGTTTTCAGATAATAAACAGAAGATGATTTAGCAGCATATGTTGGTCCTTCTATCTGAAAACTTACCATTGGCCAGAAGCCCATTTTCCTGTAAGGAGATAAAAATACTTACAGCCCTGAGATTTACAAATGCGTTTATTTCAGCCACGTTCTTCAGCAGAAACACCAAAACCAGAGCCCATTTGGCCCATTAGAGTTACCTCCTATTCTGAGGGCAGGAGCACACAAAGCCACCAGCAGGCAGGGAACCTATTCTATTACCACAGGTATATTAATTCTGTCTTACTGTGCATAGAAAATAAATATTTCAAAATGTATTTGAAGCAATTTCTGCAAGACGAAACAACCTACATTCAAGATTGATGTCTGTCTTCACATATTTAGATATCCACACTGGTAATGCAGTACTAACCTGGGAATATATACAAATATTCCCACTAAGAACAGGAGATAAAGAAAAACAGAGACCTTCTACAAAATTATTTTATGGATATAAGGGTGTGTATTTTACATAAGTATACATATTTTATTTAATTACAGTTTTCCATATAACCATTAGGAGGTTCTAGCCATGCAAGTCACATTTATTAAAGGCAGCATGTCAAATAAGAGTTGACAATTACAGGCTATATCAATACACATTATGCCAGATGGTAATGAGCCGTACACAGAGGGCCAGCCATCCAAAATAATCACACCATTTTCCACAGAAATGTTGAAGAGGTTATGGTTTATTACACAGTGCTCATTAGATATACAGTGGCAGCATTAGCAATTTTTCCTTCATTTGTGTCTCATTTAAGACTCTGCCCCCACAAGCCCATTCAAATTAGTACACAAGGTTAAAATCATTATGGTCAGTGGGAAAAAAAGAATAAGTTTTATTTTTATTTTACAGTAATGGTAGATCAAAGGTCCCTGGAATCTATTATTCTCTCAACTATTATCTAACACAGGATACTAAAAGGAATGAAATTCACCATCATTTGCTGTGAAGAAACAGAACCAGTTTTACATGGGCAAACTTAGTATTTCTTAATTAATAACTCTCAGTGAGAACAACAGTTAGGTTGTGACACAAAGTAAAAAAAGTCAGAAAACTAAAAGTCGAAACTGAACTTTCAGCCTTGGCTTTGAACTTTCTCATCTGCTTTTCAATCTGCTGCTTTAACAGCATGGAAATATTTAAGTGTCCAAAAGGCAACTCATCCTTCACAGCAGGTGGAAAAAACAGTTGTCTCAAATAACTAGAGTGTCATCTCTGAGAAAACACCTATAAGATGATTTAAAGTACCTTCCTAGTCAGCTGCATATGTTGACTTCCAGTTAGAAAATTACTGTTGCAGACATTTATTTTCCTGCCTTCTTGTGTTTATAGATGGTATGGGGGTGAGAAGATGTAATGAGGCAAAAGAGAAAATTTGTCAGCACAAGCAAGGATACATTTATTCCTTAGAAACATGCCAGTTGTCCCCCAAACTCCAAGTGACAGTCAGCATTTGGAAGTCATGAAACTGTGAAAGAGAGGAAGAACTTAGGTACTGGACGTGCCACCTGACAGCCTGACTGCAGAGAATTGTCATTCCAGTCCAAGCTCCTCTTTTGAAGCATGTGGTGCATCACTCAGAAATCTGGATCTCTCTCCCATCACGCGGCCACCCAGCTCTCCAGGCCAGGGCATCCCCACACCTCCTTCCTCGGCCACTCCTGCTGAGTTACTCTACTGTTACACAAAACCTTGAATTATTCACTCAGCCAGATGGCAAAAGCGTGAAAAGAGTCAGTATGTAGAAGATTATGAGAGAGAAAGGTGGGACACCTGGACTCCAGATCCTGCTCTGCTAAGTTACCAGGAGGGAAACAACGCTACAAACGCAGGGACTCCTGACCTAGATGTCCTATATCCCTGTGTTTAGATAAATTTTCAGAAAATTCAGACGGAGGAGTACTTGTACATCCTTTCAAATTCTCAAGAAAGCAAGAAAGCCAAACAGGGACTTCTTGCATCCTCAGTGAATGTTTAGCCAGTGGCTAAAGAACACAAACCAATGTTACCAGCACATCTCCAGTCTGACAATCCACTCACAAAATTTTCCACTGACCAACAAATTTTATCTGTGTTTTGAAATAATTTGAAAGACAAAAAGCAAGTTTTATTTAATAGAGTCTTAAAGAAAAGTTAAGAAAATTAAAAAGAATTTCATTAATTCCAGGCAATGCCAGTCTTATGACAACTGAACACGTACTCTGGTAAAAACACTGTTTGCTACATTTAGTTAACAACAATATTTTGCAAAAAGGTCATCCTACTACCTGCCCTTTGTACAACTCATTTTATTACTGACAAAACCACTTACTCTAACAAGGTGGCACTTTTGCAGGCAGACACCAGCAAATATGAAGCAAATATGAAACCTGTGCAATGTGAAACAAATGCAAGCCCTGATTCATTATACAATGCCTTGAGCATCAGGCTAATTTGAAGGTCTAAACAGAACACAGCAAACATCATACAGAAGTTTTATAGAGTTATTTCCATGCTAAGTTTCCAGACAATTCAGACTACGTTTAAATTCTGCAAATGTTAATTCAAAAATGAACACCAGCAGCCAACCCCAAAAAAACTGCTCACAAGAAAGCCCATCTCTGCACAACCGCAACTGGTATAGAAACAACAAAAAAACTGCTGTTTCCTTAAAACAAATTATATTTGTATTATATGTCTAATAGTCAAAGCTAAAAATAAGACATTTAAAACTGATGGGGTGAAAAAAGAGCAAGCCAAAAGAAGAGTTTACAATGGAGTGAGCATGAAAGCTTTCCCTTCAGCTTACTGAAGTGAGCAAGTTTTAGGTACCATAAACAAGAGTCAAACATGGCAAGACAGGAGATGATCAAAAGCTTTGGCAGCAGCTGCTTGCATGGCTTTGGGAAAATGTGACGGTAGGATACACAATGCAAAGATAGACAGTAAGACTCAGAACTGAATAACATATGCTGACCAAACCCTCAAAAGATGAAGTATGAACCAAAGGATTTATTTGTAGACTGGATGACCTTGCTATCACCACAGTAGAAATCAAAAGGAACACGATGATAGAGAAAATCACAGATTTTGTTATGGAAGTGACCAACATTCCTTCCCATATGATGGCAGCATGTGTCAGCCAGATTGCTTGTGGGCAACACTCAGGGTGCCCATCCATCCAGAATTACCCATATTTGCTCCATAGCCTCTCAACACGTATCCTCCAGTTAGATCTTATTCCATAAGAAATTTCACATCATGGTTCAAAAATAGTTTTGACTACTCTGTGGTTTATTTAGTCAAAATATTTAAATACTTGCACTAAAACCATCTAAAAAGATATGAAGGGAAATAAAAGGTCTCGCAGGTAAATGCAAAAACAGGCTACTAACAATTAATTTTATGAGCATACTTTTCCTACATTTTATTAGTTGCTTCTCAGCTCTGCAAGACTGAAGCATGTCTATAATTTTATTTGCAATGACTATGGGAGACGATTTGAACCACTATTAACAGAAATTCCCATTCCTGTGGACTCTCAGCTATTCTGAGACCACCAGCTTGACTTATTACTTCCAGTTTTTCTCTGAAATCTCTCTGTAGAGTTTGTCTGTAATTGTATTCAATGTAGCTGAAAGATAAGGTGCACTAACCTTGACATTAAATCTCTAGTACTAATGACACCTGAAATACATGGAACCTTTTTATGTGAGAGCAAAAGGAAGGTAACCTTTTTTATGCCATGAAGAATGAACACTTGATAAATGAGCAGTCCTGTTAAGAGAATAGATTGTTCATGTCTAACTGCACAAGAAAAAGGCATTAAAAAATAAAATGTGAATCACCAGAATACAGTGTACCAGATAGGGTTGAGGTTTATTTTATAACTATATATATATATTTTATCATGCTTATATATCAATTACTGTGTATTCTGAAATACCCATAAATATCCAAGATACAGAAAGGATTAAAAAAAGCCAAACATACTGGTTGCACAACCACAGACAGCTCATTCTATGAAGTAAACCTGTCATATTCTGAACAGCTGTAACTACATTTCTGTTAGTGAGCAATTAAAAGTATGGTTATCACAGGTGCTCTTCTCTCCCCTCCTGAACCTTCAATGTGCAGAATTGGATAGGGACATTAATACCATACATTAAAATGGTTTTTCACAGGAATACTTTTGCTTTTCACAAAGCAGAAGTATGCAGCAGATGGGTATTGCCTGCCATGTACAAGGAAAGAGACTAATAGCTAAAGGGAGACAGCAGACTTCTCAGAGACCTTGCCCCTTACACCAGGTGTGTTGACAGAATTGCCAGCAGGGAAAGGATAATAAACCTTTTGGAGCAAGGCAACGACTGCTGCTTCTGGGACCATACCAGCATAGTAACAAGCATTTGGTGCTGTTGAGGTCTGCAAAGTTTTGTCATTATTATTCGTATATACTTTATGCAAATGGCATACGGTGTGATATTGAGAAAAATGTGTCCTTTGATTAAAAAAAGACTTACTATTATACCATTGGAACAATTTCCATCTATTTTTACCTTATTAAAAGATAAGGTGTCTGAAAATTTCATGCTTTCATTCCTTCATCCCAGAATGATTCAATCTACACATTTTAAGAAGGGATAAAATTACATCAACCAATTCAAGCAACATTAACCCCAAGCAAGTGATGATGGAGAGACAGCTTTATGCTAACAAGACACCTTCAAGAACAAAGTTTATTTCTGCAGAATTCCTACCAGAGTCCACAAAACAGGATCCTTTCCTGACTGCAGCTAATACCGGAGCTTTGCTAAAATTTAATTTGTCTACTGGAACAGCTATGAATGTAGCTGAACTTCTAGCAGTGGTTTTGTTGCATGGATATCAAAAGCCAGAATGAAATTTCAGCTATAAGAGACTGAAGGAAGCTTTCCACGCAACAGTGTGTAGGTGAAACAGCAATCATGAGAAAGAAATCAGAAATACTATGCAGTATAAAATAGAACTTGTTTATGTTTCTTCCCTTTCTGGCAATAATAGATGCATATTTTATGTGGCTGCATCTTCTCTTTCCACAAAAAATGTACACAAATTTGGCCGAGTCTTTGGAAAAATTAAAAATTACAACTGCAAGTACTTAAATAGACTTCAGGAACCAGGCAATCAAGCTCATGAAATCTCACGTGTACCAAACATGCTCCATAATCATGCTGGCACTGCTGATCATAAGTTTTCAATTGCTGCAAACCCTATAAAAAACCCCACTGTCTTTCTGATTTCTCTTTTGAGTGCATAAGCACCTTCTCAAATACAACACAGTGAGAATACCATATTGCATTGATATTCTTGAAATATTTATCCCTAGTTCTCCAACTCCTTATTTCTCTTCTCGAATCATCAATCACTCTTACCTATGTACTCATACACCCACCTTTCTACTGGAATATATTAAAAATAACCAAGTTTTGCTGTCCAGGAACACAGTGCCCTGTCTACACCAGCAGCATATTATTGCTGCCTTTCTTTTTTAATATTGTTTGCTCTAGAAGCATCTCAGAGCTGTCAAATTTCACATGAAAATCCACTGAAGGTTAAAGGCCAGATACCAATGAAGCCACAAGAAATATTCATTCACTTAATGTGATTAGGGTCCAGAACATGTCATTATTTCAAGTGGAAGAGAAAGAACATTGCACAATCTTCATAAAGTCTCATATTTTCATATACATCTACTCATGGAGTTCTCAACTCCACCCCAGCAGATGAAAAACGTTATAAAATCTTCGGTTACATGATATCAGAGTACTGACTGAATCATACTAAGAAAATAAATTAATTGGTGCAGTATGCCCTGTAATACTTAATTTCATATTGCTACAATTTTCCAAGAACTGCAAAAATTTGTATTGAAACTGGATAACTGCATTGTAAAATTTGTCAAGGGAGACGTTAATAGGACAGAAAGAGGACAGGTGGTACTTCAGCAAGTAGAAAAGCAAGGGAAATACTTTGGGACTGTAGGACAAATAAATTATATAGACACAGTTATTTAACAACTTGGAGTGAAGCAATTGGTCACATTGATGTCATAGTTCTGATGGATAAGCAGTTCCCAAAGCTGCTGTGTCCTTTCATCACAGCACTGGATTGTACTTAGGTGATGGTTGGAAATTTCTCTTCACAAATACTATTATATTTTTCATAAAGGAAATGTGCAAGTTCTCAAGTAAGAAAATTGTTGCAAGGGAAAGGTTTTATAGCAATCACAGTTCTTTGTGAAGAGCTCTGGTGTGTGGCCATGCCATGCCCCAGGAAGGCTGTGCCAGACCTTGTCACCCACAGGTCACCTGGCCTTCCTTTGAAAAGCTCCCACTGGGGTGAAAGCAGGGCTTTGTTGCCCCCACAGCTGCTCCTGACCCACTGCAGAATTCCACCAGGGCTGCTCTGGTTTTGTACGCTATGCTGCACATCGTGGCAGTCTGGTTCTACTTCACAAGCAGTGGGAGGAAGAAGCTCCAAGAAAAGGGAAGGCTGGACAGACAGACAGAGGCAACATTACAATTTCTCCAAGGTAAGCCATCCCTACCACGATTTCTCTGATACTGAAAATTAATTCCTTTTTAAAATGGAAACCAAACACGCTTTCTGATACACATGCTGAGTTTACCTTGCTCAGCTATCTAGTGCTATAAAGACTTACTCTGAGCAAGATTCGAGCCCATATCTCTGAACAGCCTTTGATCAGCTCTAATGCAGTGCCTTTTTATTTATTCTACAATGTAAGGAGAAGACCTTTTCTTATTCAACATATAATTGCTGTATTTGCACATGCTAAGTATGCTGAAAACAATAAAAGTTAATGAAGAAAAGTACTGGTAGTAATGAATTAGTAATATTGTTAGATTTGTATCTGGAGTTGATTTTTATTGTTGTGGATGGAAGATGATCAATAGGAATATGTAATCAAGTTGTATGTGCTTTTCATCTCCTGAGACTCATCTCGTAAATGAGATGATGAATCTCACAAGATTTATCCTGGAGAGAAAAAACTAAACAGAATAATTTAGAATAACTACTTGGATTTCCTCTCACTAAAAGCTATGGGAAAGCTACCAAGGACTGGGAGACAAAATTATATATTTCTTAAAGATTATAAAAGACATCACTGCTCATATTTTGACATACTTTTCCCATTATCTTTCAAACAATTTTTTCAAGAGCATTGTACCTCTTAATGTACTTAGATATTGAATATTTTAGGACTATGCATTTTCTCTACCAGTTAATTAGCTAAGCTTCCAAAGTACTTGCTAGTTGGGATACTGTACCTTTGCTGAAAGCCAGCCTTCCAGAAGATAGAAATAAGAACAGTAAGTCCCAAAGGAAATCATTTTTATGATAAAGAGTCCTAATGTGCCCCAGTAAAGGTGAGGATTGATTGTTACGGCCTATTGTTACTATAATTAGAAGTCAAACACCAATTAGCAGTTCCATTAATAAGATGAATCTCTGCAATATCTGCAGCTGAGATCCAGGGCTTGCGTGCAATAAGCCAGTGTGAATTTAAAGTGCAACAGCTACACTATACAGAAACTCCCTGACTGAATACTTACATCACACAAAAGATAACACCTCTTCTTTCTTCCAGTTTTGAGTTCCTACACACACTATTGGCCTTACTACATTTTGCTCATTTATGACTTTTTATTTTGTTTAAACACATTCTACCACGATTTAGCAGTCATTGATGGGTATAGGTGCAATGGAGCATGAGGTGTTCCAAACTTTGGTTCGTAGCCACTCCCTCTGTATTGCACCAGGTCAAGGTAAATTTAATTTAGTTTCCATTACTAGTAAACCCAGAAAAGTAGTAACGGAAAAATCCCCCAACTTCTCACAAATATGAAAGTACTCTTTACATGATAGAAGTCCATTGAGGAGTTAGGAATCATTTTTTTACTTGAAAATATGAAGGTAAGAAACAGTCAAATCCAATCTCTGAAGTTAACACCCTATGCAGTTCAGAGTACAGAAATTGAAAGAAAGGCAAGATCTGAAATGAGGTGAAGAGTCACACACTTGTGCTCTTTATATTTTTGTAGGTACCAAAATCCTAATTTGTATGGTCTTTCTTTGGTTTTATTTCATTTGTGTTTTACCTTTTACAATAACTCTCAAAGAGAGTTTGTCCACAGATATACCTACACCACGCAAGGTAAAAAGAAGGCTTTCGTAAAATTTAATAGCAAACAGGTCAAAGCAACCTCTGTCATTTACACTCTAACAATACAATAAACCTCACCACCTTCACCAAAATTTACTCATTTTTCCCATGGCTAATTAGCCAGGAGGCTTTGTAATGGATTTGCTTTTTCCTTTCTTTTAAAGGGGGACTATCTAATTTCTTTCCATAAATTCCTTAGATAATCAAATATAGATTAATGTGGAGACACATTAAAGTTGGAAAGCATTTAAGCAACTATTTAAAACTACAAACATCTTTAAACTTGTCTACAGTAGAAAGACTCTGATGACAAAACTTCACTGGTGAGCTGAGCAAGTGAAGATACAGTTTACACAGTCAAAGATCTGTTCTGCCAGAGAGCACTGACCTGTTCCTAAAGCAGAAGGCAGCCCTTTGGTACTGTAGCCATCTACTCTGATGGGAGATGTGACAGTCACCTGAGCATTAGCATCTCTGCTAGCATTAGCATCAGCTGTTTGGCTGCATCCACAGGAACAGGACAGAAGCTACTTGTCAAAAACTGGAGCTCTCAGGGAATGCAGAGCCAAAGATGCATGTCCTCATGCAGCATTTATTCTGTTTTTCACTCAATGTGGAACACCTTTTACATTTTCTCAATTTCCAGAGAATATGTGCTCACACCTCATATGCTGTTATGCTAAATACATAAAGCAGAGTATTGCCATTTCAGATCCTTCTCACCCATAAAATCCCAGTCCTACAGCAGTCCAGGCCACAGGCATAAGTAAAGCCAACCAACCAATGTTCATTACTGCATATTTTTGCAGACTGCAAGTCTGCAAAAGCATACTATAATCAGCATATTACCTCTGAACTCTGGACTACACTAGTCCATATTTATCTTTGCAGAATGAAGTTCTCCAAGGATCATCATTCACATAAGCTTGGATTCTCTGGAAGCAGCCTGAGTGTTCCTCATGCATACAGCAATTAAAGACTGCTCTAACAAGCACAGCATCACCTCTGTTACGGCTGCCATGGCAAGGGTTTTGGAGAAGAACAGATAGAGCTGCAGATGGTGAGCTGTCACCTGTGAGAAATGGAAAAGATTCCTAGTGTCCCCATTAATACACAGCAATTTGTCCCTAATACACAGTGCCATATCCCTAAGACAGACAAGACTTTTACGCTTGTGATCTTAAAGCCGGCCTTGGCAGAGTCACAATTTCTAATTCTGAAAATCCTGGGATGGAAAGTTCTTTGGATACTTCAGATGTCAAATGACCATGAAGACACCTAACAGGCTAAATTATGCCAGCATCAGCATAGCCTCTTGTGAGCTCCATAACCATGAACATACATCAATGACAGCCTTAGATACAGAGCTGAGGTTACAGGCTGGGGGTAGAATGCTCACTCATTTGTTTAAAACACAGCTTGATTATCACCTTATGAAGAAGACACTGTTCTTGAAAGACCTGACCTTAATGAAGAAAGTTAGATGAGTCTGACCTCATTGCTGACTGCTTTCAGGAGGAGGTGGGTCTACAGACCTCTTGATATCCCTTCCAACCTGAATTATCCTGTGAACCTAGATGTACTGTCAGCATCATCTGGTTAACCTTAAAGGAGGTTAATGGAAGGTCAAACTTTCTTTGAAGATGGCATAAAGTTCTTTGGAATACTGGGAAAGGAAATTAAGTTAAGGCAAAGCTTTGTACATGTAGCAAGAAGCTGGGAGAAAGCTAGATAGAACTGCAAAGGGACAGAGCAGTATGTTCTCTGTCCTTATAGTCGTAGAAAGACACCTACCCCCTCTGACTTCTTTACAATCAAAGAGACATTCAGAGAAAATGAAACCTAAGGGTTAATGAATCCTTTGGTTAAGATCTGGATTTAAGTGTTCCTTAGAGTAGGTTAGAACAAGATGACTGTAATATGGCCACAATGACAAAGAGCATGTGAAATCACTCTGTGACCCGTGTCTGCCTCCAAAAAACAGTACTCAGGACAATTTAGTATTAGAACACGACAAGCAAAAGACCAACCACCACAACAAGGAGTTGGCATCTGCTGCCAACTTACTCTTAAACTGGGCTTTTATTGGCAGCATCAATGCTGGTTCCAAAATAATTACTAAAACACTATTGAAAAGGAATCTGTGTTCATGATTCCTGTCACTACAGTATTGCCACCTCTTCAAAGCAGCAGGGAGGATTCTGATTCCAAGACAAGTTTATTCAGTGAGTACCTTCTTGTAGTAAAGCACATTCATCTTGCAAAGCGATGAATTCCTGGAGCTGTAACGGTCAGCTGCATCATCCTGAGGAACAAGGTGCAAGGACAGAGCCCAGTATCAATAACCCAGACCCAGCAATCTGCTGAATTTACCAGGTTTTAGTACAGAACTGAAATAGTACTTTCTATACTCCAGTTTCAATATTCCATATTGATGAAAAGGTCTTTGCTTATCAATGAACATAGCATCCACCAGTGTGAATGCACAGGCAGATTTGACTGGAAAAAGGATTGTTTTAAACCTCTGACAAGCATCCAAGGAAATCTGCAGAGCTGACTCAATGGATGTCAATACTAAAGGGTATTTTTAAAATTGGCACTAATAGGGAAAAAAAAAACCCAGAAGAAAAAAGGCCAAACAGAGAGAAGAAAATAACTTGCTGTGTTAGAGCCAAGGATACTGAGGGCTGAAGAGACGGCCCAAGTTTGTTCTTTGGTGTCACTTGCATTTTAAGCTGCAATACAGAGGCTATGTCAGGCATTCAATACTCAATATAAAGCCAAGGAGATCCCTCAGTCCCCAGGCAGTAGTGTCTGGCAGTGCCAGACATGAACAGAAAAAGATACCCCTTTGGGTACTCTGTGAGAGAAGGACCCAAGCCAGTCTTGGTATCTTCAACCGTGAGAATGCAGCTCCACCATGAAGCATAAAACTGTCAGTGTTCAGAAACCACATGATCCTGGAGTTTCAATTACAAACCTCACTTCCAGTGACAGAGTAAAATAACAGCAAGCTGCATATATAACTATCCAAGTGAGTTTTGGTCTTTAGAGAAGGCAATGCAGTGTCAGACTCCAGGATAATCACCAGTTAGGAAATGGATCTCAAAACCCTTATGAAGTTCTATCCTCCTGTGTCACATCTGAGGTACTCTCTGATACTATTAGCATGATAAATTATCGTTAATTCGATTCTGCCTAAACCCAAATGTGAGTTCTGCTTTCTCTTTAGCACAGGAGTAAGGAGTTTCAAGGGAATATGGGATGCATGCTTTGCTTGAGTACAGGCAATGACATCAGCTCTTACATGATATTGTTTGCATACTGTGCAGTGAACACTACAATTGATCCTTATATTTGCAATGCTTCTGTAGCCAAGAAAATATTTTCTTTAATGCTAAGAGACCAGCAGAAAGTTTTAACTTAGGAAATCTGTCCAGCAGCTGAAATTGAGCTGTTTATCATGCTGCTACTTCTCTTCATCCTCTTTTGGGATCACTGGTGCTGAGCTGGAAGTAAAGCCAGGTTCTTTTCCCCGCCAATAGGAATCAAGTCAGGTTGCTGCCAACACGACAGGGAGGTGGCTGTACAGCACAAAGCATGCCAGGCAGGCTTTTATAACACTTCCTCCCTTATCTTCAGCATGGCTCATAAGGCAACCAGCAGTTACTATGATACCCTTGCACACAATGACCCCCACGGCCCCAGATTAATGCAGGCAGATCACGACTCTTACAAATTATGAAGTGCTGAAGCTGAAGGCAATGCTGGCCAGAGGCAGCACCATTTAACTACACTAGCCCTGCTCTTGTAACTACCTAAATTGCAATCCTCATTATTCTGGAAAAGATTGTCCTCTGGTAGCAGGCATTGGTTTTGTTCCATTGTGTACCAGTAAAAAGCAGAGGCCAGTTAGGAAGATAGATTATCTATTTTTATACATTTAGGACAATTGTCCCTCGAATTGACATATCTAGAGAACAAGAGACTAAGATAATTTTTTTTCTATTCCAAATTCAGCTCTCAGTATCTTTCTGTTTTAATTTTAATTTTTGTATTGCTTTATTGTGATTTAAGAATATGAGATAATGAGAAGAACATGCCAAATTCCAGCATGAAAAAGTCATGTTTTTTTGGGTTTTTTAAGTTAAATGGTTATCACAGTGTTACATCTTCCTGGTCACAGACTGTACATTTAGTGTAGTACCAGTTACAGAGGACTGATGTAACTGGGCTATCTACGGCAGGACTGAATATTTAAATACAGCACAAGAACTGGTTCCAACACAAACACTGGGAAAAGAAAGACTGGGCTGGTGCAGTCGCTGACAAGTACTGGAACAACTTAGCTCATGCTCAGATTTCAGAAATGCAATTAATTAATCACTACTAAGTATCCTAAAATCAAGTGAGCCATATCCCAGCTAATAGTCCCCAATATAATGTTCACAGCACGTAAGTATCAGGCAATGAAGATGCTCATTACAGTGCCAGAAATAATATTTCCAGCAAAACATTATATATAAAGATGAAGTAATTATATGGCATGGCAACAGAAAGAGCTGTATAGATTACAGCTGAGCTGAAAATCTGTAAGAATCTATTTCCAAAAAATACTATCCAAAGCTGGAGACATATAAGCAATAAAGAATTAAGCATATTTCTTCACTTCATATCACTGAGGGATATACTTTGCCTTTGACATATATGTCCAATATACAAAAAGCATACATAATTACATTGCAACCAAGACAGCAGACAAAAATGCACTAATGGAAAACAACATCCTTTTGTTCATCTTCACGAGAGGGCAGTTTGTAAAACGCTACTTGTAAAACATGTTAAAAATATCACAAAAACCCTTTAAGATCACAACTTTACAAGCCGTCTATTCTCTTAGCTATATACAATGGAGAAATGGAAGTCAGAAATTAGACTCACATTGAAATAAGAGTAGTTGGAAAAGTACCTTAAATAAAGAAAGAACTCCAAAGCCCACAGTGACTTCAGTAGAAGGCAAGAATTGACCATTATGACACAAAATTAAACAATCCAGTGGCATATTTGCTTGTATTTACACCATGCTGCAGGACTTAAAGTGTCATTGAAAATCCATTTAAATTAACAACTCCACAGTCATCACTTTTGCAGACCATAATGAACCTTAAGTGAACCTGTGTGGGCGTATTCAAAACTGCTTTGTTTTTGGCACACCTTTGTAACTCTGAACTAGATATTATAATGGCTATTGACTTGCTCAAAGTTAGATTATTAGGCTAGATTTTCAGCTGGTTGAACTGGCATCATTCCAATGATGTCCATTTACACCAAATGGCTCATTATTAATTCAAGGTCTTATTTGCTCCTTAATGAACACTTCCACTAGTCACCTTCCCAACGGCAGCTTTAAATGTTCAAACTTTACCTCCGTGGTCAGAATCTTCATATTCAAGAACTTAGTTATCAAAAAAATAATGCTTTTTCTCTCCTTTTATGAGGCATACTTAAGGTAAACTTTTTTAATCATTTACAAAACAAACTAAAATACCTCCTGTGCCATAATTAACTAACTAGAATGATGCTTTCATACAGCGCCATTTGCATATAAATATAAAAATTTTACCACCCTAAGGGGACATAATGGATGAAACAAAATAAGAATGGAATTAACAGCTAAAGGGACAATGCAGCTCCCCATAACGAGCCTGCTTTACAGCCTTGTCCTTTTTCTTACTTACTGTTATTTCTGCCTGTACTAATTCATATGTATTTTCCTTCTCTGCTATTTTAAGATACTACACAGAATTCAAAATTTTTAGTTTTTTGGTATTTCCAATTCTATGATACTACCTTTGCATTTTGAAACAAATCAGGATGTAAACTGTCACTAAGCTTGTGCATCTTCATTTACTATATTACAGAGGTCAGAAACACAATTAACAAAAAATACAACAGTCTTGTTTCCTCAATCAAGCAACACACAATTTTTCAAAAAAGATTTAAAAAAATTCAAATTTTACAGTTTTTCAACAGACCTCATAACTTCAATGGAATAGTTCACTATCAAATATACAAAGGAGAGCAACAACTAATTTTCATTAATGTTGTTACTAGTATTAAGAAGCTCAGTTTAAAAGCTTAAAAAATATTTAGGAACTCAATGAAGCTGAAATATCTCAGTGAGAGCCTAAGGAACCACAATGGTAGGCTCAGTAAATCTGCTGTGACATGTGGGAGGTAAAAAAATTATTCTACACTGCTGCTGCATGGGAAAACACCCTTCAAACAGGCTATACAAAAACTTCTGTGCTCAGTGAGACCAACTGGTGTCCCACAAGACTGACATCTCACTCTGAAATTTCGAGTAAACAGGTGTACCCAAATAACATTGGAGGAAATCAAAATGAAAATACTCTATTTAAAAATATTAAATAGAGTAGATTAAGGTACACAATTAAGATAAGAGTTGCACAAAGGATAGGAAATGGTTTTCACTGTGGAAAGCTTATAACAAGCCTGAGGAACAAAGCTTTATGATTAGGTAAGTACTGATTTTCCTTAACAGGTGAACAGGCCACTTAGGATGCTTTGATATCACCAAGAAACTGCCCATCAAATACACCTTAGCACACCACACTACTTACCTGGAATAAATTCCACTGACCATATCGTGCTGGAAAGAGAGTTCTGCTGTGCTGGGTCCAGCAGCTTTGGAAATCAGCAGTATGACCAAACCTCGCATCTGTAAATTGTTCCGGCTGTCGTACACAAAACCCCTAAAACAGGAAGAAGGAAGAGAAAAAAAAAAGGGATGTTTTCACAATCCATGTTTACTGGTTGTACCAAAATACTGGTTTTACTGGAAAAAAAGAATTAGACCTCAGGCTGCCATCTATTCACCATGTCTTTAATATTCATGTTATCAAGGAAATAAGTTGCAATTATGAATCATGATCTTTGTCATCCTTTACCTGATGCTTACAATGAAATCCTACTATTCCAGAGAAAAACAAGTATTCAGGATTGAATTAAATCTTGATTATTTTCAAGGAGCAGCATCTCTTGCATTTCACGTCATGTGATGACAGGAGTATTTCAGAATAATTCAATGTAATCTACTGTAACAGGAACATAAGAGCTTTCAGTTTCTTGTCTGAAGTGCAAAAAAACAGCCAAAAGAAGTCTCCTGCTTCATGAGCAGAAAGGCAAAGGAGGAAAGCCAAAATCTATAACTTGCTGGAAGAAAACTGTTTAGTGGTTGCAAACAGAGGGCAGAGTACATAAACAGGGCTAACTATAGTAGGAAAATAATGAAAATGCAGAAACTGATGGAAGATGTACAATAAAAGTTAGAGATAAATGAAGTAGAGATGAGCTGGTTTAAAGAAAAAAACTGTTTCAAATGCTACAACTTTAAATTTGGGGGTAGAAGGGAACTTCCCCAAAATTATTTCTTGACAGCAATTCCAAATGACCATGTAGATATAACACCTTGGAAGTTAATTTGCTTTAAAGCTAGCTTAGACTTCCTTTTTGACTGCAATGTCTCCAACTGTATTCTTCCTGTCCTTGTCAAACTTGTTTTCTACTTCCTACATTCATCAATACAACTAATTAGCTAGACAACAGGATAATACACTCCAAATGCTATTAAATTTGTAAACTGATTTCCAATAAATAATAGCCAATATCTCTCATATCATCTAAATATTTTTTAAATAAATCACATGGACTCATCACAAATTACTAAGCATTTTAACTCATTTTATCCCAGAGTATAATTTTAGCACTAATAACTGAAGAAAATCAAGAGAAGTGACTTTAAATCAGCTGAATGAAAACATCTAAGATGTTGATCCTGCAAGTATGTTTGAATAAAGAAAACAGTGGATGCAATCTAACGTTTCATTTGGACTTTTGTCATTACATGTACACTTCACAATGCAAGTGTACCTTCTGTACACTACTTCATTTACACAGACACATAAACATGAAGAAGAATCATTTAAACAGCACCTTTCTCTGTGAAAGGTCCTGTGCTACTGCAAATAAATTACTTCTTGAGTCTTTACATCCTGTTTTACAGTGATGAGGAAATGGTCTGAACTATGCTCAGAGAAGAATGAGCAGGACCACCTAGGCAGCTGGTGCTAATCAACTTCTGGGATTGATCTTCACATCCACACTCACACATCCAATTCCAAGCTAATACTCCTCCCTCCAGAGATGCCCAAGCTCCCATTCAGTGCAGCTACACCCTACAAACGCCACGATCAGTTAAGGTAAGAGGAGGTCAGTATGGCTTTTTACCACAACACTTTTATCTCTGTTGAGATCTAACTAGTCAAATGAGGCGATGACTTCTGCGCCTTTGTAATCTGTCCACATCCTATTTGCTCCACCTGCAGGCTGGCAGCCTGGCCCACCCTGCACAAGTCAGGTGTGCCCAGTGAGCCTGGCAGCTCAGGATACCCCATGCTCACAGCAGCCCTGACCAGAACAAAATAAAAAGCAGTAGAAGAGAGTATGTAACATCCCAAAGAAGATTTTTTAAATTTTTTTTTAGTTGAGTCCCCCAGTACTTCCCAGTCACTCAAACCCATGAAAGATTGCACTGCTCCGATCTCTGCTCAAGGGCACACGCACTGTGGTCATGCGACACGCACCTTTATTTTGTTTACTGGGTACAGGGGTAATGTAGTGAGGGATTTTACAGAGCTCCTTGCCTTCAGCATTCTTCAGTGAATTTGTAACCTGCATATTTGTATTCTCACCAAACACACAAATATATAATTTGTTTCTTACCATGCTCCAATACACAATGCAGAATCCAGCCAAGGCAGTTATACACTTAAAACTCCATAGATTTCCAAAGTCAGAGCCACAATGAACATTAAATTACCCAGGAAAAAGACAGAAAATACATATAATGAATAATACATATGTGTGTATGCATCCTGTATACAGAATTGTGTGTGGTGGTGTAAGTATACCTCTCTGGCTTCATCTTCAGTTGACCACATAACAGAAGTTATACAAATGATGCAACTGAATTTAAAATATATTTCCTCAACATTATTTAAAACTCCATCTTTTTTAAAGAAAAGCAGTTTTAGGAAAAAAAATTGCTTTTTTCCACATATGTATGTGGTAAAATCAGAGTGTATTACTAAAGGCAGAGATATCGTGAGAAATGAATAGTGTTTTAAAAAAATATATAGTGATGTATATTTATTATGGTGATACTCCAAACAATCAGAACACTTTGCTTTTTATGCCCAGTACTCTACAGCTTGTCAAGCGACAGGATGTTACAAAAGTGGACACATAAAGTGTTCATCACAGGAACGTGGAGCACTGGCCTTTAAATAAACAACTGCCTAGAAAGACACTAGAAGTGAAGTACTTTCACCTGACTCAGACTAGGTGAGGAACAGGAGAAGAATATTAACTGTGTTGAAAATACTGTCCGTAGCAATAGCAAGTGTTATGGGATGTTCAGGGGGTTTGAAACACCACTAACAATGAATACCTTACATTCTTAGCAGAAAACTGTTAATGAAAAGTGCAGCTGTGCGGGGCGGGGGGGAGAACAGAACATAAAAATCAAGTAATAAGGAGCAATATGTCCAACATTGCTACACCTCATCATACAGCCTCTATGTTACATATGGTTTGGATGTAATTTTAGACAGGATTTTCTATGAATTACCAAACCAGTAGTCGAAGTTTAACTCCATTTTCAAAACATGTTGTGTTACTGACATGTAACATATCCACACTAAAGCAAACCGCATTAGACTTGAAACAAATAGAGCCTCCGGTGATTATCCTTTAGACACGAGAAACTACTGCAGCTACTTGACATGGCTTCAGGGGTCACAGTCACATTCTGAATTAAGGTCCCCAGAGACACGGTGCACAAGTAACAGCAACACAAAAGTCTTCCAGATGGTGCAATTAGTCTTGATGGGTATGTGGCAGGAGACAGGTGCCTCCAGCGAAAAAAGTGAACTAAAAGCAACCCAAGTGAAATTGCGCACACAAAAAAAGATACATCAAGCTGACACTCTTTTGAAAAACCTCTGCTGAACAACACAAGTGCATGCATAGGGTACCCAAAAAAACCCCTCAGTCATTAGCACAATTTTGCTTCCTCTTAAGTTTACAGGCTGGGTATCTGCAAACGACATACTTCGTCCTCAGGGGGACTGCATACCAGAAAAAGGTAGGAAAGTCAGACACCTCTACGATTCCGTTTTGGAATTCAGAATCTGGGGAGGGAAAGGCATTTACTCTAGATATTATCCGTGTGACAGAGTAGCCCAGTTGAAAACTGGCAGATTCGCAGTTTTAAATACAGCACAGCGTTCACCAGAAAAAAAAAAACAAACAAAATCCATTTTACAGCGCAGGGGAGAAGCGCCTGGCTCCGACACATGCGCGCTGTGACACTGCACACGCACAAGAGGCTCACACCACCCACTCAGGCAGTGACACTGGCTAATAGCTAATGTGCTGCAAATTACACCTCCTACTACCAGGGTCCGTCTGCTGCACCGAATAAATCAAGCAACATTTCACTCAGTGCTTTGTGTATTGCTCCACACGTGCAGACATTTCAGTAGAATTTTAACCTCCAATAACTGCAAGGTTTAATTACATCGGTAATTTACACTTTTATTAAAACAAAAATCTGCTATTCATTGCAAGCGTCATTTGTATTAAAATATTTAAATACCACAAAGATTTTTAAATTATTTGCATGAGACAAAACCACGTTCCTAGCACCTTTTTTTTCATTATATTAAACCGTGAATTTAAACAATAGAGAGGAAACATGGCAACTTTAACAGTTACTGTAAGGAAGAGCTGAACATAGGGGTAATTTCATGGTACCAAAAGGCAGCAAAAAAAACCCCTGCACAGGCAACTGTAAAGCCAACTGACCCTGCATGTGGGTGTAGCAGAAGAGATCACACTAATGGGTACTAGCGCTAACTCAAATTTAATTATGAAAAATGCAGAACAAATTTCCCAACAAAACTGATGTGATAAGGTATTTTGGGAGGGACAAAAAGGGGTTGTTAAACGTTTAGATAAATGTTCTTAGCATTTCCCAAATGTTCTGCTCAAGACCTAGGCAAGCAGGAGCTGTGGGGCTTGCAGCCCTTTCATCAGTTACTCCACCCTCCAGACCCACCCAGGCGTGTTTGGTGGCCACAGGACTGCTGGTAGGGGCTGAAGTGGACAGATCATTGTCCTCCTCACCTCCTCTGATCACTGTCCTCCTCCTCTTACCCTTCCATTCCATGCGTTCTATTGAAGGTGTCCCACTGACAAGATCAATCATTTCGTTTCAGGCCATACACAAGCCCTGTGTAGTTAACACGAGGAAGGAAAACAGAGAGGAATTCCATTCCTCTACCTTCCCTGTTAAGCTGTCAAACAAAAGGAGGAGAAAACAAATGATCTGTTCACACAGCTCTAATAAAAAGCAGCTGGGAAAGTCTATCACACAACCAAAATCAATTACACTGATGAAGAAGATTTATAAGCACAGGATAGTGTCATTGAAAGCCCAGTCAGGTTTTAGGCTAAATTACAAACTATTCTGAAAAGGAAACCCCTCGATTCAAACTGACAATCCCAGATGTGACAATATAAACAAAGTTTTCAGTCTGTAACATCTCAGGAAAGTACATTCCATTTTGCTCAATATAGAAGGGTTATCAGGATGCATTCATAGTTACAGGTGCAGGTACATTTTAAAAATAACACAACCCATTTTTTTTAATTAATTATAACAGACAATTCTATAGCTTTCACTAGAGGTAAGGCATGGAGCTACTTGGCAAGATTCTTGGCTTCCTTAGTAGAATGTAAGAAATACCAGCCTCAGGGCCTTTATCCAATTTGCTTTATTAATGACTTGTCAGAAGTAAATAAGAGAAAACTCTCTAATATACTCATTTTTAAAATGGATGTTAAACCACTGTATTATTGATGTGCATATCTGAATCACAGGATTCACCATCTGACCATATGATCGCACTCAAATATTTAAATACTGAGAGCATTCAAAGTTATTAATTTGGTATATGCTAACAGCAATCTATAGCAACCTGTTTCCACTTGCTACTCAAGTTTCAAGTATTTATTAAATATCCTTCTGCATCTCTCTCCAGGACACATTAAAAACCCTGGCCCATTCCAACTTCCACAGCCAGATCTGTAGAGGAGAGATCAGGATTGTCATGACATGTGCTTTGAGCATGATTCAGAAGGGGAGAGGAGACAAACTTCACATGGAGAGAACAGAATTGAAAAATGGGATTCAAATTAAATACACAGCTGACAGGAAGTGATAGAAGGGGGGATGCTCTGCAACCCACATGCCATCTCAACTCAAAAGCCCATTAGAGGTTCAAGATGAAAATGTCTGTTTTAGAAACTTATTCTTGGATTTGGACAACTAAACATCTCTTTGCATATGGAAAAAGAGTAATGAGGTTTGGGGAATTTCCTTACCTGAAAAACAGGCTTGTGGAAAATAGGATGGGGCTCATCACCATTATGTAACTGCCTGGTAATTAAAGGGTTTATCCAGTAACAGCAGTCTTATAAAATGAGTCACACCAGGCTTGGAGGAATTGATGTTCCTGTCCTGCTTTGCAGGAATATGCTTTCAGACCAGGTTACAAGGGAGCCTTTAACAGCTCCCCTGCTCCACCTGCATCTGAGAAATATGGGGTCTCACCCCATCAGCTTTGTGAAGCCAATCACAAAGAAACGCAAGATTTCACGGAAAAAACACCAAACAAAACTCTGGAGTGAAGAAGACCGGGGCCTGTCTCTGCACTAGCTTTTCATCCAAAGGCAAAAAAATTTAAAAGGTAATTTAGAAGTGTGGTTTTCAAGTATGACACAAGGAAACTTTTGATAACTTCAACCATTATGTGGTGTGATGCTTGGAGAGTTAAAAGTAAGCCAAAACGGTAACTTGGTCATGTGCAAAACAAGAATGGTTGCGGTCCAGTGAGGAAGTATTTGCCTGAAATTTATGGGTTCGTATCTACACATCTACAGGCAGAGTCACTGAAAAACTAATACAGAAAATGTTGTATCTGTGCTTTCACTTGGCTACTCTTAGATTTAGGAGTACTTAGGAGTGAATTGTCATCAAAGTCTTCAGTAAAAAAACAGGTCTCAAAAAGCTCAGTTCCACAAAAGCTGCAGCATTTTTTGGGATGCAAAGAACTGTATAAATTTGGGTACCTTTTCTTCCATTTATGAAGTCTCAGACACCTACTTGGCTGGAGAGAGTGAATAAAGATCATTTAAAATACAGCTTGTACAAAATTCAGGTATCTGAGAGTCCCAGAAATCCACATAAAGTGTGTCTTTAAAATATTAAATATATTTTTCACAAACTGAACAGAAATATAACAAAGATGATCTTTGTTGGTATTTGAAGGATTGCAAAAGAGTAGTTTCTAGAACAGAAAGCTCCTAGAAGAAAACTCCTAGGGTCCTTTCCAACTCAAGTGACTCCAACTGCTCAGTTTTCATGGGATATTGCTTAAGAGGAGAAATATTTCTTAAATAATGGTGAAAAATTCCATCTAAAGTTTTATCACTCTATTGCTTATTAAATGTGATCTTCACATGGACTGGGAGTGTGGAAAATTGCACTCCCAGGTAGGAGGTAGGAGGCCCACAGAATATGGGGTCAGTTGCATCATTCCCCGAAGTAATTTATCACAACATCAAGTCTTGCACATAACTTTTTCAAGAATCTCAAGAAAAAAGCCACAGCACCCTTCAAGACTGGAAGAGAGACTGATCTCTTTCTAGAGCTGCCACATTTCTTCAGACTTCAGTAACTATCCCAAATAGTGCACTACTTTCAAGAAGAAAATTCCAACAGTTGCTAAAACACAACAATGATCACGAAAGATGGAGCCTTCCAAGAAACTACAGAAGTCAGAAGGTGAAATAAAATAGTGGAGATTCAAATGGGCAAGATCCCACAAAATGCAAATCTTATTCTTGAGTTTAAGAAACTACAGGGGTTTGATCAGGCACAAAAATACAGATACTTGGCTGTGGTAACTTGGAGTTAATTGTAACTGAGCACTTGCAGCTCCCAGAAATCAATACAGGGTCTGAATTCTTGAAATAAAAACCCACAAAGTTTCCCCTGGAGTCTGTAGATCCCTATTTAGACACTTGTATCAGTCTACCATTGAGTGCTACTAGGTTTATTTGATTTCCCAAAAAGGCAGAGGTTACTTGAATCATTCCCCCATGAAGATCAGCTACAGAAATGCGTATTATTTTCAGGGGGTTTGGTCCACTTATTTCCTTTAGGGTAGGATATTCCATAGTATCAATGGGAGGAGTTACTTTTAGAAACAGAAACAACAAACAAACAAAGAAATAAAACCAATCAACTAAAAAAACCAAACCAAAATAAAAAAAGCCCAAAAAAACAACAAACAAAAACCCCCAACATCAACAAAAAAAAGCCCACACTTCAACAACTCCCATTTTTCTACAAAAACTTATGACCAGATGAAGACAAAGAGGAAAAAGATTTGCTTTGTGAGAAGAGAACCAAATGCACAGGAACAGTTGGACACTTAAGTGTGAAAAAGGCTGTTTTGGGGTGGCATGGTCATCTAAGATCCAAAAAATACCTACTATGGACACTGCAAAAACCACACTGTAAAAATAAAAGGCAGCTATAATCAGACATTTGTCTCAAAGACATTGATTATTCAGTAAAAAAAAATATTTACTACTATTATTAGTTTAAGTAACTCTACCCTCCACCCATGAGATCCTATGAGTGCTAGAGGCCAGGCAAAAAGGACCACTTTAAGGATGACAATAAAGGCACCACACAGGAAACAAACCACCAAAATGTATTTTTAAACCAACTGCCAGTCTCCGCTGTTTTTCCTGGTCAGTGACTTGACTTGGAATGTGATGTGGATAGCAGGGAAGCTAACATCAAAAAATGCAGTTAGTATCTGAGTGCAATTACTTTGACCAGGAGTAGCTTGCACGTCTGGCAAGTATTTTTCTGACCACAAATACTTAGACAGAAGCCTAAATTTTGTGTGTCTGATTTCTCCATCAATATTTGCTTTATTTAAACTTTGTGGGAGGTCCAACACCCCACTGCCAACCAGTATCAACAGGTGGACTCAAGCACAAGACTGCTTTTCTGAGAACAGGCTCTCTCAGATGCAGGAATAATCTGCTAAGTGAAAGGAGTAAAAATATTTTGGAAGAGTTCAGTGAATGACAGACAGATGATTAGCTTCAGAAGGCTAATGAATTCAGACACCTCTGGAGGTCCAATGTCACTTCAGCAATATTGTAATTGTAGAGCCTGTCATAAAAATGTATTTTGCATTAAGTAAACTTTACTAGGAAAATGTAACAATGAAATAGGTCAACTCTGGGCCATTGTTTCAGACTGCAAATGCTCACAGCACGTTTTACAAATGGATGAAACATAAAAAGGCAAAAATGTTAGGTTATGTACTACCATGACAGAATGATATAAAAAGTTCTTTTAACCTTCCATATTGAATAAGATTTCTAGATAACAACTTTACTGATTTTCAGCAATATTCAGATGAATTAATTTCAAATATTTCTTTCCTAAATACACTGAAGGCTCTTTACTAGCAGTGAGAAAGAGGTTCCAAATTTTGTGCTTCAATAGATTGTTCTCCCTTCAAGTAGCTCAAGCCAAATACATGCCAAGAGCACCATAAACAAAAAGCTTTCTTCTAGATAGAAATAGAAATTAGGTGGTTGAAACCCAACCAACAGCATTACTCCAAATGCAGCACCTCTACAATGTCACTACCTAGTAGAGTTAGGTGGTTATATACAGCAGAAGCCGATGGGGAGAAGAAAGCACTTTAAAACAACAGATCATTAGCACAAAGTGCAAGGCAGCCATTTGAACATACAGTCTCAAATGAGAAAACAAAGAAATAGTCCTAGATTCTGTGATAAATGTGTATGCTTCTAAATACTATACCTGAGGGTTTTTCAATAGTTCCAAGTAATCAAAGCAAACTTTAAAAAAAACCCCAAACCAAACAAACAATTTCAAGCCAAGAGTGGAGACCACAGACACACTTAGACTGTAACTCTTAACAGGATTATCTTAATTTGCTGGTTTTGTCTAGATTTCTGATTCTAGAGAACGTTTTGTTTTTCAGTGAGACCCAAATGACCAACTCTGATAATTGAGTTGAATCTGGGTTTTACTTAGGTTAAGGAGTATTTTCAATATGACCTCCACCCAAATTCCGTATTTGTCACTCCACTGTGTCAGTATCACAATTAGGCTTGTTCATCTGAACTAAAATCCCTCCTTTTACAAAGATCAACCTAAAACCCAAAAAGTATCTGTCACCTTTTCGTGGATGATTGCTAAGCATCAAATAAAGTCATTAAGTAACCAGCAGCGTGCTTTAAATTTCTCAAGTCTTTAAAAAAGATACAGTGCAAAAGTACTGGAAGTCTTTTACAGCAAAACAACTGTTAGGAAATATAAATCACTGGAAAACTTTAGATATTTTCAATTCTTTTTTCTTTCCTCAGAAAGACTTTAGAAGGCCTGAGATTTTAAGCAAACACTTGTGGTTTTGGAAATGCTGGTTTCCATGGCAGCCAGTAAGGTCTTCTTTATATAGCATTATAAACAGATGGTAAAGACCGGTCATGTTTGCTTCTTTGCCAACATATCAATAGAACTGCTGTACTACTCTATCTCTTGTATTAGAGTTATTAAGTAACTTGGGTATTTGAGCAAGAAAACCTACAAATCAGACTTGCTCAACTAGTATGGGTATTTTCCATAAACACATGAAGATTCTCAACAGTAAAGTCACTGTAGTCTATATAGGCAGATTTCTTTGGCAAAGCTTTTTATAAATGTTTTCTCAGCACTCGCCACGTAGGGTACATTACTACCACAAATATGAATCTGACAGGGATTAAAATAATGAATTCAAACAAGAAATAGAAATCTGACTGTTTACAGCCACTGGTTTTAACGTGTACTTCAGAATTGTTGTATTGCATTTGGAATTATTCAGAGAAGATGTAGCAAACTGTAAACTCATCTTCATTATGTCATAATAAGCAGAGGTTATTCTTGCAGGTGATTTGTAGAAGAAAGAAAATTTCTTTGTATTTAAATCTTTCAGTTATAGCCAAGGTACACAACATACAAGTGGTTTCTTTTCCACAGAGGGTTGGTAGTATCAAGAGAATTTGATTTGGTACAGCATTCAATTTGGTGCCTCTCTGGAAAAGTCTGAAGTACCAACTGCTGGCAGTGCAAGCCAACATAGATTTTTGCTACAGAATTCAGCTGATTCCTCCAGTAGTTTAGCTGTTTAATATGTTTCATGCCAAAAATGAGGGGGAAAAGAAAACAGTAGAGGAAAGGTAAAAGAATAACTCGCGTCAGGTTTTTGACTGCATGTCAGGAGACCAAATCACACATTTCAGATCAAACTATCCCTCTGTATTCTAACCAGATTAGAAATCATTTTATTATCAAAATACTAAAAAAAAAAAATAAATCAGTATTTCTAACCCAACTTCCACTGAAATTCATGTCCTTTCCATGACAGCTGGCACATATATTCTCTATTGCTTATTTTTGTTATCTACTTTGTGGGAACTTTGTGGTTTGGTGGGGTTTTTTTTTTCACTGAACAGCAACATCTCAAGGACAAATGTAGTATCTAAAAACTTATCTTTATAGCAAGTACAAATTTCCAGGTCCACTCCTATCCAATCTGCTCCCAATATCACACCAGTTATCACTAATAAGCGAGATTCAAAAAAATCACCACACAACCCAAAGTTCTCAAAACCCACTCAACTTCATAAAACAACCAACAGTACATTTTGGAAATGTGTGAACTCCAAAAATGTGAATATGTTTGGCAAAGATCAAGAGGATAACAAGCATTCAATATGCACAGAGAAGCCTGAAATGTGCTAGGGTATGGAGTATGGATGAGGAGACTTCCTGCACATCAAATGAGACTGCATTAAACAACAAGTTCTACAGACAGACAACCACACACAATTTTTGTGTTGGTAGTTGTACGTTTTTCTGTTTGGTACCAGGCAAATGATACAAAAATACAATCTAACAGTGGGGTCCATTCCCAAGAGTTTCCAACAGTTCTTAAAATGTGGACACCTAACACTACTTAGCATAAAATTCCTGGGGTGGTTTGGTTGCACAGCCTGTTCAGAAGCACACATTCCGATGACAAGAAGTCCCTACTGTTGTCTCCATCTTCAAGGATCAATCCACTGGCCACTTGCCGAGGTCAACATTCCACCAATCCCAATACACCTTTATCATTTTAGGATACTATTGTTCCCCTGCTGGCTACACCGAAACTCACCATTTCCATGTTCCACGTGATTTAGGTTCATAAAACATAAATCTAGTTTGATCTTTGATATATAAACTTGGTCAACATCAGGTGAATGAGGGTAAGGTTAGGGAACTTTTAAACAAGTCAGATGTGCACCCACAAGTGCTGAAGAAACTAGGTAACATTATTGCCAGGTCACTCCATCATCTTTAAATAAAGTCATGGTAATCAGGGGAGATTCCCAGGGACTGGAAGAAAGCATCACTCCTACGTTCAAGAAGAGCAAGAAAGAAGCTGGAAATCTACAAAGACAGTGGAAAGTACACAGGTAGGGTAAAACCTTTAACTAGTGTTCCAAATGAATCAGGTTGTAATTTAACAGAGCCCTTCTAAAAGAGGCAGCAGTGCAGAACAAGCATTGTGTAAAGGACCTAAACTTCAGTTTAGCAAGTATACGGAAAAGCACTAAATTCAGAATGGGGTGGGGAGTGAAAAGCAAAACCATGTTTTTATCACTTGAAAGGACTGCAGGCTTCACCTGTAGCACAAGACAACTCAGCCCTCACACCAACTGCTTTATTTGCATTGGACCCAACACAAAAAGATGGGTCCCAATTCCAAGACAACACAAAGAGACGGAGCTGCTTTACTGAAGTTATGAAGTTGTACGGGAAAGGTGTTACTGGTACTGACCACCCCAGTTCTCCCCAGACTGCCTGATGCCAGAGTCTGGAAGGCAAGTTAAGAAACTTAAGTCTGTAGGAATATCTGGCATCCATGAGAAAAAACTGGCAAGAGGAAGTAGTGCTAGAATGTGAAGCAGGAACTTAATTTCTCCCCACAACTCTCAACGATTTTGACAGCATGGCAAACAAGTAGAAGGCAGTACTGCTAACAGAGGTGTAAAAAGAGCCACTCTAGAACTGCCAAAAGAGAGCACCTTACTAAAATGCCATTCTTGGAGTAGAAGCAAGAGTGAGAAGAAAAATGAAAAAAAGATGCCATGCCATCCTTTGTCAATTTTCTTCGAAGAAGCAAATCTACCACTTCAGGTACCTACAGTACAAGGAAAACTGTGACTCACTATACATGTCAGGCAACCTTGGAAAAAACTCCAAGTAACCATTGTAATAGGAGAGGTGAAAATAAAGGAATCTTCTTTAGCTAATCTGAAAATAAAGGTTTTCCAAGGTCCACCACCTAGGGAAAACAATAGAGCCCAAGGTGAAACTGCCAGAAGCAAAACTGTCCCAAGGAAGGAAATTTAAGTCACAGATCTGATCCTGCCTCCAAGAGATACAGAAACAAATAAAAATGAGCCAGCAGGTTCTGACAAAGGAATACAGCACTGCTATTAAACATTTGCTGAGACAATGTGCAATAGAGTGAGGAGAGAGAAACCTGAGACATGCATGAAGATAACAATTTATTTTTTTTTTACATCTAGTTTACATGTGGGTTTTTTATTATTACACAGATTATCCAGGTACTTTACTCTAACCTGGCACACATCTTGCCATGTAGCTCACAACAGTAACAGTTTCTGCAGAGAGTAACTCAGAATAGCACCTGTGTTTTCAGCAGTAGCTTAAACAAATCTTAAATGACGATAGAATTTGTTACATGAAAAATGTCAACTCAAACTGCTACAGAAGTCCATCTTATTTTGAAGGTGTCTATTTCTTCTTTAAAGACATAAAAGCATCTTTATGCTTAGTATTAATAATCTTAACTCAGAATCTTAAATCTTAAAAGATTTCTAATTTTTCTGGAATGAAGATCAACAAAATGCTGCTTTCAGTCATGCAACGTAATATTATCCAAACCAACAACACCCTAACAACAAAAGAAAACAAATCTTCTGAAAATAATTCTGTATGTATTTTACATATTCTTTAGTTACACCAAAAGCACACTGTTATTATTGTCAATGGCAAAAGGCATCCATGTAAAGCTATAACTCACTTGAAACTATGACAATTTCCAGGCTTTTTATTCTCCTGGGCGTACTGACATTTCAAGAGAAAAAATGAGCAAATGCAACGATGAGAAAAAAAGAGACAATGATTTCCAGTGTCCCATTATTTTATCTTTTAGTTTTCCAGATATATAAGCCACCTCTGAAATGAAATACAAATATTCTTTCATGACCACTTCTTGCAATACTCTCAAAAAATTAAAGCAGAACCTTAAAATAAAAAAAAAACCAAAACAAAAAGGGGGTTCCAGATAAATCACCACCACCTTCTGAAAAACCAGAAGTGTTCCAAAAAACTGTAACAACTGTGGGGCAGATCTGGCAATGCTACATCTCATCTGAGGAAAAAAATTACACAAATGTCAGATTTCTGTATCTTTTTTAAACTTCCACCCCAAATTTATCAGATACTATGAAACAGTTTTTCCCAAATGATACTTTGTCAATATTAATAGAGTGCTGACTTGCAGAAACAAGTTAACAAGTTACCTGTTAAAATCAGTTTTTCCGCCACCACTTTTCCAGCTGTCCCTTTAGCTAAACACCAACTACTTCTGACCTCACTTGGTTCACATGAGACCACGGAAAAGAAGACAAAATCCAATATACACATTGCCTGATGTGCCATGACTTGATCAATCACCACAGTGATGCTAACGACATTCTGCTTATGACATGCAAGTACAAATGTTCCCATAAGTAAATATGAATGGATTTAAGAGAACTACCATCTCAGCACAACCACACAGCCTTGAAACTCCTGCTTCAATTTCTACATCATTCTGTAAGATTTCAGCAACAGCCATTTTGCGTTGCTTACACGTAAAATCATTTGATTGAGTTTTTGTTTGATATGATGAACGAAAACCTCTATACATAATTTCAGTCTGGGGAAAAAAAAGCATTGATTGCATGCTCAAGATTTTAAATTTAGGATGGGTGCCAGTCTGTTCTATTCTTCTATTTGGCTATCATTGGTCAAAACAATATCATGCATTCAAATAAAATTTTCTTAGCACAACACTTCTTGCAATAGTGCTGTTTATTAGCTCTAATGTGTAGATGTCTAATAACTAAGTTTCTTTTAGAACACAAACATCAGGGCAAATACTTCAGAAGAAAATATTTCTGATAAAGTTGACTTTTAAAAATAATATATTTTTAAAAAATTTAGAGAGTGAACATGACAAAAGTGGTAAAGAACTTTTTTTGTTCTGTTACCTCACATCTGAAGGACAGAACTTAACTTTGGACCATAGCCAAAGAACTTCTAGCAAAGTTGCTAAGCTTTCACCACAAATCCAATAGTCCAGTTATATGTTTCCTGCAGTTTGCTGGCAAGTTCTTGAATATGGTAACTGTGTTCCCCACCATGCCAACAGCGGGATACATTTTAATACTTCGAGGAACCATATGCACTTTCCTTGGGATATGTTAGCACAAGAAAAAAATGAAAAAGGTCGTTCTCATAAGTGAGCCTAATTTGCACATACAAGCTTGCAGCCAAGGAATATGTTTGTGTGCTACAACATTTTTTCCCCCATCCCACTAAACATCTTTTTTCTTTACTCAAGCGCACTTCATCTGTGATTTCAATTTGCCATTGAAAAAAGCGTATGTAAGATGAGCTGCAAAATTACAGGATCGTAAATTTAAATGTCAAAATGTAAATGAAAAATGTACAGATATCCAAGAAGCATGCCACTGGAATTATACAAAGCTTAAAAAAGCCCAAAAAACCTAATCCAGTACCACTACCATTATAACATACAGTGCTCTCAACAATTTTCTTTGCCTATCAACTTTGCTTTTGCTAGTTGGCAAATACTGCTTTTTAGTATTGTTAGATGCCAGTCCAAAAAAATCTCAGAGATCTCATTTTCTCTCCTCACCAGACTAGGAGGTAGCCAGCTAGAATGCTAGAACCTTTCAGTGCCTCCAGGTCTGTGCTCAAACATCTCCTTCCTGCCTATGAGGCCAGCCACAGCGGATCCTGAGGTTTCTAAAATGAAATGTGATTAGTATTTTGTGGTGAAGTATGAGTGATCAGAAATAAAGAATAGGCAGAAAACAAAGATATTAAATTCTCCACTAAAGCCCAGTATCTGTTTCTATGCTTTATTGTATTTTCGCTACTCATTCCTCTAGAAAAAATTTGTAAATGTCCTTCCTTTCATGACAAACTTCTGCAGAGACATGCAAGCCTGCTGTGAGGAAACTGAAGACACTTTGACTTCATTGAAGAAAGTAGGAACTGTAAAAAAAAAAATCTCCAGATGCAATGAACAGTCTGACCCAGAGCAAGATATAATTTACAAAAATGTCTGTATTTTCACTCCTGCGCCTCTACATTCTTCTTCAACACCTGAGCCTCTGGAGAGGTGCTGATGTGGAAAGACAAGTATGGATGAACAGCCTCCTGCCACAAACATTATTCAGTCTCTTAGAAGGTAAAAAATACCCAGGAACACACACAGACAACTGCTTTCTATAACGCAGATAATTCTTTAGATACATCTGCAAAAGTCAGAGATGAAAAAGGCTATCCAGTATATACTGAGGCTTAGCCTGACTTTTCTGTGTAACCGGCAAGGCAAGCTTTCAGTTCAACCCCAACACTTTAAGAGTACCTTAGTACAACTTTAATGAGAGGCTGATAACACCACTGCAAACTTTATTCCAGATTTCATGATTACCATCCTCCTTAACTTTCCCAAAACTTACAAATTCAAAGAACAAACGTGGTTCTTTGCACACATGTTCACTCCCAATGGTCTCCACTCCCAAAGCAAACTTACAAGAGCTTTGTTGTGTCAGCAGACCAGAGGCCAGGTAGTGCCACCTCAGCTTCGACAAGCTCCCCAGCTTACTTCCCCTTTCACCACATAACAAAGTACTGAAGAGCAGGCTTTTAGTAGCAAGCCACAAGAAAAAACCCAAAAAAACCAAAACAGAAACCCACCAAAAGAACAACAACAAACCAACAAACATACCAAAAAAACCCCCAAAACCACCAAATCTCAACTCCCGAAACCTTGAAATCAGTTACCAGTCAGGTCTCCTACTCTTTCAGGACTGGAGCAAGACAATGAAGCAGATAAAAACCAAATGATCCTTCAGGCCAATTGTGGGGTTTGCACATTTTGCAAGACCAACATCCTCACTACAGAAATAGACTTTGTTAAGTAGTGCTACAGAGCAGAATGACAGTACCATGGTGACACTTTTCAATAAGCAGGATAACTCCCAACAATAACATCTTTGAAGAGAGCCACAGTTTTGCCCATTTTGGACAGAGAACAAACCTCAATTTACTGCCAGTCTGTTATATCACAGGCAAGACTTTGTGGTTACATTAACTTACACAGAGCAAATATACAGAGAATCATATCCTTAAGCAAAAATATTTCACGTTCTCAACCACCACAAATACATACAGAATCATCCATTGCTTTGAAAACAAAGTACCTTCCGAGGGCACTTTAACATTATAGTACAATCTAGAGTGACACTAAATGCTAACTAAATTTAAGGACAACATTGGTTACTAGTTATATTCACTGAGCAGAACTTAGGATCAAATTAAAGTGTGTAGTCTTTAAATAATCCAATTCTTGCTTTAGACTTAATGACTGCAAATGAAAATTCAACTGTCAAGGGTGCATCTGACAGCTATAGGTAAGTCAGCCATCTGAAAATAAGAACTTGCAAATGTTAATAGACTGTATAGAAAATGTCAATCCTGGTGCAAACTCTCAACAAGTAAGGTTTAATTAACTCCCCTTATTGACCTTCTTAGAACTGACTCCACAGAGCCTATCTCTTGATAAAAGAACAAAAGCAGTATATTCGTCCTTCATCAGACTGAAATTGGGTGCCGGTGTTAAGAGGAAATTTCCAATGCCATCTGGAGACTCAAATGACAATGTCCTGATTCAATGTACATGATTCTTCCAGGGAGCGAAAGAGAGGACATGCTAATTCCTGGTGTGTTACATCTGCTGATTTTAACATAAAATTGACTAAAATATACTGCCCTCAACCAGAGTTACAGTGCACTTTCATGCATTAGGACAAACTATCTTTCCAAGACTTCCTACTAAGATAAGCCAAATATCCCACCATCTTTAACCTGTATTTGCAAATACCATCAGTGACAATGATTTTGCAGAACTGGTGTTCAATCTTATCAGGTCTGTAATACTTCTAGCAGCACCAGAACCACAAAATTTTAAAATATTCTTTCTGTAAAATAATGCAAGAAGCATATGTCGGCATTTATATGGTAACATCTAAATATGGAACATTTCAATTCTTTTTTGTCAGTCAATAATGCTGCATGAAATTGACCTCACACATCTCCAAAATCCATAAAAACAAATACGTTGGAATTTGTAACACTTTGAGTTCACTCTGAAACAGAGGAGCATTTGAGACACCACATCAAGCAGAAAATTCAAATGAGCTGGTATAAATGACAAGTAACATACATAATATGTAATTCCAGGTATATCCAGAGTCATCAAAATGTCAGACTCTGATGACTTAAATTACTTCAATTGAACAATTTATAAAACAGCACAAAGTCTTTATTTCTACATAATTTCCCCTTTTCATCATATAGAAATGATGCAGTATTTTTATATCTACATAGACTATGCTTGTTATATTCAAATATAATAGTAGCCATAAACATAAACACTTAGAATAGAATTTTACTCTTGCCCTACATTCTGTTATTAATACCACTGTAGTAAATATACAGTGTGCTAATGCAAAAATATCTCATCTTGAGGCTTTAATTCTTCCTTTGAGTCAGTGATCTTCTACCAAGTTCACATGAAAAATAGTTTATAGTGATACTAGCTTTCCAGTTTTAGGCTGAAGTGCTTGTGACACTCTCCTAGAATTCCCTCTTTTTAGGGAAGTTTTCAATGTAACTTACGAGATGAGCGGAGACAGGAACAAATACTCCCTTGCTAACTTTGCATTTCCTTCCAATTTTGCAGAGACAGTAGCTGCATCCTGTAACTAACATAGTGATGAAGCCTATATGGTTGTACTTCTTTGCAGGACTGATACAGCTAAAGAATAAAGTACCATTAGTGAAAGAAATCAGCTCTTTCCTCAAACAACAAGGACCTGGTGCTTCTGGTACACATTCTTGTTCTTGGGGATCTGCTACAATCCTATTGTTAGTCTGCCGCTAAAAAGAATACCAAAACATTCGTTGCATTCTATTCTTTCATCTAAGAGGGTAGCATGACTCTTCCAAGAATTTGTACAATTCCACAAGCACATCAACAACTCCTGAATGTTAAAGATCCAATCATATGTTTCACCACTTACTCTTATTTTCAAACAAAACAAAAACAAACACACAAACAAATCCCCCCAAAAAAACAACCAACCAACCAAAAAAATTCACATGGAATTTTCCTGAATGGCAAAGATAGAGGGAGAGAGAGGGAGAGGAAAGGCTTATTTAACTACACATCAACAGGACACTGTTCTCGTAAATAACACGTAGTAAAGCACACAGCAACTCAAATTACATCTTTCCCCTTTCCCAACAGAACTTAAATCTCTTTCCTGCCTCTAGGGAAGTGCATTTTATAACCAAGGGTTATGAATAGCCAAGGATGTTGGCTCGTGTTACAAGCCACTGCAGGTCAGTGATCAGCAATCCCATTTCTGTGCAAAATAATTAAAATGTTAGTGACAGGCAGCAAGTGTGTTCTTAAGCCTTACTGATGATGTAGGATGTCACCATCCACACTAAGAAATCAGAAAAAGAGATTTTTTTTTCAAGGGGACCAAAACATCCATTACACATAGGCATAGCTGATGTTCAACTGGCTTTCTTCCTAAACCCGATTCACAGAATTCTCTATTCATCAGGGAACACTGGAGCATATACAGAAAGGATTAATTCAGTTAGGCACAGGGAACTACATACCACATCCTGAGCATCATCAGGCATCAACTGAAAAAACGACAACTGTTTTCTCTTACAAGAAAAAGGAGTAAATTGAAAGATGAAGTTTATCACCAATAGCTAAAGAGCAGTGATACAAAACATTTGCTGACCCAGGAAAAATGTTCAGCAAGCTGGCCTGCAAAGTGTTATCACAGTAACTTGCTCTCCATGTCAGTATAGCAGTGACAGCATCAGTTTTGACTTTTACTTTCCCAGGGATACAAAGAATCACAAAGGCAAGATGCTCACAAAATGCTGCTTCAGGGACCACAGCTACAGGTCTTTAAACTATTCATGTCTGCAGCTACAGGCAAACACCATTTAAAAGAGCAATTTTAAATAATTGCTCTGTTCAGCAAGGACCAGAATTGGTCTAGAATAAAACCACTTTTACTCTGTAAGAGGGTCTACACCCTACTCCAAAATAGCCACTTGCCCTATAGTTATGCCAATCAATTGCTGTGCATAGATAACGCAGCATCACTATGGAGGTTCCTATTAAAAACCCACCAAAATTCTGCTGCCAGCAAAACATGCTCAAGGTCTTGTGTGCTGGTTTTATGTGGAGAGTGGTTATTTTGAATAGGTTAGTTTTTCATTTAAGCAATGGATAGGCTGATCCTTCTGTCTCCTAGGCCAAAGGCAAAATACTGTGTATTACTAGATGTACAGTACACAGTACACTGCTATGTCAGCTGCAAAGTACAACAGAAATTTTTCCTGATGTAAAAAACAATGAGGAGAATTTGGATAAAAAAATATTATTGGCAGTATTCATGAATACAAAAGAGAGGCAAAAGTTCAATTAGAACTTAAATTGACCACTTCTGTAAAGGGTAATAAAAGAATGTTTTTATAAATACGTTTATAGCAAAAGGAGGGGCAAGGAAAATTTCAATTTTTTATTGGATACAGTGGGGAGTGTAGTTATCAAGTATGAGGAAAAGGCTCAGGTGTGTAACACCTTCTTTGCCTCGGTTTTCAACAATAAGCCAGGTCATCCTCAGGACAACTGGCCTCCTGTGCTAGTAGATGGGGACAGAGAGCAGAATAGCCCCTCTGTAATCCAGGAGAAAGCAGTTAGCAATCTGCTGAGCCATTTGGATGCTCACAAGACGGAATCCATCCTAGCGTGATGAGGGAGCTGGTGGAAGAGCTCACCAAGGTGGTCTCCATCATTTATCACCAGTCTTGGCTCACTGGGGAGGTCCCAGATGACTGGAAGCTGTCCAGTGGGTGACAGCTGTTGTGGGCGGACATCACCCACAACAAGCACCAGAAAGAGGATCTGGGAAAACTACAGTTCTGTCAGCCTGACCTTGGTGCCCAGCAAGATTTTGGAACATATCCTCTTGAGTGTGATCAAACAGACAGGACCTACAGGCCAGCTGTGGGATCAGGCCCAGCCCGTGTGGATTTAGGAGGGGCAGGTGCTGCATGACCAACCTGATCTCCTTTTATGACCAGGTGACCCTCTGGTGGATGAGAGGAAGGATGTGGATGTTGTTTGCCTAGACTTCAGCAAGGCCTTTGACACTGTCTCCCACAGCATGCTCCTGGAAAAGCTGGGAGCCCAGAGCTTGGACACGAGCACTCTGCTGGGCAAAGAACGGACAGAATGGCTGGGCCCAGACAGTGCTGGTAAACGGTGCTGCATCCAGTTGGTGGCCAGTCACCAGTTGTGTCCCTCAGGGATCTGGGTTGGGCCCTCTCTTGTTTTACACCTCTACTGATGATCTGGATGAGGAGATCAAGTGTGTCATCAGTGAAGCTGCAGATGACACCAAGTTGGGTTCGACTGTCAATTTGCTGGGTAGGAGGGCTCTGCAAAGGGACCTAGACAGGCTGGATAGATGGGCCAAATCCAACAACATGAGGTTCAACAGGACCAAGTGCCAGATCCTGCACATTGGCTGCAACAACCCCCTGCAGCACTCCAGGCTGGGGACAGAGTGGCTGGACAGTGGCCAGGCAGAAAGGGACCCCGGCATGTTGAGGTGCTGAAGCCTGTCCAAAGAGGGCGACAAGGCTGGTGGAAAGATCTGGAGCACAAGTTTTGTGAGGAGCAGCTGAGGGAGCTTGGGGTTGTTGAACCTGGAGAAAAGGAGGTTTCAGGGGTGACCTTATCACTCTCTACAACCACCTGAAAGGAGAGTGTAGCCAGGTGGGGTCGGTCTCTTCTCCCAGGAAACCAGTCAAGATAAGAGGACAAAGCCTTAAGCTGTGTCAGGGGAGGTTTAGGCTGGACATTAGGAAGTTCTTCACAGAAAGAGTGATCTGGCATTGGAATGGGCTGCCCAAGGAGCTGATGGAGTCACTGTCCCTGGAGGTATTTCAAAGACTGGGTGTGGCACTCAGTGCTATGGTCTAGTTCACATGGAGGTCTTCAGTCGTAGCTTGGACTCAATCTCAAAGGTCCTTTCCAACCTAGCTGATTCTGTTATTCTGTGAATGGGCTTACATTGCTTTTTCTTCAGCTAGAGACCCTACGTAAGACATGCTGAAAATACTTTCAAGTAAAGCTGTTTCAGATGAAAACAGAAGGCTGGTTTCTTTGAGTTAAAAGGGAAAAAAACTGCAACAAAACTACAAGTGTTCTGTAGTTCAGACTTCATCCACATTTTTACAGAAAACTATTTCTTCAGAGTAAAACTGGTTATTTTCCAGACCAAAACTATGTTTTCTAAGCAAAGTCAAGGAACAGGAGAACATGGATGGGATTCTAAGCATAATCTTAAAACAAAAAAAAACCCCAAAACTACTGTTTCTTCACAGTAAAGCTAGAATGTTTTTCTGAATATTTTCAATAATATTTTCAGGGATGCTGCACACATAGCAAGTGTATTATTAAATCATCCATATCACATTATGAAATATCTCATATGTCCAGAGATTCAAAAAATTTTCAAATAATTCATTGCTAACATAGTTTTGAATCCAGTTACCAGTGAAGACTTTCTTACCTCACTTTTCACTTTGTCATGCCTGCACGAAAAGCTATGGCATAAATCCATTCCCATTTGAAAGCAGTTTACTTGGTGTATTTATTCCTAGCTACAAAAACTAGACTGAAGTGTTGGAGATTTTGAACCACACTCAAAGGCATAAACACACTGAGACTACCTGGCACATACCACCACTAGCTAAACTAAGTTATTTGCAAGTGTGGGGTTTAAAGCTTCACACAAGGAATTTTTTAATAACTTGTGAAACTAAATTTCATGCTAGCTACATGTCATTTTGCAAATTTAGAATGTAGCAGTATAATTCTTAGTCTCATTATGTTACACATTAACTGAAACAAGGTAGTGAAATTCCTGCTTTTCAGCTACACTGGTGAAAAAATGAACTTCAAATTTGCATGAACTTCTGGATGTGACTTGACAGTGTAAGCTACAAATTTTTCAACTGGTATCTCAATGACCTCTCACTGCAGAACACACAGTAAAAACAGCACATACCATGAAAAAAAAAAAAAAAAAGCTGCTACTCATATTTTGAAAAGGTAAGTTCCAGAAGTGCATTGCCACAACTACCTCAGCATACAAACTGACACTTTACTTCTTAAGCCTATCTAGAGTACTTTCAGAGCAAATCAGCAAATCTAAGAATTTACAGAGCACAGAAAAAACAAGTATCTCAAAACTGGTATTTCTTTCTTCTAAACTTTAAGCCTGGAATACTAAATCCCTAAAATCCCGTGACCTTATTTGGAGTCAGTGAAGGAAACAGACTTATGAATTGAAATCAATTTCATAATGGCTAATAAAAATTACACAAGTTTAAAGAAATAGATGTGATATTTAAGATGTAGTTCACCCAATACCACAAAGGCAAACAAAATTAAAACTGAAGAACCTCACTTCAGACACTAGTATAAGTTTTGACCCTACACATTTACAATTCAGCTTCATTTTCTCACAATGTCAAAAAGGCAAAAAAGCCCCCAGTGCTGTTGATACAAAGTTACCGATCTCTTTTTATTTTGGGGATTGTCCCTAAAACAGTTTGGACTGTACTGTAAGTTATCAAAAGCCTCTACACAACATCGAGCAGATGTTTAGTGCTGAACTTCAGTTTAAATTTCTAGCAGGTGACTACCACTGCTGCAACAAGCACTTTTGGTTTGTCCTCCTTTATTCTACCCCCAATTCCTTGCTTCCCTGCTAATAGCGCAGGATGTAAACACAAAAGCAGATTTCAAAGAATTAAAAAGTTATTACTCAGCCAAGCTGTGATTCCCGTCCACTTTTAGCCTGAGGCAAACCTAGGCTAATTAGATTCAGGTTAACCTGCAATGAGGAAAGGTCAAGCTACATTGCATTATTTTGCATTTGCTTTGGGCTACATGAATGCACATTATTCAGTGTTCACAGCTCATCTTATGAGCAGTAACCTCACTGCACACCCTCTACAAACAATTCTGGTTTTAAGACTCAATCCCATGTGTTGAGATAAAATACAGTTACAGTACACTACCACAGGCAATACAATGGCCAGAACCTGAAAATTTAGCACGGCAGTTTTGCTTTCCTGGTCCTTAAAAAAACCCAACCAACCAAAAAAAAAACAAAAAACCAAACCCAAAACCCCCAACATTATTGTGCAGCTAAATATGTGCTAAAACCATGGAAAGAATAAACAGAATTTTCACTGTAAGCGCCACTGGGAGACCATTTAACATCTGCCCACCTCTTCTCATGTAGGATTTAAATTTACTTTGTTGTTGAATTGGTAGAAAAATGACACTGTTTTTGTAAGTGTAGATTATCATTTCAAGTGAGATACTCCTACAACCTGCACCCAAATGAACACTGAAATTAATTTCATGACAGCTTGGAAAGTTCCACTTACTTAAAGAGAACAGACTTTTTCCATTAAAGCATCCCTCAACTCTACCGAATTCAAATGTCCATTTAATAAATATTTTATTCTATATTAATCCACACATGTCTTTAGAGGTCTCAAAATAAGCTCAGTAGCCCACAACCAGGAAAAATCTCCTCTGCTCCTGGTCAGAGGTCTTCATTTTTTTATTTTGGAAAGCTGTTGCAGAAACTTTTTGCACAATATGCAACTGTTGAACAGCAGAAGGTGCTGCAGAAGAGGAAAAGAAGAAGGAATGGGAGGAGAAGAAAAAAAAGTGAGGAGTAAAAAGTGTCTTAAGGGAGTTGGTTCTTTGTGTCCAAAAGAGATATCTCTTTTTACAAAAATGCATCAAAACACCATCCCATCAGGCCACAGTTCTGTACACAGGATCTCTTGGAGGGTTCTAGAGAAAGTAAGAAGAAATGAGAGTGGCTCAATTTACATTTTAACTAGGAAATCACACAGGGCTCTGTGTCACACAGGGCTCTTGTCTCTCTGGCTCCAGGGCTTTCTTGACTCCTGCCCACAGAGCAATCTTCCACTTTTATCGGCTGATGCTTTTCTCTTTGGCTGAGGGAAAGCTGTGTGTCAAGAGAGTGGCCCTACACTAGAAAAACAAACTCAATTTTAGGACATTCACTACTAGCAGGATTCCTGCAGACATGAATAGAGTTAAAATAACAATTTTATATATANAAGATAATAAAAAAGGCACTTCACCTAGTTAGTTCTTTCTTTTACAAGAAAAGACAAAGAGCAGAATAAAAACACAAAAAAGCTAGGAGATGAAACCAAAACACTGAACTCAATCCAGGTCTCTTTCACAGCTATGAAAGGAAGAATAATTCTTTTTCGTCAAATTATCTTACCAGAGTTGAAGAGAAAAATCTTTTATCTCCCTCTATGCTCTTGTCTTGCTTTGGAAGAAAAGTATCAAAATGTTGATTAAGTTGCTACAAAAGGACCCTACTGCATGGATTTTTTAAAGTATCACTTCATTCATTGCAATCCAAGCACAGCACAGAACAGAACAAGTAATGACTACACACGTATAGCTCACTTACTGAACTAATTATTGGTCATAATAATGTGTAGAGCAACCCTCTGAAATTCTCAGTTTTCCCAGTAGGTTCATCCCTTAATAACTGACATGATGTAACAGACGTTCAGCACAACACACGTGAGGATTTGACTACACCACTCCCAGTGTGAACACTAACTCACTGTTGCACTCATGCAGGCTGCACTGAAAACTTCCCCACCTCGTCATTGTGAAGGACTAATTACGTCACTTAAGACTGAGAGGGAAAACTCTTCTAATCAAGGATCAATTTTGGCATCTGCTTTTACGGTCATGCTAACTTCACTTTTCAGTCTGCACATATTCACAGACAAATTCTTTTCAAAGAAAATCATTCAAATTAGAGGAGAACTTGGGCCAAAAGTACATCTGTTTTCATTACAAGAACTTGCCGAATGGAATTATTCTCTTCTCTGCAAGCCCTTGGAAGTTAATAGAGAGAGAGCTTATATACACACATAAAACTGAATAGTACACACATCCTTAAACAGTGCAACACCTTCTGCTATGCCAAAACTGCTTTACTGGTCTCAAACCATTTATGATTTCTCCTTAGATCTAATAGATCTACTTAGATCTAAAATAATTACTGATTTCTTTTAGACTTTTAAAATATTTGAAAGGACTTTTCTTTCTACAATGAAGCAGAACAGATGTCACATACTACAACCTACTGTTTGAGATTGTTCTTTATCCCTGTATGCTCCCTAAACACCAATAATAGTCTAAACAAAGATGGAATCAAAACAAACAGGACACTAGTGACAATGAGAGTCAGCATTATCCTGCAGATTAAAATACACAGTCACAAGAAATGGACTGGTGCTTCCATGTGGAAACATCTCATCACTCCCACTCTCTACTTTTCAAATGTGAAGAATGACAAAGAGGCAATGGCAACATTCCTGTAATTTGTCCATTTAGCATCAGCACCATTTCTACAAATCCTTGCTTTGTGATAATGCTCCGATCTATGTCAGAAGTTCACTTCACATTTTATCATGTTTTATTCTATATCAAAAAAATGGGCAAAATAAAAATGCATAGCATTCCTTGGAGAACTCAAAGCTAGGAGCATAGTACTTCAATATGCATTATGTACAAAGACTGCACATACAATACAGCTAAAATTTCTATTTGTTTACTTTCCTCTGGTGGCTTGTAGGAACAATAATTCGCTTCAGAACTTCATTTTTAGTCTGATCCAAGCAAAAGAACTGCTGCAAAATTGCAAAATTCTTAGAATTATGAAACATAATACTAGGTTAATCAGGCCACAGAAGCGTAGGTTTTCAATAACATGCACATGTAGTTCTACTACAGCTTTTTCCCTCTTTTAAACAAGCAAAACTTACTCCAGAAGGAAGTTCTTACAAATAAGGCCTTTCCCTCTCGCTAGTCTTGTTACCTTTCTGGCTTTCATCATCAGAACAACCTCATGAGTAAAGATACTCTTTCAGTGCTGAAGCCACTTTACTAACCCAGCTTCTGTTCTACAGGTCTTCGTGTCCCTTCTGTGATGGTGCCTATATCTGGGGAAAAAGTGTACTCTCTTTTTTTAAGATAAAGAGAATCCCTCAATTCAAGTTCTCACAAAACCAACCCTGTATGCCTGACTTATATCTGATCTCAACTTCTATAACAACAGACTCTTCAGTGGACTTCTGGTATTTCCCTCCCACATCCACTTCCCTACACTGATCCAAAATGATCCACTCATACAAATAAAGTGACTACTGAACTTAAGATTCAGCAGTGATGCCTGTAGACCTGAAACACTGTCAGAATGCATCATTCATCTCCCACCTGCACAGCTCCTCAAAAAGCCAATCACTAAACTTACTTAGCACAGGATGCCATGGTTCTTTCTGAAGCATTCATTTCCCTATGCTCATGAGAAAGGCTGTCCACAGCAACAAGCTCTGATCCAGACATTTACTTAGTAAAAATGTAACTCCTGACAGACACGTAAACACACAGGCTGAAGTTTTTGTTACCAAGTCCGCAATACTCCAAAAATCTACACGATTCATTTTCTATGTACAACAGATACCTACCAGAAAAGTCCTTAGGCCCAAAGGGACCTGCCTCTCTGGTGAGGCCAGTCCTGAAGAACGTCCTGCTAACACACAACTTTCACTCCCAAGGGCTCCAGTGTGCAAGGAAGCACGGCAAGCAGCCACAGCTTTCCCCCTGCAGCCTTTCACACATGCTGAACCCCAAACGGCAGGCACACGGAAGATTAAGAATAGACACCTTTAGCTTGGTGTTTCGCAGAAAGTCAACACAGAAAGATCAGATTCAACTTGTGGCAGCCAGCGCTGCCGGCGTGACACACAACAAGACCCTAAACCAGCTGGCGCTCCAGAGGAACTGCAGGCTTTGTGCCCAGGAGTATCACATTACAATAGTCAGGAGAAAAGTGATGAATAGATAAGTAATTGAGGTCAGGTCAGCCTCTGACAAGGGAGACTTTTCTGTCAGCGAGAGGCAAGAGAAAAGACTCTTTGTGAATGCTAAGCTCTTGTAGAGCAGATGGGGACGCTCCTGACAAAGCCACATGCCAAGCACACGGCAACTTTGTAGGGCTTAACAATTTTCCAGATACCATCACCATTATCACCTCCATCTTACCCACATTTGGTCTCAGCTTACACTCCCTCTTTCCCCAAACCTCAACTCCGATTCTTCTTGGTTGTTATTTATATCTTATCCTTTCATGTATACATCATTTGCCTACTGCCAACACACACATCTACAGCCAGCTTGCCTACTGGTCTGTGGAGAAAAGAATTCCTTTCTAGTACCAGAAACCTAGCAGAGGAGCTGCAGATTTACATCTTTATTTCTGTTATGCACCTTTACACAAATGCCGATGGAAGGAATAACAGAAGAATATTTAGGGTCCATCACTCCTCTCTGAAGAGACAGCTTTCAAAAAGCAAGCACAGCCAAAGAGCCAGTCATCCCAAAAATGGTTCCTAATGGATGTGTGTTTTTACCTGACTGATGTTTCTTTCGAGAAGTGCAAAGAAAGAAAGCCTGGTTAAGCCACCGGCTACTGCAGAAGCAGAAAACAAAATGTGCGGAGAAACCTCATGACATGGTGTATTCCCACCAAACCTAATGCTGCTCACAAGCTGAAAACAAATTGACACATACATTATTATGTAACTCAGCATGACAAAGAAATTGTATTTCTTCAGGTTTTGTTGGACGTAGCACTTTCTTCTTTTCTTACCAAACACTGCAAACTGTCACTCAAATTTCTGTTCCTCTGCTCTTCTGCCTATTCCAGTAGCAATCCTGCAGATGGCACTGGGGACTAAGATTTTTTTTTTTTTTGTCGGAGGTCTTTTACTCTGTATTCATTTCTTGTTCACTGAATTGTACCACAGAATTCATCTTTTAAGCATCTTGATTACTTCAAATCAATAAAAATTACCCTGTCCTCCTGCTGCAACTTTAAGATCTCTTCTGAAATTTCCCGAAAAGACCCCCCTTTTATTCACCAAATATTAGGCATCTGTAATAGATAGTATAAAATACTGGATTGATAACACCAGTAATTTAGGTTAAATGGTATATTTGACAGAGGAAGCAAAGCCTATTATTTAAACATAAGAGCGAACAACAAATAAACTCACATAGCAGACAGAAATGTGACTCAAACTTAGGACAGTGTGCTGTTGTTCCTTTGAGATACCCAGAAGAAGAATTCATTCAAATTTCATCTTTCATGCTTTCTATGAAGCTACTCCTATAAAATTTAAAATTCACAGTTCCCATATCATCTGTGCCCTGATTATCTCACAGGATGCAACAGACTCATCTGAATTGGAAAGATACTTTTCTTCTTGCTCAGTGCACCTTTTTTAGCTAGACAGACGGTACAGCAGCTTCAGAGCAGAAAGTTAAGTATCGGACAAACAGCTGGAAGATTTTAAGCATCCCACTTACCCTGTCTGGGAGGGCAGCCATTCTCATCTCAGCTTATCTGAGATTCTTCAGACAAGGTATTTAAAAAGGAGCATTGAGATGTGTTTAGTTCCTAAGGCAAATTAAATTTCAGAAAACATATAGAGGTGACTGACCGTGACCTCAGCCATCCTTAAAAACAAAATAGATCTGTAATCCTCTCTTTTTATGGCCAAGACAAAATCAGTTGCTAAAATATTCAAGGCATACTTGGCACCTATTCACCTCACAAGGCTAGACAGCCTGTGAAAGACAAACACAACCTTTCGTACACTGATCTACCTCTACACTAACACAAAATAATAATGAAATAGAGAAGGATTGCTCCTGCCAGATGCCAAGAGTTGCGTTCCCTTACTGTCTCAGTCATCGAGTGAGGGGGTGAACAGAGAAAATCTAGACAGAAACCTGAGTTCATTATTTAGAAATTCTCTTCATTGGCTGTTTGCAGAACTACATTCATAAGCGAAACCAATGTGTAGTAACAGCAAAGAAGGACAACTACAGTATGCAAGGCCGTTCACCCATATTTTGGAATTAAGGAGAGAAACAGAGAACCGTATAAGCTTTTTTAATTTTGGCTAGAAGAGAAACTAGCAGAGAGTTGGAGGAATTTCAGGTGGTGCTGCAGAGTTTAGAAGCTCAGCTGCTACTTCAGAGGCGAGACAAGAGTGTCCTTACAAACTGCCAACACAAAGGGAAGTAGCCACTTCTCCAGAACAAGGCAGCCCCGCTAAGGAACCTAAATATGCACTGAGAGTCCATCAGTGAATTAGATCAAACAGAAAACACACCCAAAATGAAGAAAACACCTGGGGTTTTTTTCTTTCTGGATTAGGGAGTTACAGTAGTTCACAGAAAGGTCAGAACAACATCACACAGCCAAAGCACAGGAGGGACAGGCAAGAGCAGGGAAGAAAAGACCATACCTCTCCCTTCCAGCAAAAGGCCAGCAGACCAACTCAGTTGCTTGTGAAACCACAATCCAAGACCTCTCTGGCCAACCCAGCTTCTTGCACTCAACAGAATGAGCCTTAAGCCTCTTGCTAAAACTATCCTACTCCATCACTTAAGAGCCAACCAAAACAAAAAGATCTCTTGCATGATTTCTATGCAGTATTTCCAGAAACATTTTCAATTAATAAAACTGTTTATCTACAAGTTTCTCCTGAATCATTAGAAAACAAGCTCACAAAAGTATTAGTCATGTTCTTGTAGATGCAAAGATTTTTTTATTCTGCCTTAATTTTTTTCTTCCCAAAAGAGGCAACTAAAACTCAAACAACAGTAATACAGCAATAACAACTATATCCTATGTATTAATCCTATACAGTACAAATGGTCTTGATACTAAACTGAGAAAAGAAAAAAAAATTGGTTTATTCCTGAACTCTAGTGTTTATATGGGTCATTGACACAGCGATACACAATGGCCTGACACAAAAAACATTTTCCATAACAATCCTCCATTTCAGCACAGCTTTCATTTGTTGTTCACAAGAATCACATTTATTTGTTTTTCTTGCTCTCTCCCACTTCTCCTCTACCACAGAGTTCTTTTGAACCAGAAGACTGATTAGCAAGAATGTAATAACTAAGGAAAAAATAAAAAGGAATAAAACTTATCAGAACCCACTATAACCAGGAACTTCCTTTGCTGAAGGAAAAGCTTTGCAAAAATTTTAAGTGAAAGAATTGTTACAAGAGCCAATACAAGATTTCAGATGAAGTATTAAATCTCTCTGCAAATCATGAGTCTAAAATTGAAGTCACCTCACTACAAAATAGAAAGCCAATACATTAAATACTTTTAAGTCCCAACCAACTAGGAAAGCACTTCCAATTCCTGCATAAAAGTGTATATGCAACATGCTAATGCTTGGTCATTTGCACGTTCAGACATTACCAGGACTTCTGTATTTTTAATTAAAAGGTTCTTCTTCCCTATGGTTCTTCTAGCATATTACTCATATTCCTTTTGAATTAAAAAAAGTTACATTGCATTCCTTTACGTATGATTTTTTTCTTTGAAGATTAGTATGAAAAACACTAAGTATTTCCAGCTTTACTTGACAGGTACATGCTGATGTTGAAGAAAGGCTGTCAGACTGTACATGCACAATTCAGACATGCACTGCAAGACAAACTAAGTTCATGAACTGCTATCCATAAGGGGAGCTGCTTGTCCACTGAACTACACCTTTCTGTAGTTTTCAATTTAAAGTTATGGAAAGAGCATGTATGGTTCTTAGCTTTCAAAAGCACTATACAGCCAAAAACCTCCTGGAACCACTGGAACTCTGTGGATGCAAACTGGAACTGTTTCATGCATCTTTAACAAGCTCATTGTGATGAGTCCTCAGTGTGCACACACTCCACCCTGACTCCTCTTCAATCTGACTTCTGTAACACACACCTCTTCCTTTTCCTTCTGAAATCTGTGGGTTTCTTAGCCTCCATGACTCCTTCCTCCCTCATTAACTGTTTCTCTAATAATTTAGTGGTAACACTCCAATTCCCCACTCGCAAGGAAATCTGTCAGGAAGTTTTTCCTTTGCTTGAAAACCTACCTTGCCCGCGGCTTGGCACATTTCATCCAAACTGCCTGATGTTCTTTTTGCCATTATCAAGCAATCAACTAAGTCAATTTTTGCCAAAATTGAGCATCAAACTTCCTTCCCAGGAGACCTTATGTTTTTTTTCCTTATTCTGTGTAATATATTTCAGGTGTTAATTGAATGTAATATCATTAATAGCAAAATAGATAACTGTCACTTCAAAAAAAACCCTAACACAAAAAACCCTACCCAAACAAAAATAAAACCAAGCACCTTTTCAACACTTTCATCAGCAAACAGAAGTCTGCATCTAGTGCATTCAGACTATTTGCCTCAGGCAAGCAAGACCTCTGCATGGTATGCCATCATTATTTTGTGCTTTAAAAACAATCAGTGGGGCATGCATCCTTAAAATAGCATAGAATATTGTTACCTGGAGATTACCTTCTGCCTCAGTCTGAAAATGTGTTAGGACCACTTGTGCATGAAGAAAAAAAAAAACAGATTGGAGGCAACTTTCTTTACACATGAAATAAACAAATACGGTTTTTTTCTTCTTCCGATATCATAGGATGCCAATAAAAAGTTCCCATTTACTTAGCATTATGACTTTGAACATCTCCATAATGTTTCCACTATTTTACATCCCAAACTGCATTTATATTACTAACCTAGTAATATTGAGTTTGTAACAGCCAGAGCAATCTTATATCATTTATAGTGAAAAGAAATAAAGCATTTTCCAAGTTAACTGTCAGTAGTGTTTGAACAGAGGAATTCACAACAGCAGAGAGTAAAAACGTAAAAAACAAATCACCAAAAAAACTGAAGTTCATCAGTTGTACACCATGGTTAAGTTCCAATCACATGCAATTACCCACATTTAAGTTTTTCATGAGCTTTAAGTCAATACTTCAGCTCTTGCACCCTGGTAAGCAGAGGTGCAGAGGTGACTTTTTTTGGCCCCCCAGGAGAGCTCCTCCACGGACTGGGAAGCAGAATGTGGACACATGTTCTGATCTCAAGGCATCTGGGGCATTATGCTCCTGGCATGTTCTGAGTCCACACCCCTACGTGGTGCTCAGCACACCAGGTTGCCACAATTTGCCCAGGAAAAAGACTTGCCAACAGCCGCAGGGACGGAATGAAGAACCCCGCCTGGGCCTCTCATGTGAGCAGCCAGCACTGGAACCATGGAATGCTGGGAGAGCACACCAAGTTCAACAGCTGAACTCATCTAACTTAGCATCCCACTTTCAAAAAATACAAAAAATGAAAATATATGATAACATTTTAATTACAGGATAATTTTGCTCTCTCCCATTGGCTGCAGGCATTGAAATGTGGTATTCTGGAAGATTATTAAGAAACTAAAAAAACTTGCATATTAAAAAAAAATATGAAGATGGGGATTTTAAAAGAGACTCTTTTAGTGATATCTCTCCCATAAGATACTGTAAGAATGTTCTCACAAAAAAATTTTTGCTAGAGGCAATTTCTCCTCCCTGTTGTTCTTCAACTAGTCTCCCAAAAAATTCTTTCATGTAATTAACACAATTAAAGGCATGATGATGAAAGCTAACTTAAAAAAAAAGAAAAAAAGAAAAGAAAAAAAAGGTTTAATGGCTGAACTCTTTACCCTACTCTATTTTGTGAATGTATCTTTTATTGTAACTTAAGACACTACAAAATAAATTGCAGCTTGGCTACAATAGTCACACATGGGAAAACACAATTTAGGTTTGTTATTCCCTCTTTTTCATAAATCAGTCCCGGGCTCAGTTTAAACACATGCCAAATATGACCTAAATGTATCACATCTTCAACAAGTAATCATACATGAGAAGAGGAAAATAAGCACTGGTTCAAACCCTGCAGCCCACAAGCCAACGATTAGGTTACCTTCTTGTAATTGTATCTAGTTACATAAATACATGAGAAATGGTTTAAGCAAAAGGAACACGTACTGAGATCAGGATATGAAACCAACACTGATAAACCTGGCTCTGTATTTTTTACATTTTCAACAAAATTTCATACATCCAGTTATCGGTGTCTCGTTTGGTTTTACATTAAATTTCTGTGGTCCTAAACAACTTTAGAAAGCAATGTGTTTCAATGGGTCCTAATCTTTTTCTTTCACAGCAGACAGGAAAATATGTTTCTGGTGATATCTTCTAACTGTCCAAGCTGATCCCTGAATGCTGGACACAAACCAGAAACCAAGAGCAAAATAGCAGACTTGTTCAACAGAGCCTATTAGAGAATTATGCAGCAAATACTATCCCTCTCCACTGCTAACAGAGTAAAAGCTCCTTAAGGAACAGCTTAACTCACCTGTAACTTAATTTAAAATTTAAAGATTTAAAGCCTAAAGTAATTAATTAAAATAATTTAGATCTCTTGTGAAATAATAATTCATCATTCACAGGAGAAAAAATTCAAATTCTTCACATCAACAAATGATGACATTTTTGAGGTAATCTAATGCAAAATTCAATTTTTAAATAAAATTAGATCAGGTATGGAAACACAATAGGCTACCCATGCCACAACAAGCCTGCAGGCTTCTGGCTTTTGCATCTCAGCAGCAAAAATAAATAAATATTCAACATTTTGTGAATTCATAAAAATCATAAAAGGGAAATTTAACCCTAAAAGAGAGCTAGCTCACTCTTTCTTTAGATCTGTCTAGAGCTAGATAGCTCTGAAATGTTTATTTAACACACAAATGAGGAAAGAGGTTTTCATTCTTGATATGGAAGTGTAAAAAACACCTCTGAATACTCATAATAAAGCTAAGACTAAATATGTATAAGGTCTAAGTATCTCCTGTCTCTAACAATACACATTTGAAATTATAAAACTTGCACAACATCACCCCCTGAAGTGGATGCTTTTTTTGGTTGGTTGGGGTTTTTTAAACCATATAACTACTCTCTCCCAGACACTAGCAACACCTTCACAGGTTTCACGTTTACAGTACACTCCATAGCACGGCAACATAAATTCCAAAAAAAACAACAAAAGCATCACATATGTAGAGTTAAAGTATTAATTTTTCTTCAAATTTCTTCAACATATTTTCTTGCTTCCCTAACGCTTACATTTATAAGGGCTTATACCTGTTTGTCTCCAGATTGAACATGTGGGGAACAAGTCTTGAGAGCAAAGACACCATACAACATCAGAGACTTTTGCTTTTGAATGTCTTTGAAAAAAAAAAATTGAAAATTGTTTCATGAGGATTAGTGACAATAGTTGGTAAGTGTTTCAGTTATTCATGAGCTTAAACAGATTTTCTTCACAATGTCAGGACAATGGTTCTTCCTGTCAGTAACACTCCCTGTTATGGTTCCTTGTCTACCACTCCTTTTACTTTAGCCAGTGAAAATCAGGACAAAGGCTTAAATGGCAGATTTCCTAAGGCAAACCAGCGTGAACATGCTTCCCAAACTGCTCAGTAAGACTTGTTCACCCAGAGCTCCATCACATGAGAACATGAAAACAGCTTTCAATATTTAATACCTACATGCACACCAAGGTAATCTGAAGCGCTGGTACCACCCAAGGACAATATATAAATTCAAACTTGATATTTCTAGGAAGTAAATCGCCTAGCAATTATAACAGAAGAAGGAAAGAGAAGGGAACAATTATTGTCATGAAGGCACCTCAACTTCTAGTTGCAATGCATGTTTACATCTTAGCAGCTGTCTGAAAAAGTTTTTTTCTAAATTAACTATTAGGAAGATGGCATATAAGAAACAACACTGGGGACTGAGGATAAGACCTGTGAAAAAGCCCTCAAATGAAAACATATTCAAAGGAGCTAACTGCAGAACTTCTGTGCAGACAGAGCAGGACAGCCCATTCCATCCCTGCATCCACGCTTTGAAAGTGACACAGAGCTATGCTGCTGACCACCTGCATTCACAGAGTTATGGACATACACTGGGATTGTGAGCTGCTTCCTTAAGAGAATAAGCCTGGCTCAGCCCCAAGGTGCAGCTCCTCCAGGCTCGGATCACCATGCACATGCAAGGAAGAGGACGGATGAGGAATGCACATTCTCCCACTGTGAATCTCACTGGTGCTCTGGGAAGCATCAGAACACTGTGCTGCAGGATGGCATCCACCAACAATCCTATGTTTTCATTAATTAGAAAAAAACCCCAACCTCTTAAAGCTTCATTCATGATTTTTGGCTACTAAAATTTTATCATTCCCTGACAAGCCCTGGTAAAAGACTCAGAGAGATTCAGGGGAACTCTTAAAGTCTTAGAAGTAGAAAAGAAATCAAGAAGGTGGATTTTCGCTTGGTGCTTTATTTGAAAATAAATTCAAACCAGGAAAAATTAACTTCAGCCCTCTCGAACTGTCACAGGAATGAGGATGAGGAAAAAAAAAGTATAACCTCACACATCCCCTGAAACAAACACTGTGTGTTAGGACATAAACTCCAGCCCTGCTCCCCCACAAAAATCCACCAGCAGAAATGTGATCCCAAGTGATTCACAAACAAACAAACAAGGCCATGTTTCTGTTGCTATAACATAATACACATTATTTTTTTTCCTCTGATGTAATTTTTATAACATTATTTTGGAATCTGACTATTTTAAAACTTCGTTGCTACGACACGTTATAGTCATTACATGGATTCATTTCCTACTTTCCAACTGGCAAGACTACTTGTTTCAGTTTTATGAACTTATATCATGGACAAAAGACACATAAAATATACTGTAAATTCTAATAGTAGAAACTCCTTTAATACCTTCCATTCCTTGAACAAATGTGAATTGGAAGGAGACCTTCCTCCCACAATCACTCTAAAGGTCTCCATACTTCCAGCATTCTCAACTTTTCTGTGCCTTATTTCTGAAAATGGTCTTTTCACATTATTACCCCTACTGAGCGATGACATCTGATTTCTTTCAGAGTCTGTCAATGACCCCCATATTATCTAAACTTACAAATAATCAGAAAGTGACAAGTTCTTCCAGTGGACAATAAAACATGGAATACAAATCCTCCCTGGTATTTCTGGGTTTAACAATTGGGGATGAAGAACAGATGATGAATTGGCCCATTAATGCTTCAGCTTCACTTCCATGAGGCAACACAGGTTTGGGGAAGGCTTGCTTTTCCTGTAGATTAATTTTTAATTACTGAAATATAGTCATCCCAGACGGATCACATTCAGAAGCCAACTTCTAAAAGAAAACCAAATATGAACTTCATAATGTAGCATTAACATCACCAAAATCCTTTTAAAATATGCATACAGTATACCTTCATCTTCACAAACCACATTAAATAGAAAGCATTTGGGAATCACAGACTGGAAGGTCACTGGGGTAAAAACTTCATCCTTTTATAACAAGCATAAACATAAGATGCACTGATATATCAAAGGAACCTTTAGTTTCTAGCTTATGAAAATACATGAATTTCCATAATAGAAAAACACAGTGGCTCTGCCATATTCAATCTCAAAGTTCAACACTAATTTAACAGGAAAACAATGAGTCTTTTGGAAAAAAACCCCCACCCACTAACAAATGAATGCACAGTCATTTTTTCAAGTGTGCAAAGGAGGCAATTTTTCCACTTGTGGCTTTGCTTGAGTATTTGGCCTAACAATTTTAATTTAGCTCTTAACAAGCTGAACTTTCTGTTAAGTCTGATTAAAAGCAGTCTTACCAAATCAGCTAATTATGGCGCTTCTACTACTGGCTAATCATTCATATGCCAACCAGCCACAAAGAGCGTTGGCACGGACCATTTACCCTCAAATTGCCTTAATCTGGACTATGCATTTGCAGGATGAGTCTACACAAGCACAGCCTGCTACAAACCTAGTCCTACTTTATGACTGAAACACAGAATCTTTCTATTTTTTTTTCCCAAGGTGCAATAGGTAAGCTATTTCCAGGAGCAATGGCAACATATGGATGTATTGACTCTTTGATTATGATTATTTCATGGGGAGCGCTGAACAGGTAGTTAATGAAAAAGACAGCTGTCACACAATTAACTTTGCACCATGAGTGTGAAGATCTAGAAAAGAAGTAATGGGAGCTGTTAGGGAGAATGATTTTTTTCTTTAAAGAGCTCAGATTCCATAAACTGATTAATTGTACATGTTTAGTGGCAGCTATCAAGCCAATCAATTCACGTTTATAGGATCATTTAACCAGCAAATGATCAAAAATAATTTCCCCTTGATCTCAAAGAAATCTACTTTTAAAGGCAGTACTTTTTGAAATAAAATGGAGATAAAGACTAAAGGGTTTGCCTGTTCATATTTTTAACTATAAAAATAAACCTGAATCAGTGGTGCCAATGTGTATGACTTCTTTCCCTAGCTGGGAAAAAAGAGGGGAACAAAACAAACTAGATGTAACAAAGTATAAACTTTCATTTTATTAAGAAACAGAGGATTATCTATAGAACTTTCTTTGTTTTACTCCAAAATGGAAGAGCTACCATAGAATAGAACCAAGTAATTCTATTTTGAAGAAAGGAATTGGGGGAACGAGAAAGGAAATCACTTGTAATTTACGTGGAAAAGAAATGAGAAAGATGAATGCAAAAGCTGGAGCTCCTGATGTTTCTTTAGGAAGAGCTGAGGATTGAAGAAAAGATGACTATGGCTCACCTGAAGAACCACCAGCAGGCTGAAAAGGTCCTAGAGTTTCTCAGTAAAATAAAGTATTGAGGCAAATTTCTAAGCCTTATCTATTGTTATAAGTAAAATCTAGGTAGTTCACAGCATGTGTTTGATAAAAGCTCATATATATAATAAGTCTCAACAGTTTTCCTATATGATCAGTTTTTCTTTCCTTAAATGGAATTCTTTCATATAGCAACAGAGAAGAAAAAAAAAAATCAAGCTAAAGTGATTGTTAGTGTCAGACAATTGGCAGGGACAATTCAAGGACAGCAAAGCAGCTGCTAGAGATTTTAAACTTATTTTTTCTAATAGATCCGATTTTTAAATTCACAGTGTTCCTTTATAGTCTGTCAGGTTTGTCTCTAGCAGGAGTTCCTTTAGGGCAAGCACTGCAGACAGTCTGCCTACCCTGAGGGAAACTAAGACCCTCAGATGTGGGGTAAAGGAAAGATATTAATAATTTAAGACAGCGGTCTGCCACACCTAGGACGAAGCAATAGTGTTAGTATGGAAACATCTACTTCCTGAGCTTACATTTGTCCTCCCTGAACTTGTACTTTCCTCAATAGATTTACAAAGTGCCGCAGAGGATGCAGTGTTACCCATGCTCTTTGGAGGAGCTCTGAAAATGCTCGCGGTTAATGGCACCTCCTGCCACTGCCGGGACCTCCCTCCAAAGCAAGGAGAGAAGTCATCTCGGAGGCTGCACCAACAAAAGAGGCAGCACAGCAGGGAAGAACACCACTTGTAAGCTACAAAACACAGACCTCAGAGAGAGAAAAAGCCCTGGGTAAAGTACTTTTTCCATTATTCCTGTAAGGTAAAGAGGTTAACTTACCACTGCCAAATAGAAGATTCACTGAGTGAAAATCACTTCCAGTAACCCAAACATTAATTTTGATTACTCTTTGACATTGGTTCTCATTTTCGTTTTATAGAAAGGCATATTTGGCAACTTTCTTCAGTGTTACAGAAGGAATTATTTTGAAACTATTTCCACTCATTCAGTACTCTTTTCCTACACTGAGCAAACATTGATCTAACAGTCATTCACTAGTACATTAAACTTGGTATTCAATAATCACATGCATTATAAATCAATTGTACTTGAAAGCAGGAAAGAACAGATGTTCTTTCATTACATCACATTCATAAAATTACCTTCATTTTATATTGGACGTTATATATTCAGTTTCTTTGTCACATGCTTGAGAACCCAAGCTTAAGAACTCCCACAGTCTTTAATTTAACCAGACCGAGATGTACTGGAAATTCTGCTGAAACCTTCAGATTCTCTATGCAAAATACCAGAAATTATCAATATCACAACAGCATGTTAGTTTTCACTGTAAACAATTCCATCAGAAAATCCCAAACATAATCACCCCCTACTGAGTAAACTTTGTTTACAAAGACCACCCTACATGTTGAAACAATACATTCTTCATAAGCACAGAAACCTGGATTCAACATAGATATTTAAATGAGAATCACTACCAAAACCCCTATTATTCAAGAGACTTTAATTCACAGCCTAGCTTCTGCATCTTCATGCTGCAGATTTCCTACTCAATCCTACTTTGCTTATGGTGGCACAACATTCAGCAAAACTAAGTGTTGTAACATACAATTAAACTTCCTTTACATAATCCTTTTCCACACAAATACTATGAACGATTGACAAGGCAAGAACTCAGCACTACTACAGCTGAAAACGTGACAACGGCTATCTTGACTTCTTGAGCTAGGATTGACTAATAAAATGGGTATTTGTGTAGATAGATAGATAGACAGACACACAGACACACGACTGGCTAATATGTTTTTGCTTCCAGAATGAGATTATCACTGCCAAACCCAACAAAGTGCAATGTTTAAAAGAACAACAAAAAAAGATCCCTTAAACATGAACTGTGAACTTGAAAGCCAAGTGTACAAACACTGATGCAATTCTCGTCTACTGACAGCTCTTCAGAAGAGCAGCAATAACTGACAGATATGACCATTTAAGTATATGAGTGTAATATTCATTGTTGGTGGAAAAAACTAACAAAAAACATGCACTAGTGAAAGTAATGCATGATGAGACATGAAACACAACATTTGGAAGAGAGAACAAACAGCACATATCTATTCCTCCCATTCTACCTGATTACGGCATAAAGGAAGAGTGGGACCTATAAAAATGGGTTCTCTCTTCCTCTTAACTGTACAAGTATTAAGTGGTGGCTGACTGAGAAGCATACTGAAGGCCACAGGAACAAGGAATAATATGGAAGTAATCAGAAGGAAATTTCAGTCCATATATGAACCTGCAATAGTTTAATTTCTTTCATGTCTTTTTACCTTCCGAAGTTCACTTTACCACAATAGCTCTTTGTGAGTTCATTCAGCCAAAGTACATAATAAACTGGTTTTGGTGTCTAAGAGAGGTTTACTTGATGGTGAGTGTGGTAACAGAAAACCCTAGGGAGTACCAACATTTCTAAGTTACGTAACATGATGAGGTTTCTCAATTCTATCACAACTGACTGAGAGATACTCACAAAAACTAACGTAGCTAAGATGTGCCAGCATTCCTTGACAGACAAACATTTCTTGATGGGGGGAGTCAAACCAAAAATTTACCTCTGGTGCTTCAATCAGCAAGAGCACTCCTGAAAAAACTTCTGTTTCCATCAGCTAAACACAATGCTTTGGGAAATAGTCTTCCTGGACAAAGCCAGACTTCCTACAACCACCAGTATATTTTGTAAATAGTATCAAACATATTGAGCAGGAAAAAATATTTTTGCATTTCTAACATCACTACCAATACTTTCTGCAGAAGTGTCCTGAATGCCAGCTGTGGTGGTCAGGGCTTCCAGGAAGTCAGATTTCTGCAATGAACACAGGAAATGACACTGCTGCCATATCACAGCTAACTTCACATGCATTCCGACCACACTTACAAAAATCTCATCTCTCTACTGCAAAAACACTTTTTACAAATTGTTATAGCAGGCTGAAAATAGAATAAAATTTAGTGAAAGCCAACGTGTCTTAACTTCTAATCCGGCAATTGCAGGAGAAGGACTTTATGACCCCACAACTGTTATAGATTAAGCAACTTGGTAAAACTTAAGTAGTAGAAGCTCAGCTTTGGCCAGACCTTCTGCTTATCACACATCAGTGTCCAGCTGCCTGCTGTTTTTAGAGAAAGATACCTCATTAACCACTGTCAAGTAAATAGATGCTATCATTTTTCTGGCTCAGAAAATAAAAATTAATTAACATTTGAAACAAGTTGCTAAAAAGCTACTCATAGTCACTCACAGCACCTTCAATTACAAAAAAAGAGGACGATTTTAAGGTCACCATTCTGTTAAGACAAGACATAAATTGGCAATAACAACTCCATCAACAACAGGCTGGAACAAATGCCTCTGTCTATGTTGAAATCAGTCACCTGCATAGGAAGGCAGATGCATGCAACACCTGGAGTTACAAGATGTGTTACCAAACTAAGCTATCTCAAGCTGATAAACAGAACTACCAGGAAGCCAACGCTATCAGACATTTTAAACAAAAAGCATGCCATCTTGAAAGTGCTCTGGATCACATTCTTGGGCCTTAAAATGTCTAGAGATCTACACTGAGCGGGCTGCAACAGAACAAAGCCTGGTCTAGCCAGTCTTTTTATTTCTGTAATAATCCAAGAAAACTGTAACCATGTCTACTTAAACACTTATCACCAACAAACAATTCTGACAGAACTAAAATATAATCATTCCTCCCGCAGGCTAATGAGAGAATGGCTGGAGCTAAATGGTATCCCATAATAATTTTACATGTATGGAGTGTTCCATTTCATTTAGTGATATTATAAAAGTGATGCATTGGCCATAACATTTACTGTTTACAATCTGCAGCAAGCTATACCCTTCTCAAGGGAGATTAAGTAATCAAGTAAATGTTATTCACACTATGTATTTGAGAAAAATAGATCACTGTGCCAAGTACAGACTCTTTCCTATACTAAGAAGGATGTATGCTAGCCTAGAAAGGAGATGGGGAAAAGAAAAGACAGGAGATTTGTTTGCTTCTCAAATAAAAAGGAGGTCATACAATCATGCATTGAAGTTTTGTTTCAGTCCAACAAAGCCTGAAGAGAAAAAAACTAAGAAATGCTAGTTTTGAGTAGCTGCTGAAGACACTTCATCATAGCAAATCCTAAAGCTCTGAAAAACCATACAGTGACTCACAGGACTACAAACAGAAAGATCCAGATGTAGTCAGATTGCAATTTTGTTTCCAGAGTACCCATTAGAGGCAATGTTTTTTTAAACTATAGCATTTCTTTACAGTATTCTTTATTAATATTGCTTATACACCATTTTCCACTGAAAGATCACAGTGATCGATACAGGCAGCGATGAATGAAGTGCAACATCTCCAGAAAACAGATGCTACATTATTCATTTTACAGATAAGTAAATGCAAGTATGAAAAATTAAGTGACTTGCTCTAGTCAGAGAGCCAAAAGCACAGCTGTGAATCTAATCCAGAGACCCCAGCTTCCAATGATCCATTAACCACTAGACATTAGCCTTTCTTAAATGAAATGTAACCTTTTCCTCACATTTTGCCCTCCTAACAAGTCTGGCAAAGCTAGTACAAGGGCTGCTCATTTCACGTGGACGACTTTTAAGAAACCAGAATTGTAGAATAAAAATTAAAATATAAACTCAACTTTACTGCACAGATTACAGAACTCCCAAATCCGTCACTTTAGGGCTCAGTTACTGATCTCCGCCCTCCCTGTAGGAGGGTCAGCAATAGCTCTCTCTTAAATAGCAGATTTAAAGCCGCTGGCCAGGCACAAGCTTGGTAGGAGGTATCAGGGTCACACATCATCCCAGAAGAACACCTGCTGCAGTCCTGATTCACAGCAGGCACCTACACCCAGGAGCTGCCAGTGCTGCATCCAAACAAGAGGAAGAAATGGATGGGATCATCAGGGAAACATATACTGGCCCAACAGCTGTTTCTCCACATGTCCTGTCTCACATGCACAGATACCTTTCAGCTGCCATCCTCAAGGCTCTCAGCACAGGCACTGCATTGCAACAGCCTAGTGAGCCACAGCTTGGCAAAACGTTAAAAACACTCATCAACACTCCAGTTACACTAAAGGCTTTCAGTGTGGTGGCAATTATGTCCTATGCTGTCTCAGCTCAGAACTTATTCCACACAGACAAGCACTGGTAGAGAACCCTCTGTTTTAAGAAACCCCTAACATTCTCGGGAAGACTTCAAAGGCTGGCAAAGCCTTTAGGCAGGAAGGGAGGATAGACACAGAACCACTGATGACAAAATGCCACCAGTCAATGAAGGTTTAAGAAAATTGTTTAGACCTGACAGCAAGCAATCAATTTGACTGTCACTACTTACAGCCTCAAAAATAATTGAGTAGAAACTTGAGAAACAACACATACAACTAATCAATTTTACAGCACGTATTTTTCAGTTGTTTCCACAAATACAAAAGTCTCCTTAAACGTTGGAGTACTTCTCAGATATATATAGCATTTACTCACTCAGAATCTCAAAGATTAGAGTTCCAGAACACATCAATCACTTAGGTATTAAAAAAAAATAAATCACAAAATAAAATACTTTAGATACCCACGCTTTAAAACATTTGTCTGAACACACAAGAGGAAACCTTTGTTACTCTTTAAGAATGAGTAATGAGACAGATTTAAGAGCATTCAAAAAAAATCCTACTATTGAAAAATCACAACCTGTTTCCTAAATTGCTATGCTAAGTCAGGGCATAGATCTCAGACCCAAAACTAAAACCACTCACATTCGCATTGAGACATACAACACTTAAATGTCAGAAATAAGTTATCAAGATTATTGAGAAAGAACACGGTCAAGTTTCACTTTATTGCAATATCACACCATAAAACAAGGTGAGCCAGGTACAATTTGTGCATTACTGTGGGTGTATCAAAACCTGTCAGCAGGATATTAACTCTTCTTACAACACAAAGGTCAAGGTCATCAGAAATCCCTCAGCAACAAAGCCCTTGGAAATACCAGGGAAACCAAGTAAGAAGATCCAAACTAAGGGCACGGGCTTTCAGTTTGATGTGAGTAAATACTTCTTCTTTCCAGCACAGCACATCAATTTAGTAGTGCACTCTGAAACATATATGAATTTTAAAAATGAATGTATTTATTCCTGCTGGGCCTGGACACAATATATTCCTACTGGTGTTCCACAAGCCACAGACTTACAGAATTAAGCCTGAAGCAGCCCACTTAAAATAATAAAAACCCTAACAGATCCTTACATCACAGCTCCGCCACAAAATTTCCAACTATGCCCCAAAATACTGCATTTCAATTTAATCCACAAACAAACCAGCAACTACCACAACAGGCACTCTAAAGTTCCACTTTAACACTGCAGGCCTCTGTGACACTTCTGTGACTGCAGTGCAAACTTAAGAGTCCAAATACATTGTGCTTCGCTCCTCCTATTCCCTCCCTTCCATCGACTGACCTTACAAAGACAGAAGAGCATTTTCTTCTCATCCCTCCTCTTTATCATAATATCACAATCTTCAGTTATAAAAAGTTCAACAAAATCCCCTCCACTACCATTTTCTAAAGTCAGGTATTTTCCATTTTTATTAACAATTTCATTTGTTTCTTCCAGAAAAGTCTACTTAAGGCCAATGTCTACATCCCCCTTTCTGAAAATCATGTTTCTTTAAAAAAGCTGTTTGTCCCCTGTACTCATTTTGCTCACTCAAGACAACCAGATTTCTAGACAGAGAGCTAGAAAACAAATCTTGTTTTTACATCCTTACAGCAGTGTGGATTTGCCAAGGACCACTAAAGAGCTACAATTTCCGTTTCTCAAAAGAAAAGCTGAACATCCACTTTAACCAAATGCTCATTTTCGTCTTACACCTGTTAAAAAATACTGTGCATACTAAACTTGGATTCTATTAATGTTGCTATAGCTGCAGTTATAGCAAACACAGACTCAGCAAACAAAAACCACAACCAAAACACTCAAATCCACAACCAAAAGTCTTCGGAAAACTGCACTTTTATTTTTTCCTTCATTTTGGTAAGCGTCTGGGGTTTTATTTTATAAAAAACTCACTGCAAATCAGTTCTTGTTTTGCAGTCAAAGAAAACCCTGCTCAGCAATCCCAGTTTCTGCTTATTGGCAGGAACGCAAGACTTCCATTAGTTTGCTTTAAGAATGAAAGAGCAGATAAACAGCTTACCAACCCTAAAATTCTCAACAGTATACAAAAACTGGCAGCTCCCAGCTGGATATTCCAAAACATTTGGAAACAAAACACTCGGTTCCGAGCAGTGTCATTTCGAGCTCTTAAACTAAGTAATCTCTCCACTTTTTCCCGTTTTCTTTCCAATATAGTCCTTAAATATACAAGAATGCATAACTATCAGCGAGACAGCCGCACTTTCCGAGGGATTTTTTTTCTCCCCCCGCACCGCACGGGGGAAGCGCCGCACGTGGCATCACAAGGAAGCAACTTCCGAATGACAGCGAAAAACCGCAGGGACAACCTGTTGCGCCAAGGGAACGAGAATCCCGGAGCGGAGGCGAAACCTCTCGCCCCCGGGGCAGCCTTTCGCCCCCGGGGCGAGGGCCAAACCTTCCCAGGAGCTCTGCCAAGGCTGCCGAGGGCTGCGGGCGGCCCCGGCCCCGCCGTGCCCCCCCAGCTCCCCGCAGCGCTTACCGGGCGGTGTCGAGCAGCGGGTGCTTGGTGCCCACCAGCTTGCGGACCTGCATGGCGATGTTGCTGAGCTCGTCGCTCAGCAGGCACCGCAGGCTCATGAAGGACGTCGGGTACCCCACGATCTTCTCGGCCTCCGACACCACCTGGCTCCAGGGCGGGCCGCCCGAGGACAGGCACCGGAGCCCGCCGGCGCCGCGGACCCCGCGCCGCAGCAGGGCGCCCCACATGCCGCCTCCCCGGGGACGCTCCGCTCTCCCGCTACGAGTCCCGGCGGAGCCCCACACGCCGAGCGGTCGCGGACGAGTCCCGCTGCCAGAGAAACGCCCCGGCTGTGCCCCGGCCGGCCCTGCCCGTGCCCCGCGTCCCCCCCGGCGGCAGTGGCCGGCGCGGGCTCATTGTGCCCTGGGGGCGGCCATCTTGGGCGTCGCAAAGCGCGGCGCGCCGTAAAGCGAGGGCGGCGAGGTGGGGGCTGCGGACGGGTGTCCGGGGCCCGCAGGCAGCGAGCGCTGCCCGCTCTCCTCCGCCCTCGGGACTCGCGGGGGCAAAGCGCCGCCGCCACTTTCCCTACTCTGTACTTGTTGCCTTCCAGAGCCATGACAGAGGATCCCGCTGGAGGGGGAACGCTCCCCGCGCCTGGTCCGGGCTCCCGGCTGGCGGGGGATGTCCCACAGAACGGGACGTGCTCTGCCAGGGTCAGGATCCCAGCTAAAGTGTTCGGCTTGTCAGGAGTTCTGTGCAGTTTTTTCGCTGTAGGGATGGTCAGGCATTGGAATAGGTTGCCCAGGGAGGTGGTGGAATCACCAACCATGGACGTGTTCAGGAGGCACCTGGATCTGGCGCCGGGTGATGTGGTTTAGGGGTGACAGTGCTGGTCTGATGCTCGGACTGGCGGCTGATGTTGTGGCCTTGACGGTCTTTTCCAACCCTGATCATCCTATACGCCTGTAATTGCAGTGTACGGGCGTTCTTTTTTGCCTCTTCCTGGAGTTGTCTGAGGCATGGCATGAACAGCCCTTATTTACTGCATGCTCTGCCTTGCACTGTAGCTGTGCTGTGTGGTGCTCTGCTGTGAGCCAGCTGAGGGGGTTAGGAACAGCCTCCTTCTGAGCTGAAGAAGTACTGATAATGAAACAGTGAATATCAAAAGAGACAGCTAATTTTGAGTGCCCAAGTAAAGACTTCAGGATCCCGGAATTCTACAGGGTAGTCTGCTGTATATCATGTAGTCTTTCCTTAATTCTGAGCACGTGTAGTCTTTCCCTGATTCTGAGCACATCCATCACTGATGCCTCTTTGCAGGTACCTGCCCCCAAAACTTCTGAATTCAGAGAATAGAGTTAACAGAGGAGAAAAACACTGGCCATCTTCAGAAATTAAGTGACTTCCTCACACCCACAGATACTTCAGCAAGAATATGATCGGTTCTGTTTTTTACCTTCACTGACATCCATTCCTTCTATATTTTCAAGGCTTTGTTGCAACAAGTCAGGCAAAGTTTTGAGGAGAAATCTGTCCTATTGACTACATTCATGTTGAAAATGAGGCTGTTACATTTCTTATCTTTGGAAATACAAGATACAGGTGACTTTATTTTGTTTGCATTATTCCACATGATTAAAGAGAGGTACATTGAAGGATACTATAAAAGAAGATGCAAATAGAAAACAATCTCATCAGAAAGAAAGATGTCCAGGAAAGCACAATATAACTCTTACAGTTTCAAGGAAGAAGCTGCTAAAAAGGAAAACCCTTACCTGTTGTTCAGTGACAACAACAAGATGTTTGTTGTTTTGACACCTGAGATAACTCCAGCACTCTAAAATGTACTGTCCTAAGGAAGGGCTTTGACTGTGAAGTCAACAACACCTGGACATGCCTGTGGCATCTCATAAGTGGCCCCTCCCAATGGAGAGGGGAAAAACCAGAGTAGAGAAAACCTGTGAGAACTGGAAAGGTAATTTAAGAGTTAAGTTTCTGGTGTCAAATCCTCACTTTCTGTGCTGCCTGTCTCAGAGAATAAAGCTTTGCTTTGAAGGAGCTGCCACTGAGGCAGTTTAGTTAGCTGGTGTCACAGAACAAGCTGTTGCTAAATAGGGAGTTTCAGCTCATAAACACAGTTTAGAAATGACAGAATGCAGTGGCATGTTTCTGTGCAGAAAGCCCAAGTTAATGAAAATTGCCGGAGGGATGCACTTAAGAGGAGCTACCAAGGCACCTCATCCTGTACCGGTGACAAGTTCCTTGATTCATTTCCTGAGCCATATCCATTCTTGCACTTAATGTGGTTAGTGTTCTGTGAAAAACTTAACATGATTATACAATTAAAGTCTGCTTAAAATAATAAGTATAAACTGGGGAGAATTAGGGTTCTGTGGGCAGCAAACCTCCCATCTCCTACCGCATGAGACTTTAACTTTTTTTAAATGCTGTTCTTTATGTTATTCTAAAAACCTGAATGCCTCTGTACTCTTTATGTAGAATTCTTCCAAGTCCAAATGGTTTTGAACTAGGGCAAGACTCTTGATATCCACAACACTGCATACTATCACTAGGGCTTCCTCAGGATTCACCAGCAGTAGGTTGATGTTCTTTAAAAGCAACAATTGGTAGAGGAATAAAGCAAATATTTTGTCAGTCATTTTCCAGCTTTTTTAAAATTATTTTCTCTTGACCACAGACTGTTTGAGAAGGTTGTACTTTAATACCTAAGGACTTTCTGCCTCCCACTCTCAGCCCAATGCCTTCATCCCTTTCCCTTCCCTTGGCAACCTAAGAGTCTTACTTCAGTAGTTAATTTTTTACTCCTGGTCCAAGTTCATAGTTTCTTTCTTCCAGTCTCCTCACTTCTTTACTTCAGTCCCACACACCATCCCTACAGGCTACTGTTCTTTCAATCCTGTCACAGCCTTCTCATTTCACCCTCCAATAACCCTCTTCTCTGCATAGCCTGCATCCTAATCACAGGCTCTTCTTATCATACATGTTTATGGGTGGGACCCTCCAAATTCTTGGCAAATCCTTTGCCAAATTTGAGGTTTAGAGCACGGAGAGTTTCTCAGTCATGCAACCCAATGATATTTTTTAACACGAGGAGAATGTAATTTTTTGCTAACCTAATTTTTCAAACAGAGTGAACTATTTTAAAAATCAGCTTCAGGCTGGCACACCAATCACAGGAAAAAATCATTACAAATTAGCTGATATTTGACAGTTACAGGCATCAAAAGCCAGCGTCCCATAATAGGCAATGATGGACTAACTTACCCATAGGCATTGCTGTTTGCACTGCCTGGATCTGAAACAGAGCTTCTCAGTTTTCCTCTCAAAAAACCCCCCAAACCATCAGAAGCAAAAGTATGATGTACTTACCACATCATAAGTTGTGGACAAAACCACATGCTTTTCTTTTCTTTTTTTTTTCTTTGCTCATTTCCCCACAGGATTGGAGAGAAAAACCCGGACTATTTCAAGAGCTTCAGTGACTGTACAATAGACATGTCTATTTCTTTAGAGTCTTAAGCAAAGAAGAAAACTGAAACTCTTTTTTTTTCTGTATCAATTGATTTTTAAAAGCCTCCCTAGGAGAAGAAAGAAGCCACTGGATGGGGCCAATATCAAAGTTGAAGAACAAAGATGACAGGTCAAGAGACACTTCTGTTTACATCAGCATGCTCTGGACCTATGTACCAGAGAATACATCACAGCCACTACTAATGCCAACTCTGGATCTCTTTTCTAGCACATGAAACAAGGAAATATTTTCCTGACTGCCATCTAAAGTAAAACAATTGCAAAGCACTCTCGTTTGATTGGGAGCATTTGAACTCTCAGTTTTTTAGTTACCCTGGCCTTATCCAAAATAAACGATGTCTATAGGAGAATTAGAGTAGCAATGTTAATATATTGTAATAACTATAACTTGTCTACATGACCAAATCTTCTAGATGTTGCTTAATTTTTTTAATATGTTAAATCCCAGATGCACTGTTTACAAAAATAAAAGTAAAGAAAGAAAAAAAGCACCCATGAAGTTGTTGTTCCCACACACACCTATTGCCCCCCTTTTCCCTCCTCCCAAGAATTGATTTACTCCATGGCATCCTGGGAAAGCAGAGAGTTATGATCATTTCCATTTTGGAAGTCAGGAGGTTTAACGGAGAGGTTGTGTGATTTGTCCAAGGCTGTGCAAAAGCCCTAAGGCAAACTGAGAAAAGGATCCACTTCTCTTGACCTCCTTGTCTGTGTCTTGTCTGCAAGGCTGCCTGTCTTCCCAGCAGCTGACAGAACTACTGACAGTGGTGAAGACTGTATTGATCCTATAGTTAGACACTGAGAAAACATCATCATTTAGCATTGGTTGGTTTCAGTAGGAGTCACGTCCCTTGGACAGAATTTGACACTTAGAAGTCAATTAATTTTTAAGTATTAATTTTTAAGCCTAATTGTACCTATTGTGATGCCAATATCAGAACACGATATGTTGCTGGTTAATAAATGATAAAAAATGCAAAAGATTTTTTCAAAACAAATAAATATAGCTGTGATACACAGGGATCCTTTGACAGAGAAGGTGTACGTAACTCTTTCCACTCTGCACACCAGGCTCAGGGATACAGTGTCTCGTCGGTTCGTGGTACAGATGAGAAGCCAAAGATCCCGCTGGGTCTCAGCAGCGCTGCGCAGGCAGTGGGACAAATCCCCCTGTGCCACATGCCCTCAGAACACAGCTGCCTCCTCACTGGCTCATCAGTCAGCACTGCAAAAGAAAGCAAAATCAGTTGAAATTCCTCCATTTCAACAAGCTGAGTATGAGCGGTAGACGAGTGTGCTGCTGCTAACGCGCCCCCTTTGTAAAGTCACTGTTTGTTCACCTCTCCACCCAATTTCCATAGTAAGAGCCTCTAAGGCCGTCTCCTCTGACGGGCAGTGCTCTGCTCAGGGGAATTTGGACAGAGACTCAGAACAGCCACGTTTTGGAGCCGAGTAATCTACAATAGAAGGAGGAGGAAGATAAGCGCATTGTTAGTTTCTGCTCATACGCAATCAAAGCAGACAAAACATCCATCATCCTGTACAATATTAGTCTTTAAATATTCAGCTTTATCAGTTCCCCCATTCCTAATCCATCATTAACCACTCCATGAAGTCTCAGCTGATTAGCCCCACCTCTGCAGCTCAGCAAACCATTAACTATTTATTATTTGTATTTAATTGAACATCAGTAGCAGTAGAAAACTCCAACCAGACACATTTGAAAACCGGAACAAAGGAGATGGTCCCCTGCCTGAGGAATTCACGGTTTGGGCAAGAGTGAAATGCAGCAAAGAGGAAGTGACAGCCATGCTGAACAAAGGCTTACCCATGTACCCTCTATTAAATTCCCCACGCCACAAATTTCTAGATTTTCTATGGATTTTTTTTCAATTAGTTTCATCTCAGTATGCCTTAAAATCAGCGAAGAAGATGTGATTTGGGAGGGTCCTGCAGGAAAAAGAAAAATGAGATTTTTTTTATGTTAGGTGAAAAATGGTTTGAAAAGCTCTACCTAAATAATGAAACAGTTACCAGGTAGTGATAGAAACCAGGGATTATAGTCATAGTATGGCCAGGAAACTGACATACATACACAAGATGCACATTTTATGTGGACTTAGATAAATAAATGGAAACATTTCTCAGTTAAAATGCTTACTTCTCAGGGATTAAATATATGCAATTTATGAAGTATTATTTATATTTTGCTGCTTGTTATTCACATGCATAATCAAAATATAGATACAATACTATTTTTTTTTCCTGCTGGTAATCCTGGGTTTGGAATCTAAGGCTGGCTGCACATTTCCTCTGAAGTAAACTTTGTAGAAATCACCTCCACCTGGGTTTCTGTACCTTTCTATTTATGAGTCCCCTTTGAAACATGCCTGAAAGTTCCCAAGAAAGCCCTTACCCACTCCCTGGGCAGAGCTGCACAGCACAAGCACTCCACACCAGAGACTCAGCACTAGCTTGCTGTTTACTGATCAACTTTAAAGCCCAGAGCACTGGAGGAAAGTTTTCTAAGGGGCTTCTTTATCTCTGTGCCTACTCACTGTCTTGCTACCAGGTAAAGAGTAATGCCAGTCTGGGAACCAAGCTCAGTGCGTGAAAGTGAACATGGATGATACAGAAAAGGTTTTTCAATTTGAGTTGGAAAACTCAAAACCATTTGAATGCATCGATAATATACTGTGCTATCTATACGTTTTACCTCAGTCTAGGTAAACGCTTCTGTTAAAAATAGGTATTTTCTGGTACTATTCCCTCTGCTTTTGAATTTTTCCTGATGTCAATCTGTTGGAGACAAAGGGTGATGATTCTCAGGGTTCAAGGGGTGATGCATTTATATTTACCCAGCACTCGACTCACTTGCATTTGTTCTCCTTTTAATCCCTGTAATTAAAATGCCTGCCTGCCTCTTCAGTACACACTGTAAAATAGTTCATATTTGGACATCACAGCAATCATAGGTACTGCTGCAGAAGGACAAGAGGAAGAACAATTAACTTAGGCCAGCACGGTTTAGTAACCTATAGAAGGGAAAACATAAGCTACTAGTGCAAAATAGAATATGAGAGCATTGAGTCAGATGGAAGGAACATTTAAAGTAGTACAGCCTGTCTCCCATAAGAGCCAGAATGAAATTATTAAGGCAATAGAATGAGAAATGACGCAAATATGGAGAAATGAACTCTGTGGTATGTCCACCCAGCTCCCACCTGACTGCACTTTGGAGACTTCTTGAGCCAGATGCTCTGTCAAGTCTATCATGTTTAATAAATGAAAATGGAGCGGTTTCTCAGATCTTCCAAGTCTGGCTTTTCCAAGCTCTTCTTTGAAGCTGTTTGGACCTGTTTCCCTCCAAACATCCTGTGGACACTATGTTCCCCCGCTTTCTTATGTGTTATGTTGAAGATCCCCACTTCATTTAATTTATTTAAAGCTTCCTATCTGCATTCAGAACCAATGAGGCATGCCCAAACTAGTCTAAAATTATATTGAACAACATCTCCATCCATTTCTGTTTTATTAATTCCCCTCATCTTCCTTCTTTCCTCTCTTATGCTCTTTTTCTTTTATCCTCATTTCTGGAGGGTGTTACAAGCTATAAAGGCATCTAATTTACAAATGCATGCCTATCACATACTGAAATTCAAATGACCGAAAGCACAGCAGTCCTTCAGAGACAGTCTTCTGCAATGATGTCACTTACTTGTAAGTTTAGTCTTAAACTTTGGCACCTCAGTTGCTTTCTGAGCTCTTGAGTGACAGTGACCTGATTTTCAGAGGTGCTTAGCACCCACCAGCTCTCCGGAGGAGCTGCAGGCACTCCACAAGCACAAGAGAACACTTTTATGCAAAGCATCTGCCTGACTCTGGGCACTCAAGTATTAAATTGTTACTCTGGATTCAGCTTCACAGTGTAGTGACACAGGAAATCGTCAGCCCTGGAGTAAAATTAAGAGCCTTAGGACTGGCAGTGCAAGCCTTACTTATGATGATTTAAGATAAGTAGTACTCTTTAATTAAATATTACTAAATGTGAATCTTCCTCTTTTTTTTTTTTCAGAATTGGTGGCAAATGCTACAGAGGAGAATCATCCTCAGGTTTCACCTACTATAAATGTACAGATTTGCTATATTAGGAGTCCTGCTGGAACATCTGATTTTCAGCTTTGTATCTGTTTCCACAGTAAAACACCAAAACTTCAACTTACATTTTCACCTGCACAATCATCTAATAGATACACTTTCCATCTACTCTATAATTTTTTCTCTTGCGCTGTTCCTCTCTTGGAACTTGTTCAGACCTATTCTCTAGCCAAGAGTGGGTGGGTTTTTTTCCCTTCAGTGTACTCCTCTTTGCATTTCTTTTTGCTTTCTCGCCACCTTTCCATGTGTCAGCCTTGTTCCACTTCTTCTCCCTGGTGGCATTCAGAACTCCTGCTACTTTTGTACACTCTCACCATTTTAAGCTGCTTTCCCACATGCTGCCTTTCATGGAACACCTTCCATCCACTGATTTCCCAAGCACAGATGCTTGTTCGCTTTCCGTGATGGCAACAACAGCTCTGAAAGAAACATATCGTTTCCCCTCCTGCAATTCATGCACAAATGCCTGGCATGTGCTGCCTGGAGAAAGCCTTTCAACTTTGAATTTCCTTGCTTTTGTGGAATCTGTGAAAAAGTCTGATAAATTACGGCTTTGGCAGTTATTTCAAATAACTTTATTTGCAGCCAGCTGAGGCAAAATCTGTCAATGGTGCTATCCCCGTGTTCTTTCAAAGGTTGTTGGTGTTTCATGAGGGAGCTCAAAGTCAAGCTGGTTCAAAGGGAGGCTCACATTTCATTTTTTTCCAAGGTTAGCTTACATGTTCTAACGGTGACAGGACTGTCTTACAAGACATAAGAGCTGAGTTCTAGTTGAGGCCATGAGTCTCTTCCAGTACATGTGTTTTGTCACTTTATCTCTCTCCTGATGATTTCTCATCTGTGAAATAGCACTAACACTAACTGGTAGTTGTAATATTAGTTAAAAACAGACAAGAAGACCCCAACTAATGCCACTAATATGGGTGGCAAGGTTTTGGAGTTGGCCTTGGACCTGGCTTTAGTGTTGGCAATTTGGGCAAAGCCAGCGAACCTGAGTTTACAGCACCTCTCACCAGGACTCAAGAGACACCAGCTGTGACACACAGTGTGCGGCAGGCAACTTCTCACGTTGTCCTGAGGATCGGGAGGAAGAAATTATACAGAGCCTTGGCTTTGCAAGCCACTGCTGTCTGAGTTTGCAGGAATGGTGGTGCACCTGGGGACCTCTAGTGATACTCAGAATAAACACCAGCATGGGAGGGTTTGCTGTGTCTGAGCAGGATTTCAGTGCATGCTAATGAAAATAAGCATGGTGTTCCTGACCCTCTGCTCCCAGAAGTTGTCCAAAGCTGAAGTGTCAAGCCTTTGCTGAGCCATCTGGGTGGGATGGAAGTTGTATGTGACTGTGTCCCATCTACATCCTCTGGTGACCTGAAAATGAGTGGTGAGAACACATCAATTCTGCTTAACCAGTAGCACAGAGAAAATAAATCTGTAACCACACTTGACTTCAAGAATCTTCGATGGAGAAGGATGCAAACACTGATCATGTTTTAAGGCAAAAGATCCTGCCTGTGTAGAGAAGGATTCTCAGGACTGCCTTTGAGCAAAATCTACTTATAGTAAAAGACATAGACTATTATCATTAATGTTATATGCATGATTTAATTAGGAAAAACCACACAGTTCATGAAAACAAAATATTTCCAGCTAATAGTATTACTAATTACCTAAAAGATCATAAATCAAAACAAATTTAATAAGATGCAGGAGAAAAGGCTGACAAGGATCTCATGAATTTCAGCAAAGAAATGTGAAATCCTGCATGCAGATCAGAACAATACTTGTAGTAACAAAGCTGGGGAAGCAGCTAAAAAGCAGCTTTGCAGAGAAGGCCCTGGGGACCTTGGTATTCAACAATCTGAATATGAGCCAGCAGTGCAGCCTTGCAGCAAAGATGGCTGGGTTGCATTAGGAAGAGCACTGCTGGCAGGTTAATGGATGTGATCCTTCCTCTCTACTCAGCTCTGGTGAGACATGCTTGGACTGCTGGGTCAAGATCTGAGCTCCACAATATAAGAGAGACATGGACACACTGGAACGAGGACTATGGAAGGCCATGGAGATGACAAAGGGGCTGAGGCATCTGATGTTTGAGAGGCTGAGAGATTTGGGATTGTTTAGCAAGGAGAAGAGAAGGCCCAGGGAAGATATGACCAATGTGTATAAATGCCTGAATGGGGGGAGGCAAGTGGAAAAGACAGAACCAGGGTTTTTTTAGTGATAGGACAAGAGGCACATGGACACAAATCAAAGTACACCAAATTCCTTGTAAACATAAGAGAAAGCTTTTTTTAAACTATGAATGTGGTCAAACACTGGAAGGGGCAGCCCAGAGATGCTATGGAGCCTTCACACTTATTCAAGACATGACTGGACACAGAACAAACCTGCTCTGCTTTGAGCAGGGAGGTTGGACTGTACAATCTCCAGAGGTCCCTTTCAATACCAGCTATTCTTTGATGTGCTAAATATGTGTACCATTCTAGTCCTGAATATATCTCTGTTATGCATGCCCAAGATACGTTTGGATTTTTTGACAGACTTTTCACCACATCAATGTGAAGGCATTGCCATTATATATTAGGATGTGTAAAATTAATGTAAATATAACTGAGAAGATCAAGAGATTGAATCACATGTCATGTAGGATTCTGGGGAGATGCTGGCAGGAAAACAAGCATTGCAGTAGAAGAGTAATTGTCAAATAATGACATGTCAAAGCCCAACTTTTGCCAACTCCAAATCATTTAGTATATATCAGTGTAGATACCTTGACATGTTTCTTTGGGTCCAGGAAAGAAATGAATAACCCACTGTATCTTGTATATGCAATGCAGGGGGTAATTTGGACAAAATGATGTAATGTTTTTGAAAGCATGACAAGAAAATTAAGGATGAAGAAACTCCAGAATGACTTTATGAATGAAAAGAACCTGCAATTGCTTTCCATCCCTTGACAGATGTTACTTAAACTGACATACTATATCATGCAACAAAGCTTACAGGGGAAATACAGGATTATGAGAAAATGTATAAACCACTATCATTGTTGTAAAAAATTCTTTTCTTCTACACAGAAAGACAAAAAGAGGAGGGATACTTTTTAGGAAGAACTTGATGTGGAGTACTGCACCAGTATTTTCAGGAATCAGCAAAATTAATCTATTTAAAAAAAAAAAGTAAAGTTAAAAAGAAGGGAGAACTTTCTGCTGTAGCCTAATCCCACACAATCTCTCCCCCTCTTCTCCTGCCATTGTAGCATCTGGGAGACTTGCTAACTATTAAACTAAATCCAGGAAGACTCTCTCCTGCCTTCTTCTGTATGGAGAAGTAAAATAATCAGAAGGGGAGGAAAGAGTTATTGTCAAGAAATTGTAGATGAAGAAATGAATACACCTTGGCTATAAACATTCTCAGTTCACCTCAGAGGGAGGTTTACAGCTTAGGACTGTTCCAGAGAGCACAAGTGTCCACCCCTCACTGGTTTCGCTTCCGACTTTGACAGTTCCCTGCTTTTGATGTGCATAGGAAACAGGGGCACAGCACACACATGACGCTGTTTCACACCACAACGACACAGACTCCAAGATTCAGAAGGCTGAAAATGACTCCTTTATTTTTGGGATGTGTCTCCCTTTTATACTATTTGCACAGACCAATGTGATTGGTGAAACAAAGGCAAACCTCTTCAATCACATTGGTCAGACCAGAGGAACATCAAGACGATGTCCCTCCTAGGAAAGGGAATGAATAACAAAGTTACTGTTATAAAAACATTTCTCCTGTTTACAGAAAATTCTCTGGGAAAAGAATTTCAGGAAACCAACACACCTCAGGCGTGGAATCAGGGCTACACACACAGAGTTAGGAGGGTGCCTCAGTACTTCAGACCTTCTCCAAAGCAGCTTTTGGAGATCAACATTTCGGTTGTCAGCCCCAATGAAAGAAGAAACCCTCAAGAAAGTAGGGCTTAGTATATCCTCTTATCAACTTGTGTGACAGAGCAAGTAAAGCACCATTTTAGACCAAATTCAAAAGATTCACAAAATCTTTTTAAAAGATTCATTTCATTCTGAGGTACAGACCTTAGCTGTAATGAAGCTGCAAACCCATAGTTTGTCACAGCCAAGTTCAAGTCTGGTATAATGTGTCTAAGTTTTTTTGCTTGTCCATTGGTCCTTTATTTTTCTTTACCTGATTTTTGGCATTGTATTCAATATGAAAGCATCACAGAAACATCACTGAATAACCAGAGTACACAGACAGAGTGTAGCAGTGGATATATGATAAAGATTTTTCCCCAAAGTCAATACTGGTGTCCGGGACATATTTTTACTAATTTGTTTTTTAATGCTTTGCTACCTTTTAAAAAGGTTTAATATTGATTGATTTTTAATAGCGTGGGTGTTCTCTCATGCTAAAGACTTCTTCTGGCTTACTTTTGTTGTAAGGAACATGAGAAAATAAACAAAAAACAAGAAGCCATTTTAACAAGAGACTTGGAAGTATTTAACAAAGAATCATGGAAACAAGTTAACTTTTCTTTCTGTTTATCAAATCATGTGAGGATCCAGGCCAAAAGAGCAATTGTTATTAATAATTTAATAAGTTAAATAAAGTTTCTCCCTTTTTGCCAGAAGTTTCAAAAAGCATTAACAGTGTTAAGGCACTGTGTTGCCATTAATTCATGTGAATTTGACACTGATACTCTAAAGCACCAAAAAAAAAAAAAAAAAAAAAAAAAAAAAAAAAAAAAANTCATCAATATTAAAATATCTCCAAACATTTCCAGACCTTTGTATTTGGAAAGCCGCCACTACTCCCATTTCAGCTGCCATACTGAGTCTGCTTTGGAAAAGCTACCTCTTGACATTTTGCAGAACAGCCTCTAATCGTCTGAGGAAACTCTGGATTGAGATTAGTATCCAGAGCAGAAAGGAATCTACAGACACTACTGTGTGCGAGTAATGCTGTGGGCGTTCGTCCAAGCTCAGGAACGAGTGGAATGCACCCCTTCTCCAAGGTATGGATGAAAAAACATCACTGAAGTGGAAGTGGGGTTTGGGTGGAACTGAAGTAAGAGAGAAGCTCATATATATGTTTTCCATGTGTATGAAAATGGCTGTCTACTTATTAAAAAAAATATTGGGAGCCAATATTTTAATTATTCACTGAATTTATTTGCTTCTGATGGCATAAATAATCTATCATCTTAGCGTGCCACACAAAAAGTCAGAGGAACATTTCCACTTCAAGTCAAATGAAAAAAAAATAAATCAACGTAATGGAACTTTTCTGTGAACTCACATAATGAATTTCTTTGTTTAATTAAACACTTCAGCAAACCAAATACCTGAATTTAAATTGCTGTTTATTATGGCTTCCCCTCGGATACAGGTGAAAGACTGCATAGACATATGTTTTCCACGGTGACTGGCATTACCAAGCAACCTGATGGAGAGCTGACAACACCTTGGCAAACAGGGAATAATACGGTAAATTATCAGCAATATTAAGAGAACCCAGTTACGAGCCTCACCTTTACTTTGGCCTGCGACGTCTGGGGCTGTTACTTGGGAAAATAAAAGAGACAACAGCCTCCCTTTTTACCTTCAGCTTTCCCCCTGTGTGTGTGGGTGGACGTGTGGGTTTATACGTGCATAATCGCACGCAGGCTGGTGCCGAAACACGTTTCGGTGTCCGAGGCTCCATGATGCGTTTCCCACCGTGCTGGGAAGGAGCGGGACAGGAGGGGGAGCTCTCGCCGCAGCCGCCGGGCGGGGATGCCGCTCCTCGGGCCGGGGGCGGCGGGGCCGCGGCTCCTTCGCCCGCCCGCCCGCCGGGCAGCACCACGGCTCCGGGGATGACCCCGCTTGTCCCGATTTTGCCTCTGAAAACCGGCACGTTGTTCCCAGAGTGTCCCCAGAGCACCGTTCGCTTGTTGCTGTTGCCTTCTAAAACCTTTCGCTTTGAAGCCGTCGTGCTGCTTACATATTTAGCAGCTGGAAAAATCAGGCCTGCTTGTTTATCTCGTCCTTCCCAGCAGGAGAAAACCGAAAAGAAATAGCTCATTAATAATAATAAAGAGACTTCTGCATTAATAAGGACCAAAATTAAGAACTTGGAGCAAAGTGTTCCTTTTGTGTTACCTAAAAAGCAGCTCTGGTATGTGAATAGGTCCCCTTTTAAAACATTTAAGCACTAATAAATAGGACGATGAACAAAAGAACATAAATTAAACCTGGGGTGATTTATTTCAGGCAACTCATTTGCGCATGTAATTTTATGAAGGATACTTATTTTTCAGAAGTCCAAATTACTGTGCTTGCAAAAACTCAAACGCAAATTCAGAGCTGGAAACAAATCTGTGATAGAACAAAAATATGGTGCTTGGTAAAACGTGAAGCTTGGTAAAACGTGGAGCCTTGGGTGTAGAGCATGTGCTTGGGCAATGGAAGGAGAAGCTCAGCTTCTTGCCATGACTTAGAGACCACTGAAAGCTGAAATCCCATAGTTTCTTCCCAATTTTAAAAGTGACCAAAAAACCCGACCGGGTTCAAAGCCTTCAACCATCATGACAGCAAGAGACTTTCTCTTGCACTATAGTTAGAGCACACACTTTAATAGATTGATTTAAAATCACCTTGGAAATTTCACAAGGAACTTGGTCTCATTAAACTCAGGAGTAAAATCTTCACAGGATCAGGGTTTCATCTTTGGCTGCAAACTACTTACTGATACCACATACCCTGGTATCTCTGTCTCGTAGAATAAATCTGAGCAGTTCTATTGATCTGATCAGTCACCTTTATTCACCTGTTTAAGATGTTTGCAGAATCCATATCGAGAACTACAGAACCAGGATTCTTTACCGAAAATACAGGGTTTCATACAAAAAATATGTGCTGCTGCCACAGTTCAGTAAATGTGTTTAATGTTAGGGTGCCTGTAATGTAAATAGCAGATTTATTTTCTCGTAACTTTTTGGAGATGTTCAGATCAATGCCATTGTATGGCTGACAAATGTGTGGCTTCCATAGATTCTGATATTCTGCCTCCCCTTATGAATTCATGAGTTACCAGTAAAACCTGAAAGCATTCCTTTTTGGTAGTCACTCCCTCCCCCTTAGTAACAAGTGGAATAATTAGATGGTTTCCAAAACTTATTTCGGTACCTCCGATGTGTGTCAGATAACGTCTGAGCACTCTAAATGCATGAACTTCTGTGTTGACAGTTGATGGTCCTCCATATGCTGTCACTAGAAGAACAACTTCCCAAGAATATGCAGTGTAATAATATGCAATATATAAAGGTAATAACAGTTCTGGAAAAGTAGGAATTGTGACAGTTGCAGAAATAACCTGCTGTCAGATGGAGATATTATTATTGGGACACAGAGAGGTAGAACTTTTGTATCTGTCCCAGTCCTACATTAAATACTGAGAAAAACAGGGTATGTTTTAGGATTGTGGCTTTCATATGGTGGTTGACAAGGTACTGGGGAACCGGAGGTTCTTTTTAAAGAGCTTACCAGAAGTAGCTGAGAAAATGAGCCTACTGTCAGAAGAAATAAGTTCACATCTTCATTCAAAAGCATTCTGAAAAATACTGTGAAAAACCCCAGCTGAATGCCGTTACTTTTGGTGATCAAGAAGTGAGAATCAGCATTCAGAACTGGTAGCAAGAGGGGTGGGAAGTGCTTCAATTTGCAGCCAAACCTTCAGATGCTAGTCAGGAAAACCGGAATGACAGACTTGATCCTGCAGAAAATTCATTCTGGGCTACTCAATGTAACCTGCTGTAGTCAATTCACATCACCTAGGCTTGCAAATACCTTCTCCAAAGTATCTTCCAACACTAGAGGAAGTTCTGTTTATGCTAGGAGTTTGAGATTAATCTTTTTGTCAGATTGTCAACTCAAACTTGTTAAATTTATGCAGTGCTTAATGAAACAGTGCCAGTCCTTTATTACAATACACATAGTAAGCATTGAGAAGTAGTCCTCTGATTTTTCACTGAACAAGAATCATTTGAGGCAATACTCTGTTTGGCAGATGTTTTAAGGTTTTCCTTAAAACTCTTCCATCCAGTCTACAGAGATACTAGTGATATGTTTAATACAAGAACTAGTTTTGTCTTTTTCATTAGAATGCCTTAATGTATCAGCAGGGTGGTAGCTGTTCAAAGCAGAATAGTCACCTGAGGTTGGCTGGCTTTTTCCAGCCAAAGGTTTCAAAGAGCCATGTGAGATTGTATTTAAAAGCAACTTCCCCTTATGCTATCTGTCTTATTCTTATTGTGTGAAAGAATACACTGAGATTCTGCAAATATCTCCTGTACTTAATGAGAGCTCAACTGTACTGATTTGTTTGTAATAGAATACGGTAAGCAAAACATAGGTTGTGGATGGTGGTGGTGGGGCACAGGAGGAGGGAAACCTCCCTACTAAGCACCGTCCTTCGAAGGTTACCTGTAGTGAGAAGTTAGTTTCCACAAGTTTGAGAAATCACTGTATTTTAAAATACTACAAACAAGAAAAAAATAAACCTTGGTTCCTTCTCATGCTTGCTGCTGGTGCGTCACGGAACGGACCGAGCCCGCAGCACGAGCCCTGCTGCGGCTGAACTCCTGCAACTCTGCTGTCAGCAGAGCTTTCTCGAGGGTCTCTGCGAGGTCCTGCTGCTCTGCGAAAATCAAACGATCGGGGCTGGGTTTTTCTTAACATCTGCCTGGTTCTTTCAGGCAGCGAGGGGAGTGGCAGCACCTTAGCCTCGCAGCGGCCGTGACCTTACCACTGCAGATGTGCTCTAGGATTTTACAGGGTCAGTCCGGTTGCTGTCTCAACTCTTGATGCTCGATGCTCTAACACCTGAGACTGTGCAAAATCCCCGTTTCTTCTTATTCTCAAAGTCACGGGAGAAAATGTGCCCCGTGTCTGTAATCGCTCTGACAGGCAGGCAGGCAAGGCTCATTTTAGTAACGAAACGAACAAAGTTGTGCTCAACTTTTCATGCTGAAAAGTGCCAGTGATTTAAAGCTTCGGAAACAGAGAATGTAAATTAGGCATTGTTGCACGCAAACCGAACTTGTCTTTGACAGGCTAAACAGAGATTTTTATGGGGAGCCTACTCATGCCCACACGGAACACAGTTTATCTTTTCACTGTGGGTTTGGGTGTTTTTATAAAAAAGGACCATTTTAAGGTGTACTGCGGTTGCAAGAAGAAACCCTGTTTTACGATTACAATTTTGACTCTCGGAAAAATGGACACCCCCGTGCCGTAATGTGTTGTCCCGGGTAATCAGGGACTGCCAGGGAAAGCGGGAAAGCAGAGCCTAGGAATAATCAATGTATCGCCCACAGTGTATGCTGTAATCCGGCACCTCCTCGCTGAAGCGCGTCCCACCAAACCATTCATCCGCACCTCCCCGCCGCAGATAAAGGGAAAAACAGGAGCGATCAGGGGAACAGCCTCGGCTGAAAACGGCGGGGACGGGACGGGACCGGACGGGACGGGAGCGGTCGGGACGGGTCGGGTCGGCCGCGCAGAGGGGCACGGGCCGGGCGGACCCCTCCGCTGTTCGCGGAGGGCACCGGGTCCCCCTCCTCATCCCGGGCTGGGGGCGGGGGCGGGTGCGCACCGCCCCCTCCTCTCCGCGGCGCTCCGCTCCGCCCGGTGCTCGGCGCCTCCCCCCTCCCCGGCTCCCATGGCGGGCAGCAGCGGCCGATTCGGTGCCGGCAAGCCCCGCCCGCCGGCGGTCCGGGGCCGGCCTCCCCCTTCCCTCCGCCGCCCCCTCCGCGGCAGCCCGCCAGCAGCGCCACAGCAGGCGCGGGGCCGGCTCGCTCCGCGCTGCCTCCCGCCCGCCCGCCCCGCCGCTCCCATGCGGGCCGGCGGCGAGGCAGAAGATGGCTGACTCGCCGGGGCACCCGCGCCCCTGTCCGCCCGCGCCCCCCGCCCGCCCGCCGCCGCCGCCGCCGCGCTCCCCCCGGGCCCTCCGCGGCGCCGCCTGCCACCACTGAGAGCCGCCGCCGCCGCCCCCCCGCGCCCCTCCCGGCCCCCCCAGAGCACCAGCAGCCATTTCATCTCCACCACCACCACCACCACCAAGTAGGCGCAAAAAATGGCAGAAATGGAGAAAGAAGGGAGACCTCCCGAAAATAAAAGGAGCAGGAAGCCGGCTCACCCGGTGAAGCGGGAGATCAACGAGGAGATGAAGGTAGGTGCCTGTGATGGGGACGGGAGCGGGGTCCCCCCCGCACCCCCCGCCTCCGAGCATGGAGATGAAATAAGAAAGGATCTCTTGTCATTTTTTTTTTTTTTGTAGGATGCACTGAATGTGTCTCAACTCCGCCTCCTGGGCTGCAAACAGAGACGAATTCACAGGCTGGAAATCCTGTTCATTGACCAGCTTTATTTATTTTTTAAAAATAACTCTCTCGTTGGGCTTTTAAGCTCCTCGGGTGCCAATGATGAGCCCATTTTTTCTTTTTTTCTTTTTTTCTTTTCTCTTTTTTCCTTTTTTTCTATAACCGCCCCCTCAGGTAGCTGGGAAGCCCTTAAAGTTAGGAAAGAAAGGGATCTCGTTTAAACGCTGTATTTCTATCCTTTTTTCAGCAGCCAGCTGCAACTGTGTAATTGAATTGTCAAAGTGAAACGTTGTGGTCTGAGCTGTGCATCAGTCTCGCACTTCAGCGCGGAGACCCCTTTTCTCTCCTTCCCCTCGCCGCCTCCTCTGCTGTACCGCTTCGCTCGGCGGCTCGCGGCAGCGCAGAGGTGTCGCTGGAAGGTGGCTTGTCCGAGGGCTGCTTTTGATGGAAGTGTATTTACGGCGCGGAGGGCTGTCCTGCCTGATAGGAACCGGTGCCACTCCAGCTGTGCTCTGGCGGCCGCTCCAGATGTTGGGATGGCTGCGATGGCACAAAACCGCTATTTTGGAACTTCTTTTATCATTAGGTCGCCCTTCCAGGCTGGACCGGTCCTATTTTTTGCGCCTGTTTCCCATGTTTGTTTGATGTCTCTAATTCCCCAAAGTTGTTAACAGTGTATCGCTAGACTTCAGCTGAACTTATTGTTGTTAAATGCGCAGATAAAGTGACTAAAACAGCCTCGTCTGGCTACGAGATAAAGCTGCTGAGATTTAATTTGAATATGTCATTTATTAAAAGGCTGATTGTAAGTGGAAGACAGCCTGGAAAATGTCACTCGTTCACATAGTATGTACACTATATAGGCGAGTGTATAAATATGCATGATGCCTAGTGAAAATATCTTTGCTTTCTGGAACATTGATCTCCCCATATAAAATTAAACGGGAATGCGCCGTCCCCTCCCCTCTCCCCTCTTTTGCACACCACTAATTTCGGTTAGGTGCCCTTTCCTGCCCAAGGCAGGCGTTCTTGCTGCCCGTGTAACGAGCGTGTATGTGGTTCTGTGTGCACTTCAAGTGTAAATGTGGACGAGAGTAGTATTAGGGGCACAAACAAAATAATTTGTTGGTGCATCTCTTTGGAAACAAACTGTAGTAGCTTCAAGTCCAGAGAAGCGGGATCTTTCTTTGTGAGATATGTGACACATCCTATTTTCGGAGAGGGCTCTGTGCAGCCACCAGAGGGTCATTGCTCATTGTAATCCCACATAGTTTTGAGGACTGCAGAGGTCTGTAGTACAGGACATTGGCCCCTCAGAGCATCGCCTAATGCAATCTATATGGATTACAGCTTTTAAGTTTCATAGGTTCTAGAATTACAAATTAGCTAATTTTAATCAAAACATGTGAAATGTTATCCTGGCTGGATATAAAGGCTGACTGTGCTGGATCCTCTGGGTTTGTTTTGTTTACTTTGGCTGCAGGCACACTCAGCGGTTTGGGAGATAGTTGTTCTTCTACAGTATAACAGATGTTTGTCTGAAAGGGTGAGGAAGAAACAAAAACAACATTGTGTGAAGGAGAAAAATTACACAATTTTAAACTAATGCTTTGGTATTAAGCACTGGCATTAACCTTCGTGTAGAGGGTTTCTCTTTTTTAATCATGGTTAACTGCTTAATGTTAGGAACCTCAAAATTTCAGCTGACTTAAAAACTAAATGTGTGTAGGAAGGACATTTTGAACCCATGTAATTTCTGGTTGAGGGTGAGACAGCTGATGGCAGAACCTTCCGTAGCCCACCTTTCAGCATAAACTATGCTATATATGCTATGCATTTTTAGTAGGACAGTTGACTGCTATCATCTAAGAAGGGAAAAAGAGGGGGGGAGGAAAAAGAAGTAGTTTGAATTTTTGACCAGTTGAGAAAGTTAAAATCCTGTGGCGATCATTTACCCTTTTTATTTACTAATGAATTAAGACATCTAGTTGTTCTTAATAAACCTGGAGAGTACAATAATGTAACAAATTGGTTACAGTGTACAAAATGTTTGCAGTGAAATGACAGAGGGAGCACAATGTGCCCTTGTGTAAGTTTGTATCTGTAATGTTCAAACAGGCTGACTGTTTCCCTTCATCTGAACTGCTTTCATCTGGACCAGTGTAAAATAAGCTCTGGTAAGTAATCACAGCAGAGCAGAAAGAAAGGAATGTATACAGCAATAGACAGCCTAAGCTGTAAAAACTGTAACCTGAGTATCAGCAGCAGATCAGATATCAAGGCTTTAAGGTAGGGGAAATGAAAGAGATGAAGGGGAGGAAAAGACGAGAGACGGAATGGAAAAGTCAGCTTGGAAAGTAAAGTAGAAGTAGGAGGGCCCCCTCAGGGAAATTTGGCTCAGGGGTTAGGGAATTTTATCATGGTGTACAGTGACCTACTCAGGTTTCAGCCCACGTTGGATCATATTGCCTCCCTTTGCTAGCAGAAAGAAAAAGGACTGGTGTATATGTGATTTCTTTTTCTCCCCCCTTCGGATAATAAAAAGGCCATTGGTACAAGTGTCTATTTTAAGTACAGTAAATTCAAGGCACTATGAATGAGCAATAATATTACCTCATCACAGATACTTCCTTCAAGATTTGCTGTTTGATACAGTCAGATATTTACTCGAGAAGGATCACAACACCTCACTGCTTGCTTTAGTGTTTTCCAACAGTAGTGTCACAGCTTGGTTTTGACATGACTGGATGGATATTCAGGTTGCTCACTCTTTCCTTATGCCAGATATTGAGTTACGTTTTTGTTATCGCTATCCTAATGTACACGATGATTATAACAAATTTTAATTTGATACAATGTTGTGTGCAAAAAGTACATGACTCTGCACAGTTTTCTGATATTACGTTTCAATGAAAAATATATTCATGAGGAACTGTTTTGTTACACTGTGACCTTTACAGCCGCTCTTTAGTGTTTTCTATTTGTTTTTTTCTTTTGTCCTCCTTTCTCCTTCAGTTGAGACTTTCCAGTTTTTCTTCCGGAGGTAGCATTCACCTCCTGCCTTGGAAGAAAAGCAGATAATTATTCTAAAATTCAGTTTGGTGCCATTTTTCACTTGCTGTTGAATAACAGGACACCTCGTAAATCCAAGCCTGTTGTCATTGGGGAAGCCACTACTATTTTAAGATCAAAATATTTGTAAAAGTTTAGTCGATGAAAGCACTTGTCTAGGCACAGTGGTGCCCATCCATCTCTCCTCAGCTTATTTCCATTTGCCATCCTGCTGCCAGGAAGCAGTGCTGCTCAGGAGGAATAGCTAGGTGCTCTGCAATGCTGTGAAGGGAGGTTACATCCAGTACTGAATTGCACTGGAAGTTCTCCTGCACAGATGAGGCAATGTGTTCAAGTGTCTCTAGCGGTTGAAAGGTAAGCTATTAATTTGTGTTGTAATTTCACAGGGCTGCTCCATGTGCCCGAGGAGTTGGGTGTCCATAAATAGTCTCAATAACTAATTTGTATCTAAAATTGGGTGTTGTTCCTGCCGCCTAAAGCTTAGGGCAGCCCCATCTGTTGTCATTTAATAGTAACCTCATCAGAATATCTTTCACTTTAGTGTTTAACTAGTCCCTGTTTGGCATTTGACAGTACTACTGTCAGAAGGAGGAAAGTGGTGAAGCAGGCGTAGCAGCGCTGTGCCTGGAGTGAGCCAGTTTGCTCAGAGCTCTCGGAAGATTCCAAGGAAACTCCTCCCTTCTCTCCTGAAAAGCAAAAAATATCTTCGGGAAAGTAGAAAAGCAGACAGACTTTATCAATTGTATTACTTCAGGACACCAAGGTTTTTCTGTGGAGCATGCATGGAAGTTTTGTGGGATGGCTGCAGAGGGGTTGCCTGTCCAGACAGGGAGCCTCACCTGGCAGGGCAGTGCAGAAATAGTGCTTCCCCAAACAAAGTGAGTTATACAGAACCAGACGTACATGGGAGGACAAAGGAAAGTAAAGCATCGTGGAATTTTGCTTTCTGACAACGTGAAGGTCTAACATAGCATTCAGTATGGCGACAACATAAACAAGCAAAGAATGTGAGGGCTGGAAAAAAAGACCCAAGTTTGTGTAGTGCCTCTAGAAACATTTTTATTTCCTTGCTGCAGTGAAAGTGAAAAGTGAATTTCTGGGGCTCTGCGCTGAGGGGGTTATGCAGGCAGGGAAATGGAATGGAGCCACTATGCTTCCTCCCAGATCTGAAATAAACATTCAGCAGTAAAACCTAGAAGAAAATGAGTCTGACAGACTCATTCTCCCCTGTGTTTCCTGCCTCCATGTTTGCCAGGCCTCATTCGGTGAAGCCAGGCCTTGCCCCCTGTGAATGAGGTTCATGGAGAAGGAAAGTCGAGAGATCTAAGATGGAAAGAGACGCATGGCATAACTTGAGAATGTATTAATTAGCAAAGATTTGGGGAAATTATGCATTGTAATGTAAAAAATCAAACTGTAGGTGTACTGTTACAATGAAATGAATCCTAAAGTGGGAATAAATGTGATTGTATTTTTGCTGCCTAGCATATAAGTCAGACTCAGAAAGGCGGGAAACCGCAGTCTAGTGAGTCAACACACTCTTCTTCATCTTTCAGGGGAATAGGGAGCAAATTCAAATAGAAATACCGATGAGCATAACCGTTAGTTATCCTGGCTCTTCCAGGAGGGAAGATGTTTCTGTGTAGAACAAGATTAGAGAAATCGTAGAGTTAAAACATGCCAATTACACGTTGCCCCACAGTGGTGATAAGTGGTTTGGGACTTAGCAGTGGGCAAAAGCTGAATTACCATTTATTGGGAAGAAAGGGCTTTGGCTGTGGTGTGTGACTGGGGCCACTGGAGCATTTTTGGGCTGGTTTCTTTGGCAAGCATGAGCTGGTTGTGCCACAGCCGTAGCGGCTGCTCGGGCAGTCAGCAGCTGTAATGGTGCTCTGTCAGCTAGAGAAGAGCAGGAGGTTTGGCTCCTGTGGGATGTTAACCAACTGCCTGGGTGCGCTGGCAGCTGCACAGGAGACTGGTGTTTCCACTGTGGTCTCGAAAGCTTGTCTGCTTGGTGCATTGGCTGCATGGTGGCAGAATGAGCAGGGAAGGACGTGGGACAGGATTTCTGTGGTTTTCTTCTCAGCTCTGATGCTGACCCACGCTGTGGGTGGCACCAGGGCTCGGTCTCTGTTTTTGCACAGAGGACTGAGCATTGCCTCCACACCTGGCTGAAGTTAGCCTCCACGCTGTACATTTGCAATGAAAACTGTGGGTCCCTGCAGGGGGGCTCCCTTTGGGCTGAGTGGATGTAAGGGTCCCAGTTTAGCAGTGTGATTGCTGACGTGAGATTTTATTGATTATGAGCGAGGTTTTCTCTCTGCGCTTGTCTTTCACATCATCCCAGCCCTTTGGCACAGCTGTGTGGTTGGGGTGGCAGCCTCATCCTTCAGATTCTCCACATCCTTTTGGGGAATGAGTCTGAATGTACTACCTTAAGGCCTCTGCTGTCCTGTTTCTGCTGAAGCTTTGAATTGCAGCTCCTTGCACATCCTCCATCTGGTCATCCACACCTGCCTTCACATCTTCTCCCTGGTCTTTGGCAGGCCTATTATGCTGCAATTCCTCTGGCTCCTGTCATCACTGCTGCTTCTGCTTTCCTGCTCCAATGTTGAGTCCACATTCCTGCTTTTCTCAAGCCTCAGTGTTATAATTGTCACCCTTCCTTTCACTACGCTTTTGAAACTTCTATATCTTTCAGTGATGTTCTGCTCTGCATGTACAGGTTGTGTATTAATATGTTTTCTTCCTTTCCTTAGCTTCACCAAGAACTGGTCTTTGTCACTCTTACTTTTTTCTTTTTCTTCTTTCCCCCCTCCCCTACAATCACACTGAGAAAAATTATCTCATCTCATCTCATCATTTGTGTTTTGACTATTGCCACCGAACTGGTCTTTACAAATCCAATCTTGTTACCATGTCTTGAATCCATGTGTATTGTGTCTATCATTGAAATGGAAGAAGGGAAAATACATGAAAACAATGAATGGTCAGCGTCAGGGCAGCGGCTTCAGCCTGATCTCAACTGTCAGGGCATTAGACATTTGCATCTCTGCAAAGGGATGTTGCAGTCAGGAGTCTGAGGGAAGGTGGTGATGTGCTTTGGTTACCCATCTCTGCAAGAGAGTCAGTGTGGAAAAAAATATTTCTTAGATTTGACAGCTTGCTGAGGATGGGGTCATGCTTTCTGTTTGTTGTGAGTAAAGTGTGGTGTAATGGAGCTCTGGCTGTTAGTCACTGAGAGAATGGTATTAAGGGTGACTTGCAGCATTGTTGTAGGTAAGATAAATTATGGAGGAGAATGGCTTGGTTTTGTTTTGTGTTGTTTTGTTTTCAATCCAAGCCACTCTTTTTGGGAAATCAGTGTTAAAAAGGTGCTTACTTTTGTTATTGCTGGCATGCAACCTCATTGTACTCTCATTGAAGTTGGTAGAAGAGACGTCATTGATTTACTATTTTATGAAAGAATCAGATCTCTATGATGAGTAATTTTGAAATCCAGTGTATCTTTTTCAGTATGAATGTTCGTTTTGGTGCATCACTTATCATGGATAGTTTAAATGAGACGTGAAAGGTACTTAAATTTGGTGCCATTACAAACGCAACCGTCATTTTGACTACATTTTGAATGAATTTTCAGGAAAAAACAAACATATGTGCAACCTTGCTTATGTATTCCTTGACAAGCAATTAGAAATTATTCACTGTCTGAGTTGATCAGCAGTGCAAATAAAACACAAAGCATCCACAGGAGACAAATTTAGAGCTACTCAATTAATTTGGTTGCATGGGGTTTAAATCGGTAAGACTTTGTCAGTTGGTCTCTACCTTGCTAGATTAGTCTCTAGGGCTGTGTCTCCATAGTTGAAATTTAGCAAAGCAAGGGAAGCTGGCAGACCTTGCCTTTGGGCCTCCACGGGCCCTTTCAGGTCATTGTGGGTGAGCTGCAATGGTGAGATTTGACTCCCCACATCCCGGTCATTTTGTTATTGGCTTCACATGGGTTACAAACAGGGTTAGTGCATTGTGACACTTCAATGCTAAGAGAAAAGTTTTCTAAAAAGCTAA